>JALDNG010000234.1:0-117500 GCA_024349245.1 Neodontobutis hainanensis | reverse complement strand
GCTGCTGTGTATCATCGTCGATCCTCGAGTCTGTCTGTCCAAAACCACGCAGCACTTCTCTGGTTCGGAGCAGGTCACGCTCGCTGCAGGCTTCAGTTTGGAGATAAGAGTCGTAAAAACAAGCTCTGCCTAAACACCGCTCAAAGATGGGATTTTAAAAACACAGCTTTTATGGAGATGAACAAAACATGAAAGAGATGAAGAGTGGGCAATAAATACACATCACCTTCACCTTAATGTGCAATATTCACTCCCAATGTGCTTCACTTTATGTAGAGTGCAGACTTAAGACTTATTTCATCCAGTAGTGTTTGTTTGTAACAGACTTACGCATAACGCACCAAAACCCACAGACAATGACAATATATTTTGCTTAAAGTTTCCAGACCACTTTGAGTACTGTACTTAAGTTTTGACTGCTACCTGTGGTCTTCCATAAAAGAGTTGGGGATGCAGTTCCAAAGAAGTCTTTTTAGAGGAAGCTTTAAGGAAAAGTTGTAAAAGACCAAAAGAACTTCTTTGGCTTTATCTGACAATCATCAGTTGTACAAAGACAGAAACACACATCAACAACAAGAGTGGAAGTGGAGTAAGGAGGAGGAAGGGTGCACAGAACACTAGGAGTCCAAAAAGATGGACATATTCCACTTCACATTCACTTGGAGCCCAGGAGAGGACATATGAAAAAATAATCATTAGAAGCCTTGAGTTAGCAATGATATAAAAAAAAAAAAAAAATAAAATAAAATTTTTGTGACAATTGCGAAATTGAATTGAAATTGAGAAAATAATTTGAGGTCCCAAACTAATCCCAAGTGCTGTCAAAATATCTCTGTTTATTTCTATTATAAAGTAATGCTCCAGCAGACAGTCTGACCCCGTTAACCCGCCCCATGTTGGCGGCTTCTGTCATTGTAATCACTTTATGACTTTTGTAGCCGTGTTGACAACCCCAACAACAAGTCAGCAGTCTGTGCACTTTTACTGTATTCATCCTAAAAAAGAAAGTCAAACAAATCATCAGTAGAAATGCATTAGTAGTAAATTTATTGAAAAAGATACAACCAATCAGATGGATGCTTCACGTTCAAGAAATATGTAACAGAATGCAATGAAGGTGCTTTTTCACAACCTTTCCCCCCCGTTTCTACCCTTTCACTTTGCACAACAGCCACTGCTTAACTCACAACATTTAAAAAGACATCCGTTAACAAAAACTAATTAAAAAAAACAACAAACTAGCTACACATACTACAATTAGAAAAAACGGAGAACATTTCAACATAAAAAAAAAGTTAAACTTTCTCTTATTGTACAAACTATGTTCACTTGGATAATAAAAATTAAACTAAAGTCAAACCTTTGTCAGCACCATTTACTCAATTTCACTTGTATTCTTCCAGACTTTATTTAGATACTGTTAAACATGCGCAATAAAAAGGCCAGCCAATTTAAGAATATTCACAATTCAATATTTCAAAGTAAAGGTATGGCGTCCATCATTTCATTTTGATGGAATAAAAAAGCCACTTTTTGCACCATTTCTTTGTTGAGTTTCCGGTGAAATTGGAGGGTATTTCAAATGTTACAAGAGATAAAACACAAAAAAGTGGCAAGATTAAGATTTGTTGGAATGATTTATCAACAAAATTCTCCCCAAACCCCCCCAAGCCTGGATTTATTTGCCTTAACATCAATCAGCCAGAACATTATAACCACCTGCATGTCTTATAGTTAATATTTCAATACATAACAAAAAATAAAATCATTTTGGTCAATATTGGTCTACCTGTTTTGTACGCATTTAAAGGTTCATTAGGGAGAATTTGAAAATTGCATCAGTCATAACAGAATTTACTACAAAAGAGTCAAATATTAATGTAGACGGGTTTATTAGGAGCATCTACACAAAAGACTGTCAGAATTCTGATAATATAGTTGAATTGAAGACATAGGGTCTGTTCAAATTCATAAAAATAGACATGTTTTAGAGTTAGTTAGTTAGTTACTTTGATATTGTGAGTCAATCAATGTTTAAAGAAAAAGTTTTAAACAAGTACTCAAAATGGTTTAAAACTATTCTATTGTAATAGGCCCTTCATTGGGCTTATTGACCTAGAAATTCTTCTACCTCCAAATGGTGAGGACTCTATGAGCAGTTTGGGAAGAAGAAGTAATTTAGATGTAATTGGCTGCTATTAATTTGGCTTATTTTGGCTCCCTTTACCAGCACATTTTAAAATAATCAACCACCGGTCTGGACCATGGGCTCACTGTGGACAGTGGTACATCTTATGTTCCCAGAAAGGGTGAGAAAGAGAGGCTTTGAGTCCAGATAAAAAAAAAAGGCCATAATGGTTAATAAACCCATTATGGCCAGTAGTAATATTGGAATAGCAATAATTTTGATTTGATTTAAGAAGGCCTCCATTTTTTTAGGACATAGTGAATCCTTGGAGTAAATACAAGAGGCAACTTCCCTAAAAGGTGCAGTAGGTGTGCAAACTGTATATCTGCCCAAAGCATTCCACTCAAACATTTAACCCTCTTTTTGACATTTATTTAAGTAGTTATTCTATACCAGGAAATATTGTGAAACATGAGCACTTTGTTAAGTGGTCATAATGTTAGTGCTGATTGTTGTAAAAGAAATTATATATTTAAAAAACCCTAATCCACAGTTGCCTCTAGCAGCACAGTTGAGTGAAGTCATTCAAGTCGTGCTGTTGAGCTCAAATAAGGGTCCACGAGTGGATTGTGCACCTCATGATTTTGACGAGTACAACAATGGTCCGATGTTGAACCGGGATGACATACAGTAACAAGTTTACTGATAAAAGTTCAAAGCGGCATGTGTTAAATGTGAGGCTAGTGTGAGGAGACGGGGCTTATGACGGGCTTGTGGAGGAGCTGGTGTCTGGAGAAGCACTCGGCTGCTGCTCTTCAGGTGTACTGTCCGCCTGCAGAGACGCCATGGCGGACGAGGAGTATTTACACTTAGACGAGCCACACTCACAGCTGAACAGCTTGCTTTTGATTTCCCAGAAGTGGTCACCGTAGTTGAACCTGAGAGGAGACAGGAGGAGGTTAATCTAAACTTCAGATGATTCTATGTTAGACCATTTAGACCATGAGTGTCAAGCACATTTTATTTCAGAGGCCACATACAGCCCAGTAGTAATACTAGTAAACCAATAACATAATAACTTGTAACAACTACAACTTTTATAAGTATAATATTATAATGTAAGTGCTCTTATCAATCACCATGTATGTTTTCATGAACTCACCCTCACAATATGCCTTTGATCCTAATGCTATTTTGGGCCATGAGGGTCAATTTGACACAGAGAGAAATTGCATTGCTGACATCTGCTGTTCAGTTCTGGGTCTCAGTATTGTGTTTTTCTCCTAATCCGAGGATTTTGACCAACTTGGTCAAAACTGATGGCGAGCTGAAAGCAGCATGTTATCAGAAACTAGAGGAAGATTTGCACTCATCAGCCCAGAAGCTGTGCATGGGACGTACTTGGATGTTCCAACATGACAAAGATCCTAAGCACAAGGCCAAGTCGACCTGTCATTGGCTACAGCAGCAGAAAGTGTAAGTTCTGGACTGAGCTCAGTCTCCTGACCTCAGTATCATTGAGTCACTCTGGGGAGATCTCAAACGTGCAGTTCATGCAAGACAGCCCAAGAATTTACAGGAACTGGAGGCTTTTGGTCAAGAAAAATGGTCAGTTTTACCATCTGAGAAAATAAAGAGCCTCATCCACAACTACCACAAAAGACTTCAAGTAATTGGGTAATTTCCATTGTCTTTATGATTTAAAGAGAGTAAACACAGTTGTTTGACAATGGTTTCACCCAAAACACTAACTATGAGTGAGACAAAGGTTTTTGTGTTATCATTTATATTCTCTGAAAAAAAAAAAAATTCTGCCAGGGTATGTATTATAATTTATGTATGTAGCCCATGGGCCCCCACCAGGCAAATGCTTTGCTAACAGTTGTCTAGCAAACAACAGCATATATCCCCTGTCCTCTGTTGGGACACAGTGTGGAGTTAGTGTTCGCTTCTCAAATTAGTGCCTTAATAGAGCAACAACATGACCTTATAGTCTATCCTAACTAGACCTGTCTGGTTCAGAACGCAGTTATCTTCTCCTTGTAACACATAACATAGTATTGCATCTTGCAACTTTCATTTCTTTATATTTTTAATATTGGGATTTAATTGTAAATGTGATTAATTGTTCACCCCCAGTTTAAAGGGATGTAGTTTTTGACAACATCTCTCACAATCCATTATTCTACACCTATGGTAGCCCTGCTGGGTCATGCCGATTAAGGTTGTGTATTGGCAAGCCCCTGCTGATACAATACGTATCACAATACACATGCCACAATATGATATATCCCGATACTGTATTTCAAGATGATACAGAATTTTTAAAATGTAAAAAATTTTTATCTTTTTAATACATTTTTTATTTAAATTCAGAAAAAAAGTATTTCCCCATAATTTAAAATGATACCAGAATTAAAATATTTAACAGTTAAATTTTTTCTTACACCCCTAATGCTGATGGTGAATTAATTTTAAAATTGTAGCACTTGGGACAGGACAGGGACAGAGCTAAATGGCTGTCTGTGAATGTCTATTTCTCATTTTGATTTTGTTTATTCTTATCATATCATGGTTTTGACAATTGATTGCATCCATCAGTTAATTTGTATTGGTCAAACTGCATGATTAAGACCTAAAAAACAAGAGTTCACCTTTGCCTTCTCACAACTTGAGACTTTTTGAGTCACCTTGAAAGACTCTCACATTGAAGTGGACAAAGTGTTTTTTTATTACCCGAGCTCCTCTCCAGCTTTGATATTCTCACTGGCGAAGAAGGCGATGTGTGGGAATCGCAGGTCCTGGTGCGTGGTGAAAACTCGACAGGCGAACAGGTTGGGCTCACACATGTGGTTCAGGAACCGGCTGATGTTGCCATAGAAACGGGCATCGATGCAGTACTGGTCCTGCGGCTGGGAGTCAGGATATATTTGTGTCAAAACAGGGCTCAAACTCAAAGAAAATAAAGACAATACACAAAATAAGGACACTAAGGTATCTATTTTTTTTTAAAGAAAAAGCAATGTGGTTAGCACTGTTGCCTCACAGCTAATAAAATCCTGAGTTCACCTCCCGGGCTGTACTAGGGCTTTTTGTGTGGAGTTTGCATGTTCTCCCAGCCCTTGGGTGAGTTTTCATCCACCAACATCAAAACATGCAATAGTCTCTGGTTGGTCATGACTGGGGTACATGGGCACCCCCTGGTGGTGGCTGCCGACAATGAATTTCCAGAAACAAAACTTAAAACATATATTTTCTTGATTGACATCCATAAATCTAAAGATATTTTTTTAATCTTTCACTTTATACACTGTATATAAGACAGTAATAAAGCTATTAATTTCTGGTTTCTTCAGTAATTTTTCAATTTATATTTAAGAAATTTATATTTAGAAATTTTGAGAAACCTAAGAATTAAAAGACTCATTACCCATTTATTGCAAACATTATCCACAATTTTTTTCCTAGCAGATTAACACATTTCAAAGATACAGAATATCCTGCAGATGAAAGGAGTTTAAATGTGTTTGAAATACTGACCTTGTCGTCCAGGCTGAAGAGGTAAGCATCGTTCTGTCTCATCTCTGCCTCTTCCTCAGAGATGATCTCGCCCACATACCTGTTTAAACACATCAGACATCAGAGAGAGCCTGTTTACCTCACGCCACAGCTTCAGAGCACAGCTACAAACTTTTAATTTGAAAAGGTTCAGGTCTGCGGCTTCACTCTTCAAAAGATAGATTACCCCACAGAACTGTGAATATGTCACAAAAATCTATTTCACTTTTTTTGGAGGCGAGATTATTATTATTTAATTTTTTGGAGGTGAAAACACTTTTCAAAAGTCATATTTAAGGTTTGCTGTGGTTACATATTTCCTGCGAGATTAGTAATCAGCAAACAATTCATCATGCAGTTTGTTCTATAAATTGAATACAATGTTTTTATCCATGTATATAAAAGGAAAATCCACCATGGGAACCTACAAAAATTATCTAAAATATATAATATGTAATTTACAAGACCTATCAATGAAACTAGTTTTAATATAAAGCATAGTGGAGGTTTGAGCAGTACTCACTCGCAGACAAAGGTCCCCTGTGGGATGTTCTGCAGCGCTCGGACACCCCAGCCTTTCTTTTTTGTCCTGAAGAGTTGTAGCCTCGCCCTGGATTAAAAAATATGAATAAAAGTGAAGTAAGTAAAAGTGAATGAACATTATGAATATCTGTTTGTGTTGTGAATGATGATTGCTCTTATGTGTCAATTAAAGGTCCCTTTGAAAATAAATTGGTTCTCTAATAAAGTTCACTGCCCAAAAATTACTTTTTGCTTCAATCTTAAGGTCTCAAAACACACCATGAGCCTTTTACAAACTCATGCCACACATGCCACATGTGACGTTAGGGATAATACAGTGGTTTATGCAGCTGATCCATGCCACTTTAACTCCTTTATCTAACGTTAGATTCTAAAAGTGTGGACTCTGTGAAAACTACGCAATGTGCGGAAAAAAAAAAGACTTGGTTTGCGGTCAAAGCCCCCTTGTACCTGAGTCCATTTTGCACAACACGGTTCTTGCAGGTTCTCCAGCAGGAACAGGCGTGGTTGCACTCGAAGATCAGGGGAGGCTCCTCACGACAAAACTCAGGCAGGAGTCGACCATTCTGAAAGAATAATACAAAATGTTTTAGAGAGTGAACCACAACTAAACAAACTCTTACCCTTAACTTAATAGATTTTCAACCATTCCTGTTTCAATACCAAACTCCTTTGGAACCTTTATCTAATTCATTGTGTCACACAAATATTACATTCAAGAGGTCCAGATTATCTGGAGTGAAATATTGACAAAAAATATGCCAGAATTGTAAGAAGTTTGGTGTCTGTAATGAAACTTTATGAAGTTCTCATAATTTGATGTAAAAGGTTAACAGTGGATTACCTTGTCGTACCAGCGACGTAGACTGAGCTGTCCACACATGCAGATACTAGCAGAGCAGTCCTCTTTACAAATGCAGTACTGAGGGGAAACAACAGGTGAGTCTCTTCATCCCATTCAGAGGAAGATGGAGTGAAGCCAGTCAAATGTTAGATTCTTTACCTGAAGATGTGTGATATTCCTGTCTATGTTCATGGGAGATGTCACACAGTTTTCTTTGATGTATTTATAGTCCTCAGGATACGGCTCACTGTCCACAGAGTTTACACAGGGAATGGGAATGGCCTCCTGCCCCAGGGCTGTGTCACTGTACATAAAAGAAGACACAGGGTGATTTCATTTTTTACACCTAGGGTCACAGAGTAAAAACTTCAATCTCATTAAGACTGATAATATGCAGTTGACAATCCAAAAACCTGTAGGACTGTGGTCATCTAAACGATGAACTGGCCAATGAGCTCATATCTGGCTAATTTCTAATTGGTCAAATATTACACTGTTAGCGGCAACGAACCACACTGTGAGTGAACAACCCACAGTTCCAGCAGTGAGCTGCACATTTACACCCATTTAAATCTGCAGGACTGAAACATAGATGTGGCAGATGTGAAAAAATATATAGAACTACATCTACGTCTGTTGGTAGGACTGTATGATCCTAGCTATCGTTAGTGAACCATACAGTAAACAGTTGCTCATTTCTATAAATTTTTCCAATTTTGTGTCTAAAGGCTTACCTGTGCAGGATTTTCTCGTGGCTGGTGTTGAGCCTGATGTTAATGTCCCGGTCTCTCCTGCTGGACTGCAGGGCAACCCAGGCTTTGGAGTTGTGGCTGCAGCAGTCGGTAGGCGTTTCCCCCTCACGGTTTTTCAGAAACACATCAGCTCCTCGAGACAAGAAGAGCCTGCGAAAAGCACACCAGAAGATTTACTTCAGAATGCATCATGTGAAGTGACTTCATGTTAATATTCAAGATGCATAATGATCACTGTTGACTGCCTTATGGAGCCAAGTGGATTTGAGACAAAGATAGACTGAAAAACACAACTGTATGACTTAGAGCAGGAGAGATTGATTTACCACCAAGACAGGCCTGGAGACACAGAACACTTATTACAAAATACGTAGCATTGGATATTCCAGTCTGACATGCTTCTGGAACCGTGCAGCATATGTAGCTACAAACTGAGTCATTCATAGGATGATGCTTTTTTTTAACCCTGCAGTTGTTTTGTGCTAAACAGGGACAGAGCCACAGAGATATAAATACTGTAATCACAGCTTCATAAGGCACTCTGACAGAACACACAGTTCACGGCTTGACGTACAGATCTTAAATTGGGTTAAAAGGAAATTATATATGGATAATTCCCCAACAATCACAACTTTTATCCTACATAATTGTAGGATAAAATTAAAAGACACTAATTACTTTGGTTATGCATATGAGACTAGTAGACGAAAGTAGACAGATAAGTAAATAATAATAAAAATAAATCTAATCAGCATGTCAGCCCTGCGACTAACTGGCCACTGTCCAGGGTGTACCCTGCCTCAGGCCCAAGGCTGCTGGGATAGGCTCCAGTCACCCGTGACCCCTAACGGGATAAAGCGGTAGAAAATGAATAAATGAATGAATAATCAGCATGCCAGCACTTCTGTCTCAGTGAGAAGGTGTTAGGTTCCAGGCCAGGACAGAACCGTTATGTGTGGAGTTCACATGTTTCCACCCCCCAGTAGGCATCAACAGTTGTATTCTCAACATGACTACAACATGAAAAATAAAGTGTGGTATATTGTCAGTGGCCTCTACTTTAAAGTCATTCTGGAAGTGGTAAAAATTTGAACATTCTGAATTCTTTTGGCCCCTTATATTTTCTGTCATTCAGCTGATCCAAACTCACATGACACATTCAAGTCGGTTTTCCCGTGCGGCGATATGCAGAGGGGAGTCTCCGTGGATGTTCACAGCCTGAAGGTTGCATTGTGCGTCCAACAGTAGCTCTGCAATCTCTGCACTGCCAGAAAATGCAGCCCAGTGCAGGCAGATGTTCTCTTCCTGCAACACAACAGGCACAGACAAGAGGCGCTAATGGTTAAATTACAAAAGCTGACTTATAAGAGTCCTTCACCCATGGATAAAAAAGACAGTATAATTCAAATAGAAAAGGAACAAACCTTGTCCCTAATGCTGATGTCAGCTCCTTTGGACAGAAGCAGCCTCACTTGATCCACATGTTTGTACTCTGTTGCCCAAATCATAGCCGTCCAGCCCCCGTCATCCTGAGAAAACACATTAACATAGAGACAACTCATTAATCTACTCTAAATAAATAAATAAATAACAGCTCCTTTAGTCAAAGTCAATAGCACCAATCTGAGTGTAATTAGCCAGAATACCTTCGAAAATAAAATACAATTTTCTTTCACTACCAAAGGGGGCTCTCAAATATTGCAAATCATTTTGTTATAATAATATTTGACATGGTTACTGCATGTTGTATGTTTTAATATTGTGCAAGCCTACTAAAAACAAAAACATGTTAAAAAGAGGAGGTGGGCAAAAGCCATACAGACCTGACAGTTAATGTCCATGAGTCCTTTTGTCAGAAGATGCTCCACGATGTTGTAATGACCAGACTTAGCCGCTAGATGGAGACACGTGAACCCCTCAGCGTCCTTTAGGAACAGAAAGGAGCTTGAATTAGTTAATAGTGCCTTTTTTTAATTTCACAGTCTCAATTTAATTCTTCAAAATATTACAACTACTAATCAATCTGATGAATAATACCACACTGCGGTGAAACATTTGAAAAAAGACGCATGTTTATTTTATGGCTCATTTCTACCCAAAATGCAAAAAATAAATATATAATAAACCCCCCCCCAAAAAAACACAAAAACAGACAATTGAAAATAAGTATTGTTTCAAACATAATAAAAAAGACAAGCTGTTAAAACACATAAATGAAATCAGGATATGTGGTGATGGACATGCCTTGTGAATGGCACTGGCTCCAGCTCTCAGCAGGTACTGCACTATGTCCATGTGGTTGTTCTCACAGGCCTCCATCAGTGGTGTCCGCTGGTCCTCATCACACATGTCCAGGTTCGCTCCAGCCTGAACAACGACAGAGACAAAAAGGGAAGAAGAATGACTGGGCAAAAAAAATTAATGCAACTTTAGAGAATAATCAGTATTTATAATACTACCATTGTCTGTAAGAAAATAATTTTTTTTTTGGCAAAGCTAAAAAAAAAAAAAAAAATCCAGGACGTCTCACCTGAACGAGCATGTGGCAGATGTCCAATTGTCCAGCTTCTGCCGCAGCATGAAGAGGGGTCCGTTTGGTCTGAGAGTCCATCTGAAAGTTTGGGTCAATGCCGTCCACTGCAGGAAAAAGGAACATGTATTTCACTAAAGGATATGTGATGTGGGAGACCTTTGAGATTTAATACTGATGCACTGACCCAACATGAGCAAGACCTTCTTGAGCTCTCCCTGTTTGGCCGAAAGGTAAAGCTGTTTTGGATGAAACCTCAGCTTCTTCGGCCTGACACAAGAGAGAAAATGATTTGTACGCTTTAATAGCCTGACAGCTTTATTAGGGATAAATGGTTGTTAAATCATACTTCTCAGCGTCAAGCGCAAGCAGGATGCTCTCCAGAGTTTCTCGTGGATGTCCTGTTACACTAGGAGTTAGTGGGGTCTCTAACCCGCTCTGCAGTGAGGACGTCTGAGACAGACCGGGGACAGTTGAGGTGTCCAGTCCAGAGCAAACAGGCAGCGAACTGTCAGCTTTACAGAACTCTGCTCCAGCGGTAACACCAGAGGAGCTAGAAAAAGTATTTTTTATCTTTAATTCACTCAGAATGAAGTCAACATAATTAATGGCAACATCCATTTGTACAATATAGGTAATTTATGTGTGTCGATGTCACTGACTGCATTAGTGTAAAGCTTGCATGAGTCTGTCAACTGAGACGTGGACTGAGTCACTGAGAAAATAACATTGACAGCAACTAATAATTTGACAGACCTACAAAAATGATTAATGCAAGTTCTATCGTATTAAAAACAGTGTTAAAGGTCAGTCTTCTATGCCACCTCTGCTCTCTAACTCTGTTTCCTGTCTTAGTCTACTCCAAAAACATATCTCCACAATCTTTTGTAAGTGGGACGATTTTTTTTGTAAAAAGCTTAATAAATTAAGCACACTGTTTATAAATTTGTGAGATTACAAAAAAAAAAAAAAAAAAAAAAAAAAGTGACAAAACCGCAATATTATTTTTTTTGTGTAAAAATGGCTCCTCTTATTCCAGGCTATAACTATTCTACTACCTCCTTCTGTTCTTGCTCTAATGTATCTCTAATTTATAGGCCACCAAAAGCTAACAATTGTTTTTTTAAGGAATTCTCAGATTTCCAGTCAGAATTATTAACCAAGCAGGATAGAAATTTGATCCATGGTGATTTAATATTTACGTATGTTGCACTATTTTATCTTATCTGAAATTTGAGTTCATTTATTTATTTTTTTTATATTTTAATTTGCTGCAACATGTAACGGACCCAACTCACAGTAAAGGGCGCACCCTTGATCTTGTGCCATCTTATGGGATCACAATTAATAATTTAAAACTGCTTGATTTGAATGTATCTGATCACAGACCTGTATTCTGTCAGATGAAGCTGCATGTTCCTGAGCTTAACTCCCCTTTTAGCTTGCGCACACAAACTTAGTTCTGATAGTTCTAACAGAATGTTTACAGCTGTCTTTAAACCACTACAGATGTGTCGACACATTATTCAAAGATTTTAATAACTCAACTTATTGCGCCACTTAAAACTAAACAAATTAAACACAATGCCCTACTCTGGCTAAATGAGCACACAAAAGATTCAAAAAGGCAATGTAGAAAAGCTGAGTGAAAATGGAAAAAAGACAATCTTGTAGTTGTTTTAGATAACCTCAAACATCAAATGCTTGCCTACCAACAAGCTGTTAAAGATGCACAAGATCTATTTATCTAATCTGATCTCTACTAACAGCCACAAGCCACAAATACTGTTCAAAACAATTCATTCTGTTGTTAGACCTCCACCTAGTCAACATAATGATGCCTTCACAGCAAAGTGTGAGCAGTTTTTTGCCCACTTTGTAAATAAAGTCTTGACATAACTCCAGCCCCTGGAAATTTTGTCATCTCCCATGAACCCGTTCCTAATCCGTCTCATTTTGAACAGATTATTTTGTCTGAATTCAATAAGCTCATTAACCACACAAACTCATCTACCTGCCAGTTAGGTACTTCCCCAAGAAGGTTTCTAATGGAGATTTTTCAGATAGTTGATCCTCAGAACGTCTCCATGAGGAGCTGCTCACTTTTTACTGGCTGATTTCTTGCAATTTTCAAAAGATCAATAGAAGCCGACACTTGACTGTTTGGATTTTAATAATTACAGACCAATCACAAACTTTGCAAACGTTTTAAACAGAAACCCTTCAGATGGAACTATACGGCAGACCTGGGACCATAACACTAGCACATCTTAAATATTGGACTGATGAACAGTTAATGTATTCATCTAAAAATACACATAAAGAGAAAAAGAAAAACAAAAATAGACACTGATAGCACCACTAATAATCATGAGAATAAAATCTGGTACTGACTGGGTCTGTGTGGAGGTTTACCTGCCGGTGGTGGTATCAGCCCGTCCTTCGGGAGCACTGGGCGTAGGCAGGCCCTGAGCCACCACAGGGGGGACCGTGGATGTGGTGTCTGCTTTAGCAATGGTCACCTCTTTGGCTTTGCTGACCTCCTCCCCACAGTGAGGGCAGAAGCTCTGACCCTTGAGCACAGACGCACAGGCTTGATGGAAACGATGAGAGACGCTCACATCTGGCTGGCACTCCATGAACGTCCCCTGGGAAAAGATTACAATGTACAAAGCTGTCTATGTTGGATGTCATATGATTCCACAACGTTTGGAAACTGTTTGTATTTGGTCACATTTTCTTTGATTCCGCCTCATTATGACTATATTAATATTATTATTATTACATCAAATTTAATAGCGCTTTTTAGTGCTATATAAATGTATCAGATACAGTGCATCTGGGAAGTATTCACAGCACTTCACTTATTTCACATTTTGCCTTATTTCAAAATGTATTAAATTCATAATTTCCCTTAAAAATTCTACAAACTTTGAAACCCCATTTTTCCAAATGTGTAGAAGAATGATGATACCCAATTCTCCCCATCAATCTTTCCCTAATAATAACTCACCAGTATTTTACATTTATTGATTAGTTGGTATTGCATGTTTCTAATTGTTGGATATTTGTTTGGGTTTTCACATATTATGTCTTGTGATGTTCGACTCACTGCTCGACAGAAGAAGCCACAGCCGGGGCAGCACTGGTGCTTGACCATCCCACTGCGGTGGTCTTCACAGAGGACTAGAAGCTGCACAGAGTTGGAGGGACGCATCATTTCGTGTTTGAGAACAGCGCCCTGGCATCTGGTCAGCTGACCGTCCATGCTCTCTGTCGCCATGCACTTCCGGTCAGCCAGTATGAGAATCTCTCTGCTCTTTGGCGTCTCCATTCGACAGCTGCACAGAGGGAGTTCCTGAGCGTCTTCTATTGTGGGTTTGGGAGGGTCTGAAAAAAAATAAGTTTGACTTTAAAACACTGTTGATTAGAAGATATTAGAAGACATGAGCCCATTTAGCCAAAGAATATAGAGGACAACATGAACAGTGGTTAAGCTTTAAATAAAACGTGTTGGTTCAAAAGACTTTCTCTTACTCCTAATCTCAGTTTTGTTCAATGAAGGAGAAGATTCCTGGGGCTTCCTGAGGCTGGAGGACTCCTGAGAACTGGTCTGAGTGAGCTGCTTCTCATCAGAGGACTGGGACTGGACCGGAGCCTCGGACTGGTCCACCAACTCCGAGTCTAAACAGACATAAAGTTTATTAAGCAACAATAATATAAAAATTAGGTAAGGAATAATTCTTGGTATATAGTGGCTTTTAGAATGTTATGTCAAGATCTTGGGGCTCCTTAGTTATTACAATATTACCTTGAATTACAGTTAAATGTGCGGCAGTATAGCTCACTGGGTGGAGCGGCCGTCCTTCGACCGGCGGGTGGGCAGTTCGATCCCCGCTCAAAACATCATAACACCCCACTCTCCCCCACATACTGTCGTTGTGTCCTTGGGCAAGACACTTAACCTAATTGCCTCCAGTGAAGTTCTGTAACACTGGTAATAGTTTAATGTATGTAAAGCGCTTTGAGTGCCTACTACAGTAGGTAAAAGCGCTATATAAAAATAAAGATTATTATTATAAAAGGAACAAATGAGCTGAGTCATGTCAGTGAGGGCCAGGGGCTCTGTTAAACTCTGTGTCTGACTACTGCCTCTACTGTTAGCAGCTGTGTGTGGATTATTGCCTTAACGGTCTTCTTAGTCATCTTAACACCTGTACTACCCCAGCCTCTCTCTTTTCAATAAATCTATGTCCCATCTACTGTGTCTGTTGTCACTCTCTCTTTTTCTTTCGGGCTCCCAAATTATGCTGACCACTGACAGTGACGGGTTGAACCATTTTCTCATGGGTGTGTAATATAAACCTACATTTACCCCGGATGAAATTACAAAGACATAAAAAAATAAGCCTATTGAGGGCCCCCCTGGCCTTGATGCCTGTGACAACAAACCCAGTTGTCCACCCCCTATGAGAGAAATATGGCTGGTCACCTATGGCTTTTAGCCTCCTCTTTCGTTTCCTTGATGGACGAAGCCAGGCGTTGTCACCTTTCATTTTCTTCTTCAGCTTCTTCTTCATATTTGATTCTGTGCTCTGGGATGGACACATTCAGTTTATTCACAACTGAAAATAATAACTAGAATGAACATTCAAAGAGTTATGATGGATTCCTTACCAGGTCAGATTCAGTGCCTTCTTCCTCTCCCTCCTCTTCAGCCGACTCTTCGCTCTCCTGCTCATCTGCCATCTAAAGAGATACAAGAAGCGTTAGTAGAAGCAGTAATTCAGACTCTGATTAAGCAAGTTCAGTTAAAAATGTTCATAGATTATTTATGTCTGACCAGATTCTCTATGATTCCCTTTAAGTTATTTAATAATCCAAAAGTATTGAGGGAAATATTAAGCCCATAAGCTGCTATAAGAAAATGTCTCTCAATGTTTTCTGTGTTTCTTGCGCACATTATAAGCATGACTTTCCAACCCTTCCAAAGGATTGGGTCTATGGTCCAGCTGTAAACATGGCCAAGACAAAAGGGCAACTAATGAGAAATGAGAAAACAACTTATAGTTTTAAAGGTAAAAATTAAAGCAAGAAAATATTACAAATAAATAAATAATTATATCATGTACTTGTGAAGTGAGTCTGCTACAGAGACCATAAAAAGAATACAATTACAGAGTGGACTTCACATGGAAGTTGGACCGTTGGAAGAAAACAGCACACACTTCTTACGTCTAACACAGAGGGGGGTCAACCATATAGTGGTTAATAATACCCCCCACATCAAGCCTGCACTGAAGCAGACCTACTCATAACACACATTACAAATTAGACATTGCCATGCAGACATTATCAGATAGTGTTTTTTACATTAATGTGATATTCCCACCTGAGCGATGTGTTCAGGTATCTGGCTTGTTTCCTGGACATCAGAGCCTCGCTCCTCTTTGGGCTGTGGTCGTTCTTCCTCTTCAGACTCCTCCACGTCCGACTCCTCCTCCTCAAACATGTTTTCGACCTTCTCACCATTAATGTTTGCCTGTTTGACCTTCAAGGCGCATTTAAAATACATAAAAAAGAAAATATGTTTTTGTACAAAGTTTTATTGTATAAAATCCCATACGTTTTATTTGAAGAGGTCTACAAAAAAAAAAAGAAAAACACCTCAAATAAAGAAGATTCATGTCTTGAAAATTAAGTACCAATTCATCTTGATACTGTATTTATTTAATGTTAAAGTAGTTAATATCTTATCGTAATAATTTTTAGAGTAAAAAAAACACTCCATCGGCTAATATCCCCAGATAGCTTTTAACCTTGATGAGAATGCTTGTCACGTTTTGATCTTGTGTGATTTTGTGGCACAAGATCTTTCTCACACCCCTAGTAACAATGTAACCAAAACCTTGATAATAGAAAATAAAAAATTATTAATGGTGCCTTTAAAGACACACTTTGAAACTTGTACACTAACTGTGTTCTAACAAATCATTTATTACTTTGATTAAGTAAACCTGTAAATATTAATATAATAACCTTCTCTTATCGCTAACATTTTTTAAACCAACCTCTGGGCTCTTGGAAGCCTGCTCTATCTCTTTAAACATTTCCAGAACTGTTCTCTGCTTGAACACTTTGGTTTTCTTCTTGGGAACCAGGCTGTAGGTTCCCATCCTCCTCTTCTTCTTTCGGGACACCAGACCTCCAGAGAAAGGGCCTGAAGCACCACAACAAAGACTCATTGAACATAGTGCAAGCATTATTATTTTAGTGCTACATTCTCCATTTAAGGGGGGTGTCAACTGTTGCATTTGTGTGACTTGTTTATACCATTTCCTTCTTTAATATTTTGCTTCTACACAACATTACAAGTACCTTTACAGTTACAAGTTCAGTTTGGGACATACTGGTAAGCCCAAAAAAGAAAATGCTCATATTGAAACACACCAGCATACACTTTTAGAAGCTAAATTGGACTGATGGATATATATTAACATATTTCTTAGGAAATCTTCATCACCTTGACATAGTGGCCATCTTTGCAGTGATTTGTGTAATAGAAACATTTTTTAACTTGCTTTTAACCAATGTGCTGATTAATGTCATAATATCAATGTCAGGCCTAAAAGTTTAATCTAAAAATCTTTCCTTATACAAAAACAACACTGAGCTTAAATCCCTTGGGTGCAGCTGGGATGAGTTGATATTATGCATTTAAGGGGGTCTTCCATAAAGATTGCTTAAAAAAGCAGGGCTTACAGCCCAAATTCCAGCTAGTGTCAGCGCCAACTCAGGAGTTAGGGCTAAAGTGGTTCCATGAAGACCAGTCTGGACTTCCGCTGCAACACTAACAACAGTCTGACTTGATACACTGCAATAATATTAAGCCTTGGCAAAACTTTGAATTCAATCGTTAATGCATGTGACCCTTAATGAAAAATTACAGCGTGCAAACGCCCACCTCTACATACATCCCTCATCTTTGTGGTTAGTAAAGTTCATTAATCTGATAAAACATTAAGAGGAACAGATGAAGAATGAGTGCTTTCTAGAGGTGTATTAATTAACGGTGACCCAAAAATCGATTCACATGTGATGTTTCCAATGGTTGGAACAAGGACCACCCTGTTCGCTAGAAACTCGCTTTAAAAATATTGTTGCAAACAGTTTCTATCATGGCGATGAGAGTGTGAATGTTGATACTGAGGAAGTCTCATCCTTGTTCAAATCAGAGGTGTGTCAGCATAAAAACATCCACTTTAGTGAAAGG
This sequence comes from Neodontobutis hainanensis, assembly GCA_024349245.1. Lineage (NCBI taxonomy): Eukaryota > Metazoa > Chordata > Actinopteri > Gobiiformes > Odontobutidae > Neodontobutis > Neodontobutis hainanensis. Next base: position 99,872 of record JALDNG010000234.1, on the reverse strand, counting down.
TGTTCAATCGCTCACTGTGTGTCTCACCCCTGCTGCTGCACAGACCGGTCCTGGGCCGAGTCGGCCCTGCGCTGACTTAACGAGAGCACAAATAAAACAAGTCTGTGTCTGAGGCTAAGAGTTACTTTCTCCAAAACGGACAAAAACTCACGTAAATGTCCCGTCACCGGTGGAGAACAGAGAGGCTCAACTGTAAACAGAGACTATTGTCTGAACCATCTCTGAGACACAAGTTATTATTAACAGTCAGTTCTGTTTTAAACTAAGTGTTGTTCTGGATCATGTGCTGCTTCTGTGTCTCTGCTGCAGACACTGAGACTAAAGACCAGGTCCAACTTAAGGTCCATGGACCAAATCTGGTCCTTTGTGAAGTACTTCTGGTCCTCACATTAATTATTACTTTTAATACATTCTTTCTTTTAATACATTCTTTCTTTTTTCACCTATTAATAAACAACAGGTTATTATTAGCAACAGGTGAAAATGCATAAGTAGAGTAAAACAAATAAGAGTTGTAATAAAGTTCTACTATTTTAGAGAAACACATGAGACCAGTGTTTATTATTGGGTCTGATCTAAAGAGGTTTTAGGTCTGAGCTAAAGTTAATAAGAACTAATTATTGAACCCAAAGTAATAAACCAGGTCTAAATCAGGGGCAGATTTATTGGGGATTAAAAGTTACTGTTAATATCCGCCGATTTTATTTTTGTTTATTTATAAACTCACAAATGGACTAACATTAGCCTGTACTTTAAATAAATAAGGGAACAGTTGACATTGACTGAGGGACTGTTGGAACTGGCTTTTGGGATGGTACTGGGACTGGGACAATAAAAAGTTAGTTTGGGACCTTGATTTGTGAAATAATAAAAGGGCACTTGTTCACTTCCCAATTGTGTCAAGTCATTTCATAAAAGTAAGATCAGAATTGTGAATCAAATAAAATCGTGAGTGGAGTGATTCGTTACATCCCTAGTGCTTTCCCACTTTATTTAAGATAAAAGTGTCTGGTTGACTTGAGCTAAACCTGACCTTAAACCTGTTCCAGATCAGGTCTAAACTTCCTTCACAAGTTTCCTGACTCAAAACAAGTTTGCTTTATGGAAAAGAAATCACAACAGAATAAGTCTTGCTCGCTTTACGGAATGCCCCCCAAAGTGAAAATATTACAGAAGGATATCTGAGCTGAATGATCATATCATATGTCTGACCGAGTTGGAGTTTGGCAGGAGCTGTAGAGGGAGCAGGGGCTGGTGAAGCTGCAGGAGGAGTTTGTGCTGTGGTACTTTCAGCTGTCTGTGTCGTTGGCGTTTCGGGTAGACTTTGAGGTAGCTGGTTTGGAGAGGAGGGCAGTTCTGACTGCAATTTCTGAGAGTCACTTGCAACATTAGTCTCCATCTTTTCAGCTTTGACACTTTTGGCTTCCCTTAATTCCCTGTTGAGAAGCTGTGGAAAATAAAACATGTTACATGATTATGGATGGAAAAAATAGGTTCTAAATACTGATAGCTTATGATGACATGATTATTTGATCATTCAAATGTCAAAGTACTTATTAACAACAAATGAAAGTTTCCACCATCCTCCAAATTCAACAAGTAAGCAGGCAACAATTTTACATAGTCTGAGATTCATGATTGCTTCATTGTGTTTGCCATGCCGGTAACAATGCGTTTGAACCAGTAAATAATGTTTTTTGATAATAGTTTGGGGAAGTGGGGGTGTATATCGAGACATTGGACTGCATCATAGAGATGTGGTTTATGTTGTTTTTTGTAGAGCCCCAGTTGACCGGTCTTTCTTCTGTCTGTTTCCTACACAGGGAGTAGTTCTGCTGATGATCCATAGGAGCACAATAGTTTCCGTGGATTTGCCTTTGTCCAATCACAAAGACTCAGAGAGGGATATAAAACTCAGAACTCTTATCAGTTGACCTTAGAACTCACAAAGTCTCTTGGATGAGGAACCAAATGTCTGATGACTGACCCTCCCCAGACATGCTAATATCATATATAATATCAGAATATGTTTACTTTGCTCAGCCTAAGGGCTAGTAAGGTGTGGTGTTACAGAGCGGTTTAACCTTCTACAAAATAAAAATAAGGTAATCATAGCATTATACTCCTCTTGTGAGCCATGTATACTCACATTGGTATTTCAAAGCTGCCTGTTATTATAAAAGTGTTTGTGATAGATGTAAATATGTAAATATATCAAGCCTGATATTAGACACTGATAGAAATGGTCTTGTTCTTGTCCCAGGCAAACCTAAACTCATTTTATTATTTTGTTTTGGCTATAAGTCAAAGTTCATGAATGGAGACAGTTTTGGACAATTTAAGTTTCTGTCTGAGGACTTGTTATTTACTTACTAGTCACAACTTTACTATTATACTAATTTTTATAGTTTGCTTGATATTTACATGTCACTTACATTTTTTGGTTTTCTTTTGGTAACAAAACAGCCTCTTTGTTAATAAGTTTGTTGTGTAGTAAACGTTATTAGTGTTACCTTCTGTGCCGGGCTGACAGCGGGACGAGACATTGTTTTCCGAGCTCTATGAACTGTTACAGGTGCTGTAGATGGGGCAGATCTGTTTTTACTTTCAGAGGACCCGTGTCCCGTTGTGAGGCCAGTGCTCAGGGCAGTCCTTAGTGCCCCCGATGCCCCAGAATCCCCCGACAAGGACGTCGAGGGGGTTTTGTCCGCGTTTGCCCCAGGACTGGAACAGCGAGTCCTGTGAGGGGACATGCTCGCCTCTGTCTGTGTTTTAGTGAGAATAAATCCATTGCTCCCAGCAACAGATCCATGTGGAGGCTCCAGATCTGTCGTGCCGTTCTCATTTACAACTAGAGTCTCAGTGTTGGCCATTGTGGAGCCATGCAGTGGGGTTTTGTGCAGCGTTTCTTCACATTCATCGCCGTTGACCATCGCTTCAGCAACAGGGGAGGTCTTCAGTCTGGCTGCTACCTCTGTGTCACCATCTCGGGGGGGAAGTCAAACACAAATGTAGCTATAAACTTTCACATTACTACAGCAAACAGGTGGGTTTTAATAGTTGTAAAAGTCTTACTTGTCTGCTCTGTGCTCTTTGCAGAATCATGTCCCTCTTTCTTTGTGAATAAAATCTTGTCCAAACTGCCTTGGGCAAGACCAGTGGGCTGAAAAAACAAATTACAAAATAAATAAATGTGCAGCCATGTTTGCCATTAATAAACAACTGTTATGACCTATCATCAAATATGCCTCACCATATTCAGAGGTGCACATTTTAGGCAGTGGAATTTGACTCTGAGCTAATCCTCGACTCGTTAAGTGTACTGTTCACATACGGTGGTACATGGTTTAAGTACTGCAACAGCGGAACGATTTGAGCAACAGTAATTTCAAAACAGTAAAATTCATTTTCAGATGCAGATATGCTAACAGCTACATATAAAGCTTTATCAGCTCATTTCAGCCGGTGTTTACAGAATTTCAGCCTTTGCTAAGGTTGTATAAAACAGGTATCAGATCTTTATGAACAGTGAAAAAAAAAATGTAGTCTTTAGTAAATGGACAAATGCTAGCGTCAGAACTGACTTTGAAGATTGCCATTTTATTATGGACTTTGCCTATAGTTTATCAAGTTGCGTAAATCTTTCTGTCCATTTTGGTTTTCTTGTGCTTTATTGTGTCTTAGTGTGCCCTTGTGGAAGTGCAGATCAGTTTCCCACACCTTCTTTGATTTGTGACTGAGATTAAATAAGTCACGTTAACAGCATTTGATTCAGAGGGAGGGAAAGAAAAATGGCACGCAAATACACAAATTTCTGCATCACATGAGTACTTCTGTGCCAGTTACGTGCACCCCTGTGAATAGGAATTTAGCAAAGGCTATAAAGCTAGTGTCCTATTAATATAGCGCGACACACAGCCTGAACCCACAAGAGAGCAGTCACTAAAAGAACAAGTCACAACATATCTCTAGACTGACAAAAGTGTGTAACTTTTTAAAAGGATTGTTTGTTGGTGGTGTCCATCTTAAACACAGTCAGGTTTTGTGCAACAAAAAAAACAACACTGACTCCTTGACATTCAGCTGGGAGCAAAGGGCTAAATAAACCTCAACCAGTTCCAGCCTGCTTCACAACAATCCAGACTGCACTGGATTAATAGAAAAGTACAAGGAACAATCTGCAGTGGATCTTGGGAACTTAAAAGCCAGGCTCCACTTGGGCCATTCCAATATGAAAAAGAACAATAAAGAAAGAAACAGACCCAGATGAAGCAACAGCAACACCTTTATGTCCCACAAAAGATTAAAGAACTTCCTCAACAAGATAAAACTTTAAATAGCTTTAGAAGCCACAGTTATGCCAAACTTTAGCATAGCCAGGACAGAAAGAAACCAATAGAAACCTGATTATAAATTGCACAGAGGTGAGGGAAGGAACAAGAAAACAAATGTGATTATCTCTAAGCAAATGTAAAACACGCTTTGCAAACTGTCACAACCCTAAAAAACATCCCTTTTACCTAACTTTGACCAGCAGTAAAAGACCTGATCTGTCAGACAGATGAAGACATTGTTAACAAACCTTTTTAAATGAACAGTCAATAAGAATCTTCCAAGAACCTGTTTTTAAATCCTAAATTTGAGAACAACTAATTCTACATGTAATTCTCATTTTTATTTCCCAAAGAAGCCTGAAGTTTGTGACATGATCAGAACAAACACCCAGGAAGACATTGGCTGATCCAATCCAATTATGATTTTAAGAACACTGACAAAAAAAAATCTATGAAAAAGTTTCAAAATCCAAGAGTAACTTCTCGCTCCAAAACCTAAGGCCATTTAAATTAAGCCTAAATGAATGCACGTTTAAAGGAGAGTGCAGTGATCTGTCCCAGAGTCCAGAGAAAAAGACCAATCCTAAGAAGATAACCTTTAGAAGCAGAAAAGCTTGAATACTGTTCCCCCTAGTGGTGGAGAGTTGGATGACATCAACAGGAAGAGGAAAAAGGCCCATGAGGCTCAGGCTGTCTGCAGATCTCCGTCATTTTCACGGACACACAGCAGAGGTGGTCAGTGCACAGGTTCACCACTAGAGGAAGAGGGTGACAAAGGGATAAAGGACTGTAGGTCTTTCAAAAGGATGCAGAATGCTATATGTGAGCCAGTTACGTAAGGTTTAGGATCGTTATACATTTCCTCTCAACCATTTCAGATCTTGTCAGTTCCCAAGGAGTTTCTCAGCTCCTTTTTTCTGCTCCTTCCCTTTATATTGGTGTGAATTTCTCATACCAGATAAGTTCTTCACTCCTTCAGCAGCACACACATCTGTTCTCAGGCTGTGACCGCAATAACAGTCATCCTTCTGTGTCCAGGCCCCATACTCTGGAGCCCTTTCTCTCCTTACATACATATTCTATTGGGCAGGTCAACCCAGCTGTTTAAACTATGACACAATCAAAACCCCTGACTGGAACATGTCTGCTTTCTTTAAAAAAAATGCAGCTATTGTTCCTACAATGCACTGCAAGAAGCCGTGACAAACCCTAAGGGCAGCATTTAAGAGTGGGTCCACTGTTTAGTCATTTATTCCTCATCTACTGCTCATCCATAGGAGTTACAAAGGCTGCAGCTACCACCAGTTAATGGAGGGCAGGCACTTAAAGAAAGACAACAGACACATTTTAACTCATGTGAGATAAGGCAAATGTTTCACAGGAATCAATGTCTTTGGAAAGTGAGAGGATGTCAGGCCCAGAGAGAAGCAGAGAAAATCTACACACAGAGAGGCTTGTGCTGTAAGGCAGATGTATTGACCACTGTGCCACTAAAAAGTATTTCAGAGCCACTACATATTTGATCCCTGGGTTTTTGGAACAATTCATTTTCATTGAAAGTCACACTTCTGAAATCACTGAAGGAGTGAAACCGGGTTTAAAGCTGAGAAAAATGGTAATGTGTAGAAATGAGTCCACAGTGCAACCAGAACCACAATAGTGCAGAGAGTAGGACGTTTACTTAAAGCAATTGTCCCAAAGCACAAGAACCCATTTCTAAATTACAACTCTCAAAAAGATTCACTCTAATGAACTCCAACCACAGATCACAAACCTGTATAAAAATCTGAATCAGAATTGTGAATCTTAAAAGCTACAACTACACCACAAACTAAAAACCAGAACCAGGCCTAACTTCTTAGACCTACACTGCACCAAGTTCAGGGCGGAGTCTATTCATCTGTCCATGTGAAGTGGACCAGTCCTGGGAAGACACAACTAAAGCGCAGGATAAGAATGGCACAAAGAGATTTGGTTCTAGCGTCCCTCTAGTGGTGGAGATTGGGATGACGTCAGTGCAGACAGAAGGAGGAGGAGGAAGGAAGGCAGGCATGAGGCTCGGCTGCAGATCTCCGCCATTTTAATGACACAAGGCAGCTGTGTTCCCTGCACAGGGTTACCACTAGAGGGAGGATGGTGTTTTAAAACTGGAGATAAATGGAAACCAAAAAGACAGGAGCTAAAAACAGGAAAGGTTTGTCCATATCAATAACCCAAAGCCAATTGTGGTGTAGCTTTTACAGACAGTTAAGGAGGACACCACATCCTCTCTCCATAAAGCATTAAATACAACATTACAAGATCTTGTCACTTATATCTCGCTCTGGCCCCTGAGTATCACAGACCTCTTTTATGTCTATACACCTACTGCTCCACCCACAGACTGCCATCTGTTTCTATTACAGAGTTGCAGACGATGGCTATGACACTCTTCTGTAGTGTGTCCAGTCCTCAACACCCAAGAACTCGCACTGAAATCTACTGGACAAAGCCATACTGAGACACGTTAAACTAAGTGTAATCTGTCTTTTCAGTCTGTTTTGCAGTGTGTTATACGTTGTTAAGTTTGATGGAGATTACAAAATCACATAAGACATAAAAGTTATTATTTGTATAGTGTCTAAATATGTGAATGGTTTATTTCTAAATATGAAGTGACAATTTGTCACAGCACAATACACATCATTGACCTTGACTGGATAATATTGCAACAGCAATGCCTTAAAGTTTTGGCCTCATTGTTGTCAGCTCTATCAATAAACAATAAAACACCTTTACACACACACACACACACACTTTACATAAGCTTTATCCGGTCGGGCATCTGCAGTTTCCCAATGATCACTGGGAGATCTGCTACAGACCCAGATCAAAATTACATCTGCCCACATTCTGAGTGGACTGACAAAAAAGACGACATCTATCAGTAGAGCCATTGTTTTTGTGTTATTCGCCCTTTCATTTTCTACTGCCTTTTCCAAACACACATAACTTAGGGAGGAAGTCAAACAGAGAGAAAAACACACTCTCCACTTAAGGCACTGTCTGACCTGGGATTAAATCAACCTCATCTTACCGTGAGGCAGAAGTGTTAACCACTGTGCCACTTCGCAGCCCTGTTGTGGTGCTGCATGTGAAAGCATTGAGGAACCCAACCACTAACACTTTCAGAGAAAGCAGAGAAAGCAGAGAAAGCACGGTTCGTAGTAAAGAGTCCAACTTTCTGCTTGTGAAACAGAAATGCTGACAGCTAATTTCTCACGCTCAAAGTACCAAGTGAAAAAAGATTCCCTCTCCCAAACATGCTTCATCAAACAGCTTTGGCTGTAACAGATTTGACAGAAAACTAATGACGGGGAATTCATTTTCACAAAGCTATCTTAATTATAACACGATGCAAAACAACCCCAACAATTGAATTACATCACAAGTGTAGGCAAGGAGCAAAAAATAAAAAAATATATAATAATAATTTTAAAAAATGAATACTCGATCTGTGATATGAAAACCCATTAATAGCTTTAGATTTAACTAAAAGCAAACTAGGACCAGAAGAATCCCTTCTTCTCTCTCAAACTTTTCTCCAAGCCATCAGGCCTCAAATTAAACCTTCACTGCACAAGGTTCAGAGCAGAATCCAGTGATCTGTCCCAGCTCTTTCTGGAGTGGACCAACTAAAGACTGCTGGGGAAGAATGGCACAAAGAGATTGGGTTCTAATGTCCCCCTAGTGGTGGAGTGTGGGACGACATAAGTGAAGACAAAGAGGAGGAGGGAAGGCCCATGAGGCTCAGTTATTCAGTTATTGCTGATTTATTGTGATCTTTTATTCTGCAGGACACTGCTTTAGGGGTGGGACTTGGACAAGTGCCCGTGAATCGTGACATTCACAATCACCATCATTCCCAAGAGACATTGAGACTTCCCACATCACCTGGTGATGCACATGAAGAAAGAGAAAAAATGACAGCACACTGTTGAAGACTTACAGTTCAACCTGATCATCAAGACTAATTAATCCTCTCTTCAAAATCAAACAAATGGCAAAATTACATTAATTCAAAATGTACAAACTATAACTGTACTCTTTAACAGTCAGTAATATAGCCAAACATGGATGTCCATAGGACTGATGTCTTAACAGCTCCTGTTCAGTTACAGTGTTAGGACCAAACCAGACCAGAGTGATGTTACACACAGAGGCAGCTGACAAAGACTCTCTTGAATGTGGTCTAATTCTAAAGCTCCCTGGTTATAAATAACCTCTGACTTTTTATAGATTGAGACAATGTTATCGACAAAGTTCCGCTGTGTATGTAAATGTAGGCGTCCAAAAACAAAACCCTGAACATTGACACTGACTTGTGACTAGACCTGTGTAAGGGAGGTACAGTATGTCCTCATTAATCCAAGAACAATTCTGACCACATTTTTTAACAAAAGCCGAAGACCTGACCTGATCAAGAACTGTAGCGTAGACAGAGCAGGCGCCAATAAATGAACGTTAGTGTCTAGACAGCAAGCAGGCAGATTCAAGTGTGTATAAGAACCAAGACTAACTTCTTCCTCAATCTTTCTTCAGCCTACACTGCACTAGGTTCAGTTCAGATTCCAGTGATCTATCACAGAGACCATCTGCAGTGGACCAATCCTGTAAGACACATCTAAAGCCTTCAGGAGAAAAATGGAGCAAAGACATTTGCTTCTAGCGTCCCCCTAGTGGTGGAGAGTGGGATTACAACTGTGCAGACAGAAGGAGGAGGGGAAGGCACACGAGGCTGCTCAGGCTGCCTGCAGATCTCCGCCATTTTACTGACACACAGCAGCCGTTGTCCCTACACAGGTTCACCACTAGAGGGAGAGGGAGACGATGGGCTTTAGGACTGGATCCAAATGGAAACCAGAGATACAGTAACTAAAAACAGGAGAGGTAAAGAGCTCTAGATGGTTTACAGACTGGCAAACAAAAGCTCAGGTCCATAACAGAATAAGCTTAAGCCAAGAGTCGTGCAGTTTTTAGAGAGAATGTTCATCTCTAATTGATCTGAACATAGTAGTAGACCTCTTCCGTCTTTATTTAGATGTAACAATATAGAAAGATAGGAAGATGGATAAGTGAGAGAGAGCAAATGGGCCCAAAGCAGGTTTCGAACTCACTCTGCCCTGTGTGTGCTTAGACTAGGTCAGCTACGGAGACTCACAAGAATCAGGGTTTTTTTAAATGTAGATCATAAAATACACTTCACAAGTGCTAGAGGAAGAATGCAAACATGATTCTTGAAAGAAAACGTCTCAACAAAGAGGGACCAGTGATATTTCTGTTAAGTTTGCGGCATGGTCCACTTTAGACAATAACTGGTTAATCACAGACAAACATTGACCTTCACATTCATTCTGTCCATGTGTTTGGACAGAGGAAGAAGGCCAGACCCAGAAAGAACAGACAGCAGCTCAGAGAAAACCCCACAGGTCTAAACCTCTGCGGCACAGTGCTCCTCTTTGTATGGTCAATCATATTTACTCCATCTTTGGGATCTCTTCATTTGTGTGTTGGCCCTGAAAAACTCATGTAAGGAACCAAATACTTAAAAGCCAAAAAAAAACAAAAAACAGTATCAGCAATTCACAGTTCAACCTGACCTGAGATATGTTTAAAGAATTGAGAATATCTACTTTAGACGAATTTCTTTCCCACTATATAGTGCACCAGTCTCACATTTGTCATAAATGCTTTTTGGTATTATTTATCCAGCATGTGTGTGAAGTTGACCTCCCTGCTTTCACACATTTATCCTATTGTTGTCCAGAACCCTTTTGACAAACTCTCTCTTAAACCTGTGAACTAACGCCAAGCCTCTGGGTCCCCTCACAGACACATCAGAAGATCTGTGTGATACAGAGTGTTCACAGTAATCCAAGAACCAGGACAGTTATCTCGTCTACTCTCCTGAACACCATGGAGCCAGACAACAATTGTAACTTTCTACTAACAGCATGAGATAAAATCAAAAGCTGACAAGAACCAAGATTAACTTTTCTCATCAATCTCTCTTCAACCTACACTGCACCAAGTTGAGTTCAGACTCCAATGATCTGTCCCTAAGCATATATAAGTAGAAACAACTGAAGCCTTCAGGAGAAGAATGAACAGAGAATGAGTTCTAGCATCCCCCTATTGGTGGAGAGTGGGATGACAACAGTGCAGACAGAAGGAGGAGGGGAAAGCACACGAGGCAGCTCAGGCCTTCTGCAGATCTCCGCCATTTTACTGACACACAGCAGTCGTGGTTCCTGCACAGTATCACCACTAGAGGGAGAGGGAGACGATGGGCTTTAGGACTGGATCCAAATGGAAACCAAAGATAAGGGAGCTAAAAACAGGAAAGATTTGAGGGTTGAAATGGTTCAGAAACTGGAGGGGACAGAACCCCAGTGAGTTTTGTAATGTTCACGGTCCATTACAAAACTCACTGGGGTTCTGTCATTTCACATCAACGACTTTAGAGACAAAGTGTAAAAAAATAGAAATAAAAAATTCTTCTCTCCATGGACCAGTTTTAATGTGGTAATGGTGTATCTCTAAAGAGTAGCTACAGAGCAGAGGTTTCACAAAAGGTCCATATGGTCAGCCTGCCAAGCTCCTCTCAGTGCACTGTCAAACACTGGCACATGTCCAAGTTACAGGAAGCCTTCTGACTAAAAATGCAGGCCCCAACCTTAGGTAAACTAAGACTGACTTGTCATCCCAAACGGGACTGGGTGAAGTCTAAACCAGGAGCTAAAACTAACATTAAAATAAAACCAAAATTGATTACCCCTTAACTGTGAAAAAAAAACATAGCATTAACTTTATGAGGACTTTGTGAGAACTTTAACTTTTTTAAAATCAGGACAAAACCTAGGTGCAACCATGTTAAACTTCTCTTCAGTAAACCAAGTTCTTGCATGACTGAAATGTGATTATTCCCAAAAACCCAACATAAACAAACAATCTGACACTCGTCATGCTTTCATAATCCACCAGAGGGCAAAAGGGCAAGGCCCAGACATACCTTCTATTGTTCCACAGAAATAGCAGATGTATTGGCTGACTGTAGATAAAGCTGAATACAACCCAAGTTTAATAATTATTTTAAGCACAAAAACAAAACAATGGTTTCAGATTGCTATAAAATGTTTCCAGGTCTTGAACAAACTTGTAGACTTCATAATACAGAAGTCAAAAACATTAAAGACACAATACATTTCATCTTGTTTTTTGTGACTTAAGTTCAGTGTCTAGAAGCACTGAAACCAGATTTTTACTAAAAGGAGAAGTCGTGACGTTGTCTTGAAATGATGTCTTGAGTTGTAAAGCTATGCTGCTGTGGCCTACTGTAAATGATATGAAAGTCATTCATGGGGCACTATCTTTAGATCTACAAGCAAAGTCTCAAAACAAGTCACAGCAAAAAAGGCCTGGATGAACGGAACACAACAATCACCTGTTACTTGGCAAAAGAAGCACCCAAAAGTAGATGTTCTTGGTTCAAATTGATGCTAACATTTCAAGTTTACAAGTCAATAAAACAGGAGTGCACATGGCAGAGTGGTTAGCACTCCTGCCTCACAGCAAGTAGGTCGTGAGTTCAAATCCCGACCGACTCAAATATTCTTGTCCGTCTCCGGTCTTTCTGTGAGGAGTCTGCATGTCCTCCATGTGTTACAAACGCTGAGGACTAGGAAGTTGTAAAAACATCCAACTTGCCATGGGCTTCTGAATGTTCTGAGCCAAAAGTGTTTGGAAAAAGGTCAAAATGTGCCTATTTTTCCTAGCGAGTATTACACCACATTTTGCAATTATGCATACAGAAAATATGGAGAAATAGGCCAATACACTGGACCCTAGCAGAGTTGTATTTTCAAAATACACCAAAATGACATAACTGTTTCAGAACATCTCATCTCATCTTCTACCACTTTGTCCCGTTAGGGGTTGCGGGTGACTGGAGCCTATCCCAGCAGCTTTGGGCCTGAGGCGGGGTACACCCTGGACAGTGGCCAGTTAGTCGCAGGGCTGACATATAGAGACAAACATTGACAGACAACCATTCACTCTCACATTCATTCACTAGGGACACATGAGAGTTGCCGATTAACCTATACATACATGTCTTTGGACGGTGGGAGGAAGCCGGAGTACCCGGAGAGAACCCACAGTAACACAGGGAGGACATGCAGACTCCTCACAGAAAGACCGGAGTCGCCTGAGAATGATTGAGTCGGCCGGGTTTTGAACTCACGACCTTCTTGCTGTAAGGCAGGAGTGCTAACCACTCTGCCACGTGCACCCCTGTTTCAGAACATGTTCTTTTATTCTAAACTTGCCAGCTTTCATAGTCTCAACTTGTAAACAAATGACGTCTGTAAAAATGACACCGCTTTCACAGTTGCACAGTGAGTCTGTACAATCTGTGCCCTGTACTGGTTTATGGCACCGCAGTTCCGCTTTAAATAAGGACAACTGTAATCATGTAATAATCAAGAAATTAGAACGTTTGGCCTATCAATCTTAAATACAATATCCCAGATTAGTATAAAAACACCTCAAACTAAACATAAAATACACAATTTTACATGGTTAAAGTATGTAAAGAGTGTAAACAGTGTACAATGTCTGTGTGTTCCTTAAAGGCATGCAGGAAGGATTTCCTGTGTCTTTCTGTGGTGCAACGTGGGAGTAAGTGTCTGTTACTGAATGACCTTCTGTAGCTGATCAGCACATTGTGGAGAGGGTGAGAAGGAAAGTCCAGTATAGTCTTTATTTTGGACAACATCCTCTTCTCAGACACCAACCTCAGGCTGCCTGGGCATACAAAAGCATGCATGAGCCACCATGGCCACCACAGACTAGAACATCCTCAGCATCGTCCTGCAGATGTTTAAGGACTTCAGTCTCCTCAGAAAATACAGACAGCTCTGGCCCTTTCTATACATAGTGTCCACTTGCACCAGTCCAGTTTGTGGTCCAAGTCCACCCCTAAGTACTTGTACTCCTCTACCATCTCCACACTGACTCCTTTTGGTGTTAGTAGGGGCCATTAGGGCCTTTGTCCTTCTTAAACCCACCACCAGTTTCTTAGTCTTTGACACATTGAGCTGTAGGTGTTTTTTGTCCTCACTTTAGCTGACAGACATGTCTCCCACCACCATCCTGTACTCACATCACCACCAGTAATACACCGCTGCAGTCATCAGTAGTAGGGCTGGACAATATGTCAAAAGCTAGATATCACAATTTCCTTTTTATCACAGTTTTGTTTACAAGCTTATTTTCTACTATTACCCTCATACATTTGGACTACTACTATGAATATACAGCTTTTTGCGAGTTACTGGCAATAACAAACTACTAATTAGGCTACATAATGGGGGTACACATAAACATTATTTAGTGGCAACAGCACACAACTGTGTTTAATAGTTTTACTTTTTTTATATTTTTTTATTGAATAATGTAAAATTTAAGGTTTAATGTGATTACATTGATGTTTATGCACAAATTTCACATAACTTATTAAATCACAGGGCCAAACTTTGGCTAAATTAAAAAAAAACAGAAGCAGTACTGAATAGGAGGGTGACGGTACACGTTCGGTTCTTGGAAATATTGGTTTGGTACATTTCGGTACAATCGTGACAACACCTAGTGTTGATACTGGAATTTCTAACTACAATACGATACCTTCAAAAATATTGATATTTGATACCGAAGGGAAAACAACTGTCACAAAATTGTATTATTTTTTATTTTAAGATAAAGCTCTTATCATTTCTCATCTCAATTAAGTGATAAGCACACAAGAAGAATGGAAAGCAAAACAGTCAAACTAAATTCTTTAAATTTAAAATTAAAGAGAAGCAGATAACCACCATCTGTGACCAACTTTTTGAGAAAATATGGTGCTAGAACACCATTAATCATTTCTGTGCACTTTGTCCTGTGCATTTTGAGAAAATATGGTGCTAGAACACCATTAATCATTTCTGTGCACATTGTCCTGTGCATTTTGAAATGGGTAACAGCAGTGGAGTCTGAGAAAAAAGCAGCTCAACATGCTTCTCCAATGTGATCGCATGCCAACATGTGACAGTGTTCAGCAACAACTTAAACCATGGTGGCCTGAGCCATTTTAGTAGTATTTTTTTAAATCATACATGGCAGTTTTTTGGGGTGGAACTATCATAAGGTTTTGCCAGCCTTTGATTTCAGGGTTTGATTCCCACTCCTTTCTGTATTTCTGACTATACAGTTTAGATTGCGACATGATATGCTAGCAAGCTTAGCTTACTTCACAGAGAGGTGTAGACACAGTGGACCAGAGTTGTGAGTGACTGAGGTTGTGTGAGTCAAATAAAATGCGATTTATTTTTGTGCAATGATTTAATTGTTTTTCGACAAAAAACATTTTACATTTTTTCTTGCTGAATGTAAGCCAGGGCGGGATCCACCAGCAGCGGCTTGTCAAGTTGCCACACATGCGCGATTCATTTGCAGTCTGGACGTGGAGGGGTGAACAGCTCCTGCTCTGACTGCAGCTAGGAGGGGCTGTGAGTGCATTGGGATGGGGGTAGGACCCGCTGCTCATTGAGAAGACTACAAATGATGTGTGCTTTTAGTATCGATATTAATCGAAATATTGATATTTTTGACAACACTACGGCACACAAATCTTGACTTCTACTTGTCTTTGCGTGTTATTGTATTTGACATGGAAGGCAAAATGTTCCTGAGCAGGAGACTTTAAAGATGTGGGAAGAAAATAAAAATAATGCTTAGTACCTCCTTGCAAGTAGTCTATCATATTTAAATGTATGCACTAGCATTTGATTTAATGTACAAATGATTTTTGAGTGTTCTTCTCTCACTGTGCCCCAGAGGAGAGAGCAAACAGACAGAACATTTAGAGCTACCTCATGATGATTTAACATAGGTTTTAAATGATTATGTAGCCATTAATATTTCAATACTATATGCTCTGTAGGTTTATTGCAGTAGTCTGTGATACTCTGCTGATTAGACTTATGATTTATTAAATTGATATACAGGAGTTTGCGTCACACTGGAAATGGAGAAAAGGGAGTTTTGAAACCGCCAATAAAAGAGCTAAATAAACGGTGTTTCACCATCTCCTACCTTGGCTTTATCTGTCATTTTTAGCTCCACTCTGTCCAGGCAGTGAGCGCACCTCTTTCTGGAGCTGCCCTGCTGTGAGGGAGTGTCAGTCAGAGCGGGAGGACAACTGGAGATGCTTTTTAGTACAGACTAAATGTAGCCGCGTAAAAGTAAAGAAGCTAGAAGTAGTGTGCTGCTTGCAGGCGCGCTGCAAAACAGTCTGTTACTTAATAATGTTGCGTGTGAATAGTTCCACGTGGAGGCCCAGCTTAAATGAAGTGATGTGTATTTCAACAAACTGTAGTATCATCTCAATCGTCCTTCCTCTGCTGAATAAACACTTGTTTTGGTTCGGGCACACATCTTTATCAACATCTTTTATAGATACTGATCAGCAAGGCACAAGTTTAAGATGACCACCCACTTTAATGAACCGTGAGCGGCTATAGTCCTGTCTGAGTGTTACAAGTGAATTAATTTCATTTTTAGATTTTGACAGCTCTCTTCACATTACACACACGTTTGCTCGCCAAAGCTGACCGTGATGAGAGAGAACTGTAGAACAAAGCAGTCGTGCTGAAGCACGCCACTGTGAACGGACAAACGTAAACCAGTTCCGCTGATGCGATGTAAAGATTATGTGTAACGTAACACTTCCTGTAACAATTTCAAAATAAAAGCCATTTCATTTTAGAGCGGCAATAAGCACTTTACTTTGGCAGAGCTAGAAAAAAGACAAAGCTTTAGAGCCGTCTGTTGGAGTAGATAAACCCATAAACAAAATATGTTTATTTTGTCATTTGTGGACATTTATTTGCTTTTTGTTTATTTTGTTTTAGTTATGTTGCATGTATGTGTATTGAACACATTAAAAAAAAAATACAATTGCAATTTTTATAAAGACATTGAGGTTATTTCATAAGCGCTCATATTTTATTTAAAAAAATCTAAATTGACCAATATGGAAAAACATAGTTATATATTTTTTTTCATATTGCCCAGCTCTAGTAGAGTGCACATTTTCATCAGTGTTGAAAAGGTTAAAGCAAAAGCATCTGGACTTAGTGAAAACATTTTGTCTCTTCTCCAAGAGAATTTATAAATTCTGAGAACAAGTGGTAAGAGCGTTGAGCTTATACCTCTAGTAGGAGGGGTTTAGCTGAAACCAAACCTGATTGGACTAGGTTGTTCTGTTCTAACAGTCGTTAGGTTTGAAAGGACAGTGTAACTCATAATGTAAGAGTCGTTAAGGCTCAGGAGAGTCGTTAGTGACACTGTTCCATTCAGGTGTTGTTGTTGTTCTAGAGTGAAACTGTTTTGTTTTAGGTTATAAATACTAAGCAACATGAATCTGAGGCCATCTCCTCTGTTCAGAGAGAATATTTTTTTTCAACAAAAATGGCTTCCTTCACACCTCTCACAGACAGAAACGGGAAGGAAGGGATGTGGTTATCCCTTATGTGTCCGATTTAGCCGAAAAAGTCAAAAGAATTTTCTACAAACAAAACATTCCAATTCACTTTAAAGCTGGGAACACTCTGGTCCAAACTGGTCCACCTTAAACACTTTTTACCAACCCTCCCATCAAGAGTCACACTGCCCTTTTATAGCTATAATAATAATGGATTAGATTTATATTGTGCTTTTCCCTCAAGAGACCAAGGGACTCAAAGCGCTTACAGGCTGTCCATTATCCATTCACTCCACTGTCACATACTGGAGGTGGTAAGCTATGTTTTGTAGCCACAGCTGCCCTGGGGCCCGACTAACAAGCTAACAATTATGAGACCAGAACAGCCAGGTTTAGTTTCAGGTCAAACCCCTCCCTCTAGAGATATAAGCTCAGCTCTCTTACCAGTTGATCTCAGAATTGATAAAGTTTCTTGGAATTAGAGACAAAACATCTTCACCTTGAAGTCCAGATGCTTTTGCTTTAACCTTTTCTTCGAGATGACCTGGATGACTGAGAACCTTCACAGAGATTTCATCAGTGTTGTCTCTTTAAGATTGGATAGTTTGTCTATCAAAATTATAAGGAGAAACCCAATGGCGCCTCAACAAGTGTAAAAATCATGTTTACAGCCTGATCTCTAGAGCTAGGTTTTTACCAAGCGTCTCCCAAGGAACCTCCTAAATGGTCCTTGCATAAGGGCGCCGCCATACGCCAAAATACACTGAAAAACGGCGATATACCTCCGTCCACCAGAGGGCATGCTCCAAAAGCAGAAATATAAGGAGAAACCCAATGGCGACTTTACAAGTGTAAAAATCATGTTTACAGCCTGGTACAAGTGATTGCCCCGGTCTCTAGAGCTAAGTTTTACTACGTGACAACTCTACGTGACAACTCTTTAAAATATCAGTAAATAGGGGAACCAATGGGAGGCAGACGTCCATATTTATACAATCATTGGGTTAGACACCTGCAAAAATGCAAGTCATCCACAAGTTCCACATGTATTCCCACATGTATTCTACCAAGCAGATTAATGTTGACTAATTCTAACTAGGGGTGCATGTGGCAGAGTGGTTAGCACTGCTGCCTCACAGCAAGAAGGTCGTGAGTTCAAAACCCGACCGACCCAAATATTCTCGGCCGACTCCGATCTTTCTGTGAGGAGTCTGCATGTTCTCCGCGCGTTACCGCGGGTTTTCTCTGGGCTTCCTCCCACCGTCCAAAGACGGTGCATGTGTAGGTTCATTGGCAGCTCTAAAGTGTCTCTAGTGAATGAATGTGAGAGTGAATGGCTGTCTGTTAGCCCTGTGACTAACTGGCCACTGTCCAGGGTGTACCCCGCCTCAGGCCCAAAGCTGCTGGGATAGGCTCCAGTCACCCACGACCCCTAATGGGACGAAGCAGTAGAGAATGAAAAAAAGAATTCTAACTATGAATGAACAAGTCACCAGTGAAAAAAAAATTGGTCTTTAAATAAACAGGACTTTCTTGATGGATTACGTTGTCTTAATGGAGAGAGTCAAACACCTTGCTTACTCAACTTTGTGAGTAAATCAGTCCCTCTAGAATATGGTACAGTTTAACGCATTTAACTTTCCCTCTATTAGTTATCTTAATAATATGTCATTGGCCAACTTCCCCGTTTGTCTCTATAGCCTCAAGTTTTATTCATTCCTCCAGAATGGTAGACGTTCTCCAGACAATTGTTTCTAAATGCCACAAATGCCTTGACAAAGCCTGCATATCAGTTGCAAGACTGTGATTGGCGAGGCTTTGGTATAGTTTGTAGGAGCAGCCTAAGATGCCAACCTACCACCGCTGAAATCTTCATTTTTACAACACAAAGTTGGTGACACTGAAAGCAATTAGTGCACTAATATTGATATTTGTCTAAGAAAATATGCACAAAACATCCAAACAGAGTACTGTGAAAACTATGCTTCGATGCCCCCAACACTCACAAGCACACACAACTCCACTCCTGATGCTTTCTCTGAAAGATTTGAAGATACCCACCTGGAGGTTATACCCGGCTACCAGCAGGAGATTTACTAGCTGGATTCTTTAGTTCACAAACTTAAATGCATCTTGTTCTATACCAGGCAAAGTATTTGCCTTTCAAAATTTTAAATGTCTGTCACGCTTATAAATTGTTATATTTGTTGGGGATTAAAATTATATTTTCCACTATTTTTAATGGATACTGCAACCAGGTTAATTTACAATAAAGAAAGCTACTAGATCTATGAGGAAGGAGTGTCAAAGGTGTGTGTCTGGTTCCAGAGACATGAGGAGGAGACTGAGGCTGCAAATATGTGAAGCAAATGAAGAATAGGAAGTGGAGGTTGCAGACCCAGCATCCTGGCACTCTCTTTATCAGATAAGTGGACTGAACAACATGGACATTCCTTTGCATTGGGCTTTTGAAAAACTGACAGCTGCAGGACAGGCCACCACAAGAACTTCTTCCAGACTGAAATAAGAAAGTAGAGATGAAGAGCCCCAAACACTGAATTTCCCCTTGAGGATCAATTAATTAAGTTAAATTGAATTGACTTGTGATCCGCTGCCGTTTTAGACCATTGATGGCAGTATAGGCGTGTTTTACCATTTCTCATAGGTGATTCACCAAATTACCTCCGGGTTTTCATCTTAAGTACCCGCTCTGTGCCAACACTTTCTATGACTGTGGTACAATACAGCTTAAAGCGGTATGGCACAGTTAACCCCAGCAGAGCCTGGTGTTTCCACTGTGTTGTGTCCAGAGAGGGATGTCTGCTATGGAAACAATGACATAAAGTAATAAGTTGAATTCTAAATAATTTTCTCACTCAATGCAAATAAAATAACATAAAAGCAAATCAGTGTAAATTACTTGAGTGAAAATATATCAGCTTAGATTGGATACTTAGTTTTAGTCTTCTCTATTGAAGTTCTAAAGGACTAAGGAACCTTGTATAAAGGGCTTAATTGCATGGTTTATTTGTATAAATCAGCAACCTACACTAAACTGCACAGATGCTACACTGTTTGTTTGTTAATTTTCTGCCACTTCCTAAACCATCACAGAGGTAATATGACTGCTTTCTTGGTTGATTATTGGTTGTACCATTAGCTGCTGCTCTGTGGCTAGCAATCACATTATCCACAACAGTGTAAAGTCCAATTTCACAATATAGCTAATCTATTTTTGACAAGATGTATGATCATGCTTTATCAGCCACAAACCCCCAAAAACTAACTTGGTCTCTGGCCAATGTGCAACATCCTACCCAAAACATCTGAAACCAGCTTAGATTAAATACTTTACAAGAAAAGCAAGCACATTTTAGGATTTATCCTTGAACAGGAATAGGCATAATGCATTTGTTAATATCCCTAATAGCAATAATTGTTATAGTTAACAGTTTTTTTTTCACTTTTACACAGCTCAGTGTTGGACTAGGGTTTGTTTCAGGAATTACCACAAAAGACAGGGAAATTACAAACACCTGTGTGGTGTAAATCAACTGCTGAGTAGACAGCAGGGATAGGATCTAGGCTTGTTCAATACCATGGGTTGGCAACCTTTACCACTCAAAGAGCCATTTGGACACATTTCCTACAGTAAAAAAACACTGGGAGCCACAAAACCCTTTTGACATTTAAAATCAAATAACACCGCACATTTTTTTGCCTTCATGCTATCTATAAACAAACTATAATGTGTTGCATTTTGAAAACCAATAAACGACTGCAGAGAAAACAAAACTACATTTCTGCATGCAACATAAACATTTGGAACTCCAAAAAAAAATAAATACTTTCGGTTGAAGGATACTTGTAAGTAAAGTACTCAATGTCTATTTGAGTTCTTCTTGTATTTATGAAAAAAAAATGCCGAACTTAAATTATCCACCAGCAGCAAACCAAAAACGTCGTCCTCTCTTTGTGCAGTCATCCTTTTACTGCCGTGTGCAGTCAGCTGTCAATCTCAATAATAAAAGGACTATTTCACTGAACAATGAAAAAATATGAATATGCAAAATAGTCAATTAATATATTTATTATACATTTACATTTATGTCATTTATACTTGGTTAATGTAATTTTTGCTCCTGAACCTCAGCGCACAGCGTCTGCACATCAGGGCTGTCTGCCGTCACTTTCATCTTTACATAGGATTGTTAGCTGACATCTGTGAGGCGTGCGCGATGTTTGCTTTAAATAAAGTTTAAGTTGCAAATCACCTCCATATCTCCTCATTACATATTAAGCATACTTCTTAGAATTCTCCATAGTTGGCCTACCTGGGATTCGAAAAGTTTAAGAAATTGCACGCTGGCGGGTGTCGCACATTGGTATTTGTGACACATAGTAACAGCGACAACATAAAAACGAACAAACTAAAATAAAACACAATAATTAAATACTCATTAATTATTTTAAAAAGCCACAGATAGCCGCATCAGAGGGATGAAAGAGCCGCATGCGGCTCTGTAGCCACGGGTTGCCGACCCCTGGTCTATACCTTATAAATCACAATATTTTAGTAATAAGCTGTCATCTTGCAATATCACACATCAGCATATCAGTCAATTATAATGTTATTAATGTAAAGGAAAAAAACTACTCCATGTATTGGGAATATTGCGATTTTGTTTCCTTCATTCTTTTAGCAATTTTACGGACGGACCAATCACAAGCCATTTGTCTGCAGCAGGGTGTGGTCTGCTGGCTACGTCATACACTAGTAACTCTGCTCACGCCAGTCCAAAACATTCAACATGGCGGACACTGTTACCGAGAGGGCGTTTATTTCGGCTCTTGCCTCGGTTTTGAATAACCAGCAAAGTATAAAAACAAAGAAACCGCTCTGGTGTCCGCACTACTGCTGGCCATGTTAACCAGCGGCACTAACGTGGGTTCATTGTTGGCAAATGGCTGTGTAGTGTCGCCTTCTTTTGCGCCACATCCGGAGGTTCTCTGATTGGTTAACATTCCTCTTGTAAACCCCGCCCTTGAAATTGAATGCAAGCCACAGGGTACCAGACTAACTTCTTTATATAGAATAGGAAAAGAGTTAGTTGCGGCTGGCCAGGCTAGTGCAGACCCCTTTCTACTAGTATTCATATTGAGTAAAATTGCATTCGAGTGCTATACAAAACACTCAAACCTAAGAAGTAGCAAACACTAAACATTAATTAAATAATATGTCTTCATTATGGCTAATGGCACAAATGATCTTGACATCAAAGAGCTTAACAAGGAACAGGGGTTTCTAGATAGTCAGGAGGACAAAAGATGCGTTTTTCATTCTAAAAGGATTCAATACTACAGAAAAGGCTAAACAATGCTAACAATAAAGCAACAACAGTAGGTTACATTATTTTTATTATCAAAACGCATGATTCTTGATTCTATCAAATTGCTAAGATTTCAGTTTGGATTTCTTATCCTGAGCTGAGCACAATTTTGAGATGACTTTCCCATCACTGGAAACAGGTCAACAGCAACCTGGAATGGGTTTCCAGGAAGAGTAAATCTACCTTCTCATATCCACCATATAAGTGAATGCGTGGAGCGCCTGGCCTGTTGTGAGCCCAGCTCACAGATATTCACAATGCAGCTAGCGACCCCTGCCGCTCACAACCACCAGAACCAGCACTCCACCACAAAAACAAGAGCGAGAGACAAAAGCTTTTACACGTCAAGTGTTTCTCATTACACAAAATAGTGTGTCCACTTTTACCGGTTAAGTCTACACAAATTGCAGCAATGCAACTCTGGCTTAAAATTCCTATGCCTTTTGGTTTGCAACTGTGGGTGTTGCTAGCTTTTAGCTGTTGACAATTGAGGCTGTGAAGAAACGTAGTACAGGACTGAAACAGTGCATGTTTAAGGAGAAAATGTAAGAATACAGATGTCAAAAGCTGCAGCCGGTGTAAGAGCTAGCGCCATATGTTTACAGTAAGAGGGAAAGGGAGCTAAGCATCTATTACTATGGAGCGAAAATAATGAACATCCTTCCAGACGACACGGGAACCCGCCAAGAATTTACATTAAAGTGTCTGCTATCAAATAAAGAGAGATATCAGGGGTTTTTTTATAATAAGCTACTCCATGCAGTCCGCGCTTTTGACGACTATTGAAATTGAACGCTAACTAGCATTGGAGCTAACTGTCAGCTAAGCCGCAGCACTGTTCTCATAAGCGGAAAAGGAGACAAAAACAGCTCAAAGGTCAACAAACAACGGTTGGAATAAGATGCGAATGTGTCTGCAATTTATTTTGTAGCGCTAAAAGCTGTCTGGACACTGGTAGGAGAGTGTTAGAAACCGGGAATGAGGATGAATAAACACCAGGAGGTAAGCCCACAACGAAGCCGCATGGGGTATTCACGTTCCCGGGCTAAGCATCTTCCTGCCCTCTGGTCCAGCACAAAAGCAAGAGACTCCAGGCTTGCTCAAAACGACAAACCGACACCGACTATTCTACCATTCGCAACCCGGTTTGGGTCTGCAGAGGGGGCATATATCGGCTAAAGCCCAGAAAGCAGCGTGGAAGTATAACAAGGTTTGGCGGAGACAGTGAACACTCACCTCGGGTCCGACCGAAGCCATGGTGCCTGGACTTTAGCCCCGCCCACTGGCTATACGTCACGCTGATACGTTAAGCCATTATAATTCAACACTTGGAGTTTTTTTTTATTACTTTGACAGGTTGCCAAACGGTGAAACTAAAAAAATAAAAGCGAATGTATACCATAAACAAAGTGCAATGATCTATAAATTACCATCTCGATAACGACCAAAAACATTGTAATTTAAATATACAATAAAAATCTAATGAAGACTATTCTTTATAAGATTTTAATTGTATTATTATTATTATTATTATTATTATTATTATTATTATTAATAATAATAATAATAATAATAATAATAATAATAATAATAATAATAATATTAATGTTAATATTATGTATATTGAGTCTTCATACCTCCTTCTCCCTTCTCTGTTTTTGAACAACCCTTCACGGAGGTTTATTTTGTGGTTTATAAATTATTCATTCTTCAGTATAAATAAACAGAATGGACAGAAAATTCAGTCATTAAAATCACAGGATGGATTGTATACTAGCTATAGATGCAGGGAATGCATTATTTGGCAGAATTGAATATAAGGTTACGCATATATTTGTAACGTTTCACTTGCAGCATTGAGGAAGCCCTCCATTTTTTTTTATTTATGTTTTTTGATTTAATCATTATGGCTGTCACAGCTTATAGCATGAATTCTACAGAATGTTTCTTTTTTGACATATATTTAGTCTAATGTCAGTGACCCTTACTGGTCTAATATACACAACGGACACTTTCTGCTACCTCTGGTGACTCTCCAGCCAAAAATGGACATTCCCAAAAATGTTATAAAATACATCAATATTATTTATGTTTTTTTTTTTTTTTTGTGTGTGTGTAAACCAGGGAGGCCTGGTTCTACAGGGATGCACCCTGTTTTACTTTAGTAACCCTCAAATAAAAAAGATATTTAATTTTAATATTTAATTCAACTCCATGTTTTGTTAGTTTAACAATATCTGAGAATAATTAAAGATAAGTATCTCAAGTGTATGTAAACGTTTTATATTGCTGTTATTAGGTGTTGTAAAATGGTGTGCTCACACCCTGCCATTTTTCATAAAAACATTTCTTTTACTTATAGTTAGTAGTTGGGTGAAGCCATTTATTGTCAAACTGTGTTTACTCTTTTTAAATCATATTGACAAAAGAAATTACCCAAATGACCCTTATCAAAAGTTTACAAACCCTGGTGATTTTAGACTGATAACATGCACACAAGATGACACAAACAGGTTTGAATGGCTACTAAAGGTAGCCATTCATTCATTGTAATTAGTGTGTTTATAAAAGGTCAGTGAGTTTCTGGGCTCCTGATAGAGCCTTGCATCTTTCATCCAGTGCTGCACTGACATTTCTGAGTCATTGGGAAAGCAAAATAATTGTAAGAGGTAACTGAACTGTATACAACAGGAAAGTGATATAAAAACATATCCAAGGAATTGAGAATGCCAATCAGCAGTCAAAATCAAAAGAAGATTCTGTTAAAACCACAGTAAAAACCAAAAGTTTCAGCCACAACTTCCAGAAAAAATGTAAGGGATACAAAGAAAAACCCACAATTAACTTCAACTGAAATACAGGACTCACTTTTAAAAAGTTGTGTGGTTGTTTCAAGATGCACAATAAGGAAGCAAAATGGGCTGCATGGGCGAGGTGCCAGAAGAAAGCCATTACTACGCAAATGCTACAAAGTATCCTGCTTATAATACACCAAACAGCACAGAGAAAAGCCTCAAAATTTCTGTAATAAAGTCATTTGGACTGATGAGACCAAAATGGAACTTTTTGGCCACAAACATAAATGTTACATTTGTAGAGGAGTCAACAAGGCCAATAAAGTCAAGTCTTATCTTTAAGTATGTAAACTTTTTATTGGGGTGATTTGGGTAGTTTTTGTTGTCATTATGATTTAAAAAGAGTAAACACAATTGTTTGACAATAAATAGCTTCACCAACCACTAACTTTGAGTGAAAGAATAGTTTTTGTGTTATCATTTTCCCATTTTTTTTCTCAAAGGAATGGCCAAACAATCACAGATTCTGCCAGGGTGAGCACATATTGTATATAGCGTTTCTTCTTGGGTAAGTTCACATTCACCCCTCCGGGGCAGACAGAGAGGGGGGCTGCCACAGCATTGACTTCTCCATTAATCACTCACATTCATACACCAGAGCCACAGACACTGGAGGAAAGGTGGGTTAAGGGTCTTGCTCAAGGAAACAACAGTATGAACTGGGGAAAAGGGGAATCAAACTTCTAACCTTTTGGTTATAGGACAACCAGTTATAGGACGACCTGAGCCACTGCCACTTAATGTCTAATGATATTTGTATCTTGTTTTCTAATATTTGTGTTCTGAAATAATTTTGAAGCACAAATTACAAATTATATTACATTTTTAGATTTTTTTTAAATGTACAGCACTCTTTGTCTAGCTGCACCAAAGCAGGGACACAGAGTCTGGCTGGGGTTCTTATCCTGGCATAGCATTTGCGCCTCCATTAATTACACCTAAAATAATTTTGTTTTACAACTGGCCTTAGTTTACAGAATACATCCAATTAATATTGAAAACTGTAGAAATAGAATAGCACAAATTCCCTCTTTTGTGTTGAATGAGCAGAGAAGCACAATGCCACTCTCTCTCTCTTAGGCTTTGGAGGTTTAGAGGTAAGTTCAGGGTTAACCCTAGGTTTTCAGTAGCACAAGCTGGTTCACTTTCTCTCAAGATAGATCTCTGGTAGCTTAGGCTGAATGTTCTGGTTAAGATGAATAAGTTGCAAGTAGACAATAGAAACTCGGATCACTGACCAATCAGCAAAAAGAAATGAGTTGCTAGTGTCGAGGAAGAAAGACAGTGCAGAGATGGATTACTGGATACTAAATTAACTGAGCACTTGTAGCATAGTTAAAATCAAAGGTTCTGTTCTTGTTAAGCCTTCAAACTGCATGAGTCAGTCCAGTTCTTTTGTTAATGTTGTGAAGAACAGTGGACAGTTCCCTTTGGATCAGTTCCCTTTGGATCAGTTCCCTTTGGATCAGTTCCTGTGTTTGTGTCCAATTAATATTGAAAACTGTAGAAATAGAATAGCACAAATTCCCTCATTTGGGGATAAATTTAAATTATGATTAAATCCTAGAACTGTTTCCTTTGAAAGGTGACTGTATTTTAATGTGTTTCAGTGTATACAGTTTTATCCTTTTTATTGGTGCTACACAAAAAGTGAACGACAGAGGGCGCTTATGCAACACAACACTTTAAACAACAAAACAGTAGTAGAAGAAGCCGCGCTCTTCCGGGTTATTTGATTAAAGTTGTCAGGGGAACCCGCCTAAAGAAGCGCGAGGGAGTGAAGCGTTCTTGCATTATATCTAAAGCTGGTACTCGGCTTCTTGCCACGAAACTAAAGGGACTAACGCTAAATGCAAGTGACGCATTTAAATTAACAAACTGCCGACTTTAGTTTGGCTATTCTCTTCGTCAGATTGGCAAACTTTAGCTGGAAGTCCAACATGACCCAGCAGGCTGCGGCTCTGCAGACCTACAACAACGAATTGGTCAAGTGTAAGCCACTTTTCAATTGTTTTCTGATAATTATTTGCTAACATTACTATTTAATTTATGTTGTTACTGTAGTTCATAAATCTGTTTTCACTTATTTTACAGTAAGACTGACCATGCATATTTCTATCCCTTAAAATTAGGACACAATAGAAATGTCTAACAGAAAACATAAAATAAAAATAAAACACACTAAAAAAAATTTGTTTATAGTTTATAGTATATTAAATCGGGGCATATGGTCACCCTACATCTGTGCTCTGTGTTTGATCCATATGTATGGTGTGGTCTGACTTCTCAATGCTCTGATTACGCTAAAACAGAGTATGTAAAACAAAGTTTTTGAGGATTTAAGATCATGTCATTCTGAGAATGTGCAAATTCCAGTATTTTCCCGATAACATGCTGCATTCATCTTGCCTTCAATTTTGACCAAGTTTGTTCAGATCCTCCTCCATGTTTCACAGTAGGAATGGTGTACCTTTACTCATAAGCCTTGTTGAATCCTCTACAAATGTAACATTTATGGTTGTGGCAAAAAAGTTCAATTTTGGTCTTATCACCCCAAATTACTTTGTTCCAGAAGTGTTTAGGCTTGTCTCTGTGCTGTTTGGTGTATTGTAAGTGGGATGCTTTGTGACATTCGCGTAGTAATGGCTTTCATCTGGCGGTTCAACCATGCAGCCCATTTTTCTTCAAGTGCTTCCTTATTGTGCATCTTGAAATGGCCACACCACTTTTTTTTCAGCAAGTCCTCTATTTCAGCTGAAGTTAATTGTGGGTTTTTTCTTTGCTTCCTGAGCACATGTTGTGTGTGACTACACCGCGGTGCCTTATTTGCGGTATTGCAGCTGCTGAATGGAATTGAGATTACAAGAGTACAAGAGTAGTGATAAATTATGAGTTATAATAAATAACTCGCAAAAATGGAGAAGCACCAGAAAACTTAGGAAAACTTTATACTTCATACACTCAACAAAGATGCCAGGGACTGTTTTTTTGGATAAATTGACATTCATTAATGACATAGACACTAAAATAGTTTGTCCCCCGGACACACAAAAAATGCTGTGCCATATAAATATCATGGGTCAACATATTTTTTTATTTTTTATAAATGTTATTATTAACTTCAGTCCTGACCATATATTTACAAATATTTATGATTTTTTTTTAACCCCTTAAATGCCAGGTTTAGTGAATGTGTTCTGACGCAAACAAATGAATGCAAATTTTTTAGAAGTTCCTATCCAAATTTGGGACTGTGAAAACGCATACATTCCAATTTAAAAAATGTTTTTTCTCAGAGTTGCTTGTAAATAAATGGCTCTACCTTGGGGAAAAAATGGATTTTGAAAGGTACAAAAAATGCCCGAGGGTCTCAGGAGGGACTTTTTTTATAAAGGCTTTTCTAAGACTAAGCCTAACTGCTGAATTGTATAAACAATTATCTGATAACTTAACACCTTTCTTGAAGAAAGAACTAGAAGAATTCATGGGTAGGGGCCTCCTACACTGAGTCGAGGTCTAATAACATTATTTACCAAAAGCAAAAAAAGACCCTTTAACGCTGGATAACTGACGCCCTATTTAGCTGCTTAACAAAGACTATAAAACCTTTGCTCTAGTCTTCACTGTTAGACTGAAAGGAAACCTTTTACACAATTATTGACAAATCCAAATCCTGCTCTGAATTGGTGCAAGAGGACAGTTCAATCCTCTTCCTGGATTTCTATAAAGCATTTGATTCACTTGAGCATGACTTTAACTTAGCAGCATTTGAAATGTTTGGTAATTATTTCTGTAACTCAGTTAAAACCTGTATACAGCTATGTTACTCTATCAAGCTGAGAAACGGTACATCCCCCAGATTCACTTCTTAATCTGCAGATTACAAACAGTGTTATCAAAGGACTAGGGCTGTGCAAGCTATCGCAAATCAATCGCAATTTGAACACTTAATAAATCGAAATTGGCTGCAGTTTTATTTATTTATTTGAGTTTCTGGCCGGTTTATTTTGTGATTGGCCAATTAAAATAATAATAATAATGATAATGATAATGATAAATAAATAAATAAATAAATAAATATTAGATTTATAAATAAAATTAAAGAAAGCTTGTCATTTGTGAACTTTTATGTTACCAGCAAATGCTGAGCTGTGTGCTGTCTAGACACAATGTGGTGCAGTTTAAATGTATATAAAGTTTATGAAATGTTTTTTTATACTCTGAATACATTTCAGAATGTGCCATGTTTGAAAAAGCAATAACAATTGCCAAAATTGCAAATAAAATTGCTATTCATTATTTTGTCTCTAGGACTCTTTAGGACTCAAAATAGCAATGTCATTCAACTTTTTTCTAAAGCGTCTGGACTCACCCTTTAATATCAATAAATTCTGTTACAAAAACTGTAGTCTGACTTTAATCTGTAACATTCCCGTTAAAGTCTGTTACTTACCCGGGTGTGCTTATAACTAAAGAATCAAAACTAAAAAGCTTGTTAAACTTCTCCCTGGGGATTAAGAAGACACAAAAAGTTCTTACCTGCTGGATACAGAGAGTCTCTAAAAGGCATACGCTAAGGCTATCTCTTGTCTAACTTAATGCTGCACAGGTGTTGGATGTAAAGGATGTAAAAAGGCTGACAAAGTTCTATTCAGTTTTGTATGGAACAAAATGCACCTAACTTCTGAGATTTTGCATCTTTACAATAAAACATTCATAATTAACAGGATTAGGCAACCTCTTATGACCCCTCTTCCATCTGGAACTATATTCCTCATTATGTTTTTTTCTCAGTTTGGTGGATTTGGTTTTGTTAAACTTAATAAAAACTTGTGTCATTTCATCAGCAGGCTTCTTTAGCATGGACTTTTATTTTCAAACCCAATTTTCTCCGCACTCTCGCCTTACTTGGAACAATAACAATATTGTTTATTAAAACAAATCTACAGAAAATGGTTTAAAAATGGCATCATGTTAGTAAGTCAACTTTTCAATATAAACAATCTTCTTTATAATTATCAAGAGTTCTCACAAAAATACAAAATTCCAGTTAATCTTAAAGATTTTGTTGTTGTCTTTGGCACAATCCCATCAGGCCTCTCTCTGCATGGTGTTTAAGTGTCTGTATCCCCTGCTGCCACCTCTGGTGGGAAAGTCTGTTTCCTAAACTAAAGGCAGAAATAGCAGATAAAGAGCGCTATTTCAGAGCAACATATCAGTCCCTGCTGTGACATCCTGCAAAATCTGTCACCGACATGAACTGGGACAAAGTTTGGACTCTCCCTCAGAAATACTTCTTAACAAAATAAAATACATTTCCTACAAAATAATCCATTGATTCTATCCAGTCAAACACTTTCTTACTAAATACAAGACTGATATTGATAACAAATCATGTATAAAATGTAACACTATAAAGCTTTTGTGTTGAATGAGCAGAGAAGCACAATGCCACTCTCTCTCTCTTAGGCTTTGGAGGTTTAGAGGTAAGTTCAGGGTTAACCCTAGGTTTTCAGTAGCACAAGCTGGTTCACTTTCTCTCAAGATAGATCTCTGGTAGCTTAGGCTGAATGTTCTGGTTAAGATGAATAAGTTGCAAGTAGACAATAGAAACTCGGATCACTGACCAATCAGCAAAAAGAAATGAGTTGCTAGTGTCGAGGAAGAAAGACAGTGCAGAGATGGATTACTGGCTACTAAATTAACTGAGCACTTGTAGCATAGTTAAAATCAAAGGTTCTGTTCTTGTTAAGCCTTCAAACTGCATGAGTCAGTCCAGTTCTTTTGTTAATGTTGTGAAGAACAGTGGACAGTTCCCTTTGGATCAGTTCCCTTTGGATCAGTTCCTGTGTTTTTGCACCGTGGGTCCTCATGTGTTTGTTTTGTTGTTGTATGGCTATAACCTAAATTACGTTATTTGAGACTTAAGCCTAATAAACACAGTTGTCAGTTCATCCTCAGAAACAAAATGAGAAAACTGAGTCAAGTCAACAGACTTCATTTCCCAGGACTTCATCCACATCACAGCTGTGTGCCCAACAGATCACCTAAACTAAGAAATATAATTTTATTCATATTCACACAGTTGCATGTTTCTGCTGACTATAGTATTACAAAAGCAGACAACACATCCTCTGAACAATCTTTTCAATATGAATTTTAAAATCTATTCTTAAATTCACAGCCTCAGATTTTGTGTACAAAATATCTTTACCACTGTAATCTAAATCTTGTTACAGTATCACTTGCATAATGTTTTACAACAACAAATGAAGATAAAAGTATAAAATCTTTTAGATTTGTTTTTGGTGGTTCTCAAATAAGATGCACTTCACTTGTGTTTCATAACTGTCTTTTTATCTGCTTCTTTTCTTTAACAAGTGTTTTCAGTTTTGAGTGGTTTGAAAAAAAATAATAATAATGCTTTGCACCTTCTTGCATGTAGTCGTCATTATTTGATTCAATGATTTTTTTTCATATCTTTTCTTGTTGTTCTCCTCTCGCTGGGCTCCAGGGGAGAGAGCACAGCCATGCCGTTGAGATGGCGCAGCAGCTGCTCAAGGGCCCATCTCAGGGAAATGTCTGTGAAAGACAAACAGAGCACCTCTCCTAAAGATCACATTTATGCCATTAGGTCCATATTTGGTCACTTTTCAAACCCCGCCTCAGAACACCCACAGCGGTGCATGGACGCTCGTCCACACCTGTGCCAGGTGGAAGATGGCAAATCAGTCAAGTGTCACTGACTGAGACTTTCTCCAGCTGTAAGATTGAGCCTTTTGTGTTTTAGAAATTGTAAAAAACTGTAAACGAGGTAGACACCGTCCTTAACACCTTGAATTGATAAAGGAGAAAATAAACTGATATGTCATTTGGTCAGTAAATAGCTTTAAACAATAAAGCAAGTGGTGTGTGAACTTATTAATTCATTTTATAACGAGGACAAATAAAATCAATGAAAATAATCAAAGATATTAGGCACCTAGTTTTAAAGGGATAGTCTAATGTTTAAAATCAAGAATTCTTTAATCCATTTACAGCTGAACAGTTGAACCATTGTTCCAGCAACACAATAGAAATTCTCTAACAATCTAAATTCCTTCACTTTTTGTGTCTTGGCGTGGCAGGTATTGAGGATCTGTGCTCGAAGCGCGAGGAGCTGAGCCGTCAGATAAAGCAGGAGGAGGAGGAGAAGGAGAGGCTGCAGCACGACATCCGGGTTCTATCAGAGAAACTGAGCCGGGTCAACGAAAGTCTGGCCCAGAGACTCGCTGCTAGAGCCACCTTTGACCGGACCATCGCAGAGACAGAGGCTGCGTACACCAAGGTGGGCGCCACTGGCAAAAAAGTTGATGTTCAAACCAGGATTTACTTACATGAGTCCAAATATTAATAGATTTAAAAAAAATAAAGAAGAATTCCACTTTGAGGGTGCAAGAGGCTGATGGTGTAGCCATAAACTATTGTAGTCAGAAGAGTATTTCCATTCTAAACTTTCAGAGAGCTCCACCAGTTCTCTACATTTTACAAACTCACTATTTATGTTACAAATTTAGGTCATGTTCAATCCAGTGTAATGTTTTCACTACAAGAAATGAGAGTGATAAATTAATTCTTTCTTTTTGAATATGACTGTTTATCACAAGACAGGCTTCAGCTAAGGAAACTGCACAATTTCGGTTTGAATCCAATCTGTATTCCTATTCTTTTGAAATGCTTTATGTAAAAACATATCTTTGAACTTGTGCATGTTTTGGTTATATAGATTATGCAATATACACTCATCTAAAGGATTCTTAGGAACACCTGTTCAGTTTCTCATTAATGCAAGAATCTAATCAACCAATCACATGGCAGTTGCTTCAGTGCATTTAGGGGTGTGGTCCTGGTCAAGACAATCTCCTGAACTCCAAACTGAATGTCAGAATGGGAAAGAAAGGTGATTTAAGCAATTTTGAGCGTGGCATGGTTGTTGGTGCCAGACGGATCGGTCTGAGTATTTCACAATCTGCTCAGTTACTGGGATTTTCACACACAGCCATTTCTAGGGTTTACAAAGAATGGTGTGAAAAGAGAAAAACATCCAGTATGTGGCAGTCCTGTGGGTGAAAATGCCTTGTTGATGCTAGAGGTCAGAGGAGAATGGGCCGACTGATTCAAGCTCATAGAAGAGCAACTTTGACTGAAATAACCACTTGTTACAAGGTATGCAGCAAAGCGGCAGTAGCTCTCTCCCCACAGTTCATACTGTCGTTGTGTCCTTGGGCAAGACACTTAACCCACCTTGCCTCCAGTGGCTGTAACACTGGTAATTACTGTAGAACAATGTAAGTCGCTTTGGATAAAAGCGTCTGCTAAATGAATAAAAATGTAAAAAAAATAAAAGCATTTGTGAAGCCACAACAGGCACAACCTTGAGACGGATGGACTACAACAGCAGAAGACCCCACCGTGTACCACTCATCTCCACTACACATAGGAAAGTCTCGATTTCTGTTGAGACATTCAGATGGTAGAGTCAGAATTTGGCGTAAACAGAATGAGAACATGGATCCATCATGCCTTGTTCCCACTGTGCAGGCTGGTGCTGGTGGTGTAATGGTGTGGGGGATGTTTTCTTGGCACACTTTAGGCCCCTTAGTGCCAAATGGGCATTATTTAAATGCCACGGCCTGTTTCTGACCATGTCCATCCCTTTATCACCACCATGTCACAAAGCTCGAATCATTTCAAATTGGTTTCTTGAACATGACAATAAGTTCACTGAACTAAAATGGCCCCCACAGTCACCAGGTCTCAACCCAATAGAGACTCTTTGGAATGTGGTGGAACAGGAGCTTCGTGCTCTGGATGTGCATCCCACAAATCTCCATCAACTGCAAGATGCTATCCATCAATATGGACCAACATTTCTAAAGAATGATTGCAGCTGTTCTAGCACTGTCTTCATTGTTTAGAGCAGTGGTTCCCAAACTGACCCCCTGGTGGGCAACAAAGGGACTGCCGGGAGGCCGCCAAAAATTGTCCACACAAGTCCATAATTTATAAATTTTGTTTTAAAATACTAAAAAACTATCTGCATCAGTTCTCTGTGGTGCTGAAAATATAGCCAAAGCCTGTTTGTGTTTTTTGAACAACAGAGAAATAGTTCATTCAGTCTTTTATTAAAGTGAAGATTTAAGATTTGGGGGGCCTCAAACAATTTTCAGATTTTTAGGGAGGCCATGTGGCTCCCTTGACTTTGGAAATGGCTGGTTTACACATTCAGACACTGGCAGAATCACTATCTAGTACACCATGGAGGGACTAGGTTTCTGCAGCCTTTCACAGCCTTTGGCAAACCAATAAATAAATAATAAAGTGCTGCACTGGCCCCATTAGCAGCCATACTGAACACAAAGCTCCCTACTGCTTTTCTAAACTTTTGGTGTT
Organism: Neodontobutis hainanensis; assembly: GCA_024349245.1. Lineage (NCBI taxonomy): Eukaryota > Metazoa > Chordata > Actinopteri > Gobiiformes > Odontobutidae > Neodontobutis > Neodontobutis hainanensis. The sequence continues at coordinate 65,296 of JALDNG010000234.1, read as the reverse complement.
TTGACAATTACTTACTGTAAGAAATAATAGTGCATAATGTTCCTCGGGAACTGTTGGAAAAATAAAAGCTAAAATCATAAATTCTGCCAGGATATGTAAACTTAAGAGCTGTACATAGGTATTTATTTATTTACATCCATTTTCAATGGATGTTTACTTTGTATGTTTTTAATAGGCTACCTTTTCTTGAAACGCTAATAATTGCTTTAACTGTATTAAATAACATCAGCAGATTTTAGCTAAGGCTAGTGCTAGCTTGTTGTTGGTATTCAATGTAAACCTCTGGGAATCACTGGACCTCACATAACTCGCTGTTGCATATTGCAATCACATGGTCTTCTTTTAAATCCGCAAAATACGTCCTGAAGCAGACGAGGCCTCTTGCTCCATCATTGAACTTACAAGCCTTTTTAATTTATATTATTATAATTGCTATACAGTATCACAAGCACGCAAACAAACTCGTCAACCGAATATAAAATCCACTCTATACATCGGGCATATTCTCATCGGGCCGATGTGATAAGTAAAAAAGTCACACATCAGCCGATAACAATATTGGCACCAAAATATTGTCCATCCCTAGTTCTTAGCCATGAAATCAGTAGAATCACGCCAGTCTCACTGACACAGTCCAATGGAACTTTCCTGTCCCAGGACGAGGACTTATCACGAGAGTTCACATGAGTGAGGCGCTCTATCACACGAGACATAAAAATAGGCCAATACACAGAGTCCTGTTTATTTACTAAAATGACCTACTGTTTCAGAAGACATGACAGTCCAGTTGCACAGAGGACACTGTGCCCTCTAATAGCTAAAAGGTACGCCAGGCTGCTGTAACCTCTGTTACCAAGCACATATACATATACATTCATAAACATTTCTGTTTTTCAGAGGAACTATTTGCTGTCCAGCTGTCCAAATGTTATTGATTTTAATCCATACCAGTGTAAAAATGTCAGATCGTACTGAGCGGACCAGAGCCTGAACAAATACAGCTGCGTCACTTTGACCTTTTCACTTTTCATCTTGTTTTTCTTTGAATATTTTCTGCCTTTACACACATACATTTCAGTACCTTTGGTGTTTAGGTTAGACTTCGACTCTTACTGCTTCACTCTGCTGTATCCCACTAGTAAACTGAACTCCCAGAATGCCTCAGTAATCTCTGCAAACACAACGTTATTAAAGAACAACAAGGCAGCCCACAGAGCCTCATCCTTACAATTACTCCTCCATCCTGCCCCATGTTCCTTTTATTCTCCAACAACATAGAACAGCCTTTCACCAAACTATGAGCTGAGTGCGTTAAACATGACTGCCACTCTGTACAAAACAACACGAAGAAAAACACATTTCTACTTTCACAAGTCTCGCCTTAATCTGAAATCTACAAAAATTTAGTAGTCACACACACAAACGTATGTATTGTAAAGAGATAATTCATAAATGGAAAATATGAGATTTATCTGTCCTTTTTAGGTTTTATTTCTTAAGAGTGTTGATAAATACAGTAAATGCGAGTGGTACTCAGATCACTCGAGTATGCACTTTACCACAGAAGCCACAATAGATTTTATCTTTACCGCCTTAAATTTAAATCATTCAACTACTTCAATGTCCATTTAAACATACAGTCCATATATGCTGTTGAGAAATGAACTATATTTTGGTTCAGACACAATTTGAATATCTCAGTTATGAGAAGGATCCTGTTATGACAATCTTAAAGACATAAAGTTTACTGATGCTTCAGTTAATAATATTACATGACAGATTATAGTATCTGAACCGAAATCACAACGAAACGCTGTTAAATGGCAAAGGAACAAAAAGACATTTACCACTTTTTTCTAACACCAGATGGGCAAAAAATTGGTGGATAAATATGTCTCAACCTTGGAATGAAGTGAACTGTTACAGCACAAAAAGTTTTAGAAAGAAGTTTGTGAAGAATACAGCGTCCCCTCATTGAGCTCAATTTGGAAAGTGACTTTGAAGAAAGGAATAAAAAGCAGTAAATGCATGTAATTACCTTCTCTTTAATACACTGATTGTCCTGTCTGCTTCTCCAAACTTAGTTTCTGTGCTGATCATGACCTCCTATTCCCCAGTATCTCATTACTTTTTAAAATAAAAGTGTGTGTGGACCTGTGTTTTCTGTTTGTGCTGTAGATCCTGGAGAGTTCCCAGTCTCTGCTGTGCGTCCTAAAGCAGGAGGCAGGAAACCTGAGCCGAGCCACGGAGCCTCGACGGAAAGACCACTGAAGGTCTCTGGAGGTTCTTGAAGAGACCTGGCTTCACTGTGGACTCTTGTGTATTGTTATGTATTCTGTAGACTGTATAGGCAATTGTTTTATTGCACATTAGTCATTTTATGTCATTTCTGCTGACATTCCAAAATTAAAATAAAACATTAAAATAAAATTTAATGATGAAGAGCTTCTCTAAACTATGATTTAGCCTCCGTCACTTTTTTGATCTCATTACACATCTAAGTAAACCACAAACGGCTTGAAAAAACAAAAGGAAAATCCAAACTCGCCAGAATAGTTTCTTCAAGTCTATTTATTCAGCTTTCATTTGTACAAGTTTTGACATCACTGTTTTCTTTTCTTTTTTTTTTTTTTTCATTTGCCCCAAATCATTGACACTGATATCTTTACAAGTATTGTATTGTAGAAAGATCTTATATATTATGGCAAATGTACTTGAAGCCATTTACTTCACCTTTTCCTATTATCTTTTATTACAAATTTAACTTATTGTTGTAAACTAAAATGTTATGTGCTAGAGCAAGAAGATATTTGGATAAACAACACTTTTTAGGCTTTTAAAGTCATTTCTAAATGAAATAGGGCGACTGTTTTACGCTTTGAGGCCTGAGCTGTGGGCCCGACATGAAGCTGTGTATTAGAAGCGGCGGTCACTCTGTCAACAAACATTTGAAGTTTTAGGCTGGAGCAAACCCCAGTAGTCCGCATGGCCTTTCATCTGTAGTGCATTCATTAAAATCAAGAGTTTTACTCCAACAGCATTCACAATTTCAAAGAGCCTAGAATTCTGGAGTCAGTTTAAGCTGAAGTGAATATAGCTGGCTGTGGTGCACAAGCTCTGTTGTTGGTGTTGCTTTTCTCTAAGCAGTCATAGCTGTCACTCAAAACCATTTACAGACCCTGTAAAAACACCCAAATCCATCTATAATCAAGTTTAAAGCCACTGAAAACCATTTACGGTCCAGGTTGAACCACTTTAATCCTGTCCAAATCCAGCTTTAGGTTGGATAAAATAATTGTAAAACTGGTTAAAGTTGAGGTCGATCCACAAAATTTGGTTATAACCAACTGTTCAAAACTGCTTGGGGTCCAAATTAAGCCACTTTAAACCACTAAATCCAGTTATAGTCAGGTATAGTTACTAGGTCTGTGCAGTGCAGTTTTCAAATGTTCAGATAGAAATATAATTGCACTATGTTCAAACAACTCATGGTAATATTACAAATCGTATGACCAGTAATATAACAGAAGAGTGGATGGTACTTGGGAGACACAAAGAAATGCTAGTTTTCCAAATCTTCCATAGCCTCTAAATTCATCACTTGGTCCCTGTTTCTTTCCTCTAAAGCGGTGTTGTGACTGATGTGCAGCAGTTCTGTCTGTGTGTCCAGTTTAGAATAAAACTCTTGATGCAGATTTTTTTGTTTAAGTGCAGATCTCTTCGATGCCTCCAAATCACAAGGTGCAAAACAAAGCTAGAACATAACATAAAAGTGCAGACATTTAACAACCAGACAAACACTGACAAATAAAATCTCAAAAAAAAAACACCAAAGTTAGTTTTTTTTAAAGTCAGGAGCACGACGGAGTATCTGAACATTTCAGAAAACGGGGAGGGAGCTGTACAACAATACTGGTCCAAGAGTGCACTATGAGAACATATGCCGAGCAAGATGACACCTTAAAAATAAAGACTGGCTTTAATTGGGAGTAAAAAAAGAAACCTGGAAACATGGTGTATTAGTGTGTGTTTTTGTGTATGTGTGTGTATAATATATAAAAATAAAAAAAAAAGATTACACAATCTTTCAGACACTCAAAAACTTGCGTCCAGACACAATCGTTCAGCATATCTAACTAAATTATTATTGTTTTATCTTTCTATTTCTATTTGTGGAATGTGACAGTAAATGAGGTCCGACTGGAAAACAATGAAAAGTGAATCTGGAGCTGCAAGTATCAAACAAACCGCACACAACTGTGTCTTTACAACAGGGTTTTGTACACAAATCAGCTGTGCCACATGCAAACTTTCAACTGTAAGCAAAAGTATGAAATAAAAACTGACCAGTGCCCAACCCATACATGAGCTGTTGGAGAAATTTCCCAGATTAAACTTTGTAAACTTGAAGCGCCACAGTAGGCAGCAGTAATTGATAAATCCTTGTGAATGCGCAGATTTATGATGAGTTACAGTCATCAAAATGTTAATGTCCCAAAATGTTATGTGTATGGCATTTATGACTCAAAATGTAAACTATTAAATTTCTAATCCAATAAAAGCCCTTTGGCCATCAATAAATTAGGTCACAACCAGAAGAGTAATCATTTCAAGTTTTTGGAAGGCACAAGGTTGAGAATGTTAAAGACCTGTGTCCTACAAATTGAGGCTTTGTTATTTATGTTTATCAATGGATTTATATCAACTGCTACACTATTTGATTTCTGTCAAAGCCAGTAAGAGTCAGGCTCTGGTCCAAAAAAAGCATTATTTTCTACAGAATAGCACTACACAGAGACATTCCACATGATTGATGCCACGCTGTCACCAGAAATACCGACATACAGACGTCGTTGGCCAAGGGCACTTCAGCACGGTTTCCAAAAGAGAGTGAAGCTGCTACTGTAGTTTACATCTGTACTCCTCCGGTGCATATGGTTCTGCAGAGTGAAAATGTTAAATGTCGGCTTTACCGTCGTCCAGCGATTCCTCCGGCAGCTTCAGTCAAGCAAAGTTTGCCGGAAAAAAGAAAAGGCTAAAAAGCACACTTTACAAAAACAGCTCAAATGAAAACATGCAACTTAACAAAAGGACTGGCAACTTTCACTGTCTCTGCTCCACTGGGGCTTGTTTTTCTTCATTTTGTGCGGCAGGTTTCTGTAGTAACACTGAACTCGTCGTGGCATCGGTTCTAAGGCTTCCTGCGCTTTAAAGTTTGATCTCGTGATTCTTCTCCCAAAACGCTACAGTTGAGAGGAAGACAACTTTCTCAATGTTTTCAGAGGATTGTGGGAAAAACAAAGACTGTATATAAAGATGGACAAAGGGTCAGCTCTTTTAAAGCCAAAGCAACTGCACTGGTTGGTTCACATAAGTGCCACCTCTTTTGTGAACTATGGGATCCAATTTACAGTTTACTTATTAAAAGGCACATTATTGTCTTCGATTTTCTTTAAACCCCTCAATTGCTTGTTTATGCAAGGTCATAGTGAGCCCGATTCTCCAATAGCTTTTAGTTGCACCCACTATAGACAACTCCCGCAAGTGTTCTGACTTCATGGAAGGATCTCACCCACAGTCCCTTCAGTTGGGACGTTTCAAACAATGTGACTGTTGTTTTAAAGCAGAAAAAAGAAACTGGCAAAAATGGTGACATAAAATTGTCTTAACAGCTCAACTGAAAAGTCAAGTCAATTGGATACCCATGTATTTGTTGCCTGGGTAACAACTTAGTTTACACACCATAAACATGCCTCGTCTTTCTGTGACCCATAGTTCCTGTCGCTGATTTACTGTTAATTCCAACAACAACATTGTTCGGCTTTGTTGTGATCATGATGAAAGCAAAGTAGCACAGTCCCAATTTTACTTTTTAACATTGGCTTTTCAAACTTTGGCCCGATGTGCACTTGGAGAAAAGATCTTCAAGTACAGGGAGGTTATTAAAACAGGGCCTATGCCGTCATTGGTCAACTGCAGTAAAAAACAGTGTGTTTGGCACTTTTGCCATTGTAACAGCTTGTCTTTTCTTAGAGACCTGCATGTATGTATTAATAATAATCTCAAAATGCTCCATCCAACTGCAGAGTCGGGGCCACTTTGCTGGCCTTTATCCAAACAACAATTCTTTGACTGAAAAAGCATGATACAAGACCTTAACATTTAACTGTTTGACTGTTAAAACTGTTTATTTATTAATGGACAGTTTGTTTGTCAAACATTTAAAGAGGCACTTGTAGCCAGTAGAGGGCGTAGATCCCTCAACAGACAGTTGACTTCAATTGTTTACAAGTGGAGACTATCCAAGCGACAAGTTCAGAAGAAAGAACATGTCTTCTGAAACAGTAGGGTCAGTTTAAGATATCTTGAACAAATACGACTCTGCTGCATTACGTAATAATAATACCATACATAGTTTTGTGCCTGGATCCGCAGATCTTTTAATAAGAGGTATCTGCTGGGTTAAAACCCTTGAGATGACTTTTATTGTGAAATGGCACTGTGTACAATTATATAAATGAATTGGAGTTTTTTGACTGATGGCAGGACCAAGACTACTGATAATACTCAGATCTGAGATACTAATTATTTCCAAACTAAACCACTGATAGAGTTGACGTCTTCTGGAATATATTTCATCTGGGGATTGACACTAATGGTGCATCACAATTTAAGTCTAACACTCGATGTGTTCAGATGTTTGCGGAAATAAATTTTTATGCTGCTTAAAATATGCTAGCGATACAACGTCTGAATCAGTGCTTTACAGATAGTTAGTTTGCTGCTACATTTTGGGGGCCTGTGGTCTGCCCCTTTTAGTGTGAGAAAATCGAGAGAATAAGATGACAAACATTAAAAGTTGGAACAAACATGGCAGTTGCTAGTTCAGGCTTCAAAATAAACCCCCAACTTCAGGAGATAGTGTCACTTTGACCATCTTTATCACAGTCTGAAGGGAGCAGCTTAGAGACAGATCAACTGCCCAGAGGTTTTCTTTTGCAAGGAAACACAGTCCAGCTGCTTGTGGATTAAATAAAGGAAACTTGGCAGGATGTAGCCACCAGGCAGAACAAAAAGTGGTTTAAAACGTGGCAAAAGAAAAGTCCACAGTGCGTCCTGTCCGTTCAGAAGGATGTGTTTTTGAATAGAGCTTTAAGTCCTAGTCTTGGTCCCGCTGGTGGAGTGCTACACATGGATCAGAAGTAGAGCGCTGGTTCACTGCTGTAGTCGGAGAGAGACGAGCTGTCTGCTGGTGTGAGCTGTGGACACAAGAACAATGTAGGCTTATTATACAGGCATTGTTTGTGTCCAAATTAAACAGAAGGAAATGAGGAGCAAAAATGTGAAAGCTTTTATAGCGTATTGCACCTATGGCCGGATAACGAGTTACAAAATGATCAAAAATAAGTGCAAGAACCTGTGGTCAATGTAATCTTGATCAATAATTTAAAATTTAAATAAGTTTTATTATTTAATTTACAACTAAAACGTTGTCAAAAAACTCAAACATTTGATTTTATGTGATGTCTAAAAATAGTTAACATGTCTGTGGAGGTTCCCCAGGACATGTTTAAGAAGGTTTCCTCCCGGTGCTCTGGTTTCCGTTTGATGTTTTATCCCTCATGGGTCTTTTTCTATTTTGTTAACGAGCTGAGTTTTATATCCCTCAGAAGGGAATGGTTTAAGTGGAAACTACTGTGATTGGAGAAGTGTAAAGTCTGGTTTCATTGTCATTAAAAATTGAAAGGGCAGTGCTGGACGTGGAGTTGTTATGCTCCCATTAGCTGCTTCGTACAGCTCAAAATGTCCTTCTGGAGAGAAACAGTTTTGATTTTAGTTTCAACACACTGTTGTAAATGGAAGATAGATTGTGCCTCAGGCCACCTCCTCTGTTCAAAGAGGGCTTTTTCCATTTTCACAAAAATGGCCTCCTTCACCCCTCTCTCAAACCATCTGGCCTCTCTGGACAAAATTCGGACATTGCAGTCCTCAAAGGAATGTCCTTTCTCTTTGAGGAGGAGGTGGACTGCAGACTCAGGTCCTCCAGGATTGGCTCTTCTGTGCTGATACATCCTCTTGGAAGCCATCTTTGTTAAAAATGGAAAAGCCCTTTCTGAACAGAGAAGGACTGAGACACAATCTATCCTCCATTTACAACAGTGCATTAAAACCAAGCCAAAACAGTTTCTCTTCATAAGGATATTAACACCTGAAGAGAGTACTTCTGCTGATGGTTCACAGGAGCATAACCACTCCCCTTCCAGCCTTCACGCTGCCCGTCTACAGCTCCATTTGTGGGAGTAACCCTTAGATGAATTCAAAGGGATGAAACTATCCCATGACCATATTTGACATGTTTTAAATCTATGGAGGTGTGTGTCTGGAAGTGTCTCTTACCATGACTTCCTCTGTAAATTGTGCTGGCTGCTGTGCGGAGACCTGCTCTCGGTAAGCACTTTCCTCGTTCTTTTGTTCCTGCCATGTGCTGAAGTCCACAGAGTGTTTAGGAATGTAGTTTGAAAGATCTGAAAATACAACAACAAAAAAAACATTCATTATTAATTATGTGTGGTTGATTTCTGTTTGTTGCTTTCTGAGAAAACATGTCTGTGGTCATTCTCAGTAGTCCAGGACATATTCAAGAAAAGGTTTCAAAGAAGACATCATCCTGCCCCAACCCTTTATCTAGATGTCCTTTTTGAACCCTTGTCTTTGTCAGAGAAAAGTCATTCAATTTCAATTTCAATCATCTTGGAAAAAGTCAGTTCAAACTTTGGCTTAATGCTGAAGAAAAGTAAAGTGCAGTAGCTTTAAAACCTTTAAAGTAGATTCATATAACATACATCGTTCCCTTTTGCAATTCGTCTGCTTTACTAATATTTACTCAAATATTACCTGGATAATTAATCTTAATTGTTGATGTGGGTTTCAGTTTTGTTTTATTGTTTAAATATGCAGTCTGTTAGGGACAGTCTGATAAAAATAGATCACAGGCACTTTAAAAAACTCAGAGAGGGCTGGTTCAACTATAGGCATCAGTTTAGAGACTGGTTAAAGCAGTGGAGCAACAGACACACAACAGGACAGATGCTATACTGAACACCGTGGACCATCCCCTGCATTGGGCTTTTGAAGTTGCAGGACAGAACACCACAAGAACTCTTTCTTCCTGACAGCCATTGTCACTCGCTCACTGTATGTCACTACGCTGCTTCTGCACAGACCGGTCCTGGGCCAAGCTGGTTCTGCACAGACCGGTCCTGGGCCAAGCTGGTTCTGCATGGACTTAATGAGTGTGACTTAACAAGCGCGCAACAAAACGGACAAAAAGTCATGTAAATGTCCCATCACCGGTGGAGAACAGAGAGGCTCAACTGTAAACAGAGACTATTGTCCTGAGTCTGAACCATCTCTGAGACATAAGTCAGATCTGTTTTAAACTAAGTGTTGTTCTGGATCATGTGCTGCTTCTTTTATTATTTTGTAAAATAATAAAAGGTTGTTTACTTTACTCATTTCATAAAAGAAAATTGTGACAAAATCAAACCGTGAGATCTGAATTGTGAATCAAATTGTTACATCCTTACCTGTCCCTAAATCCTGACAAACATCAGTCATTATCAAGTTTATTATAAATTTCTGCTATAATTAGGTTAAAAAAAAAAAAAAAAAAAAAAGTAAAGTATAAATCACTTTTCTGTTTTTTCTGTCTTACATACAGTATTTAACTCTTACAGTATCTAACTTGTTTTTAGCAACAACCACGCTTTACATTAATCGTTCCACTTTTTTGGTAAAACAGTACAAAAGTACATAGTTATAAAACAGTAAGTTTGCAGCCTATGGTTATAATATAAAGTCATGTGTAGTTCTGGTGTCTTCCAGTAGAGGTCCTTCAAGGCAAACAAAAAGTAACAAACTTTTCCTTTTTGTATACATTAGTGTAAATGATGATTTAAATGATTATTATAGCCATGTAAATAAACAACAAGAATCAATAAACCTACAAAATATTATTAGACTTTTCTGTTGTCTTAGGTCTTGTCAGGTTTTAGCAGACTGATGCAGACAGTTTAAATGAATCAGAATCTTAAGGTAATTAAAGCTGTTACTTTCATTTAAAATGTATTTTCCTTACAGTGCTATCATTCTGAAAACCTGTTCTTGGGCAGAGGGGACTCTGACAAGCCCTGCAGAAATAAAGTGATGGTGTTTAATGAGTCATCCTCTGCCCTCATTATTGTTCAGCCCAATTAAACAATTCTCACAAGCTCAGGTCAATCAGTACAGATCTCACCATAGCACTCTATTTTAGAATGAAGAACTGTAGAGAAATGTTAAGCTTTATTGGTTTGGAATAAAAATATGGCAAATAAATGAAATAAAAATTTTAATGCTACGTTTATTTTATTTTATTATTTAAGGACATCCACAAATATTTTAGTTACCAAGAATAAAAGGTCAAATCAAAGCCCTTGGCTGTGCTTTCAACTGTGAGAGGATTTGAAGGTGGAGCTGAAAACTGTAGTCTGTTGATTGTATCCTCACTTGAGGAAAAAAAACAGAGAATTGAAAGAAAATTTTTTTCAATTTTTGAGACCCCAAAAGTGGGTCACCAAAGATATTATTTAGGATCCCAGTAAAACTCAAATAAGACTTGAACTCTCTCATCTTAGAGAGAGAAATTACATTTACCCTCTCCAGACCCCGTCTCTAAAAGGTCTAAATCAAGGCTTTGACATTAGACTTTTTTACAGTTATAGTCATATTATATAAAATATTTAGTTGTTTCAAATCAAAGAATACAAAGACAAATACTGTTACTATGTACAATATTAATATTGTACTTTAAAATGATCATAATTATGTTAAAATTAAATTGCTACTCGTGGTTTATGTCAACCACCTAGCACACCTTTTGCAATTTGATTGGCTAACCGATTAGAAGTAAAGAGGGGAGTGTATGAGAAAAGTTTGACCTGAGGAAGAGCCATCATGGAAACCATTGTCATTCCTCTTAATGCTACAGACAAGGGCCAAGCACCTGGTGATGTGTATATATTTACAAACTGTTTCACAAAAAATATATATACCCATTTAGTAATTAAGAAAAAGAAGAAAAAATAAATAAAAAACTTAAGAACTTGAAAAACTAATAGAGGCTGGTTCAACTATAAGTATTAGTTTGGAGACACTAGACAATACTTGGACATGGACCGGTAGTGTGGAAGAGGAAGTCTGAATCAACTCATTTGAAGAGACTCAACAGTAGAAATAAATACATAGCAGCATTTGTTGTAAGAACTTGGAACGTGAGAGAGGGACTATAAAATGTAGGCAATTGTGGAGAAACCAGAAACTCTGTTTACAGCAGCCTCTCACGTGACTATGCATAATATGTAAACATAATTAACTCTATCCTAAACTGCATCAGACACAAACTTTTTCAGACATGTACTGTGGCTTAAGTTATAAAAATCTCAAAGTATTTAAAAGTAGCTGTCTTATATCACTTTAAAATAGGTAAAGTAGGTCAAATAAGGTGCAATCATTGTTGGTGTGGACCAGCATTCCACAGGCCACAATCAAAAACCTGATCAGCTCTGAGTGAAGGAGGTGTGTTGCACTGTGTGAGGCAAATGGTGGGCTCAACCGATACTGACTGGTTTTCAAACCCTCCCTGACCACCACTCATTACAATAAAACTGCACATTTTAGAGTGGCCTTTTATTGTGGCCAGCCTAAGGTACACCTGTGCAATAATCATGCTCTCTAATCAGCTTCTTGATATACCACAGCTGTGAGGTGGATGGATTATTTTGGTAAAAGAGAAGTGCTCACTAACACAGATTTGGACAGATTTGTGAAGAATATTTGAGAGACAGATTTGTGAACAGTATTTGAGAGAAATAGGCATTTTGTGTACTTAGAAAAAGTCTTAGCTCTTTGAGTTTAGTTCATGAAAAATGGGGGCAAAACAAAAGTGTTGCGTTTATATTTTTGTTAAGAATTGGTAGATTCTTTTGCATCAATTGTACCTTAGGGTTGGTAGGTTTGTTCAATAATTACTGTTCTATGTATTGTATTGTGGTATTGCACATGCGGTATTGTCTATATGTCTGTTGTATGGTATTATGTTTATTTAACAATGGAAATAAATGGAAATTAGCATTGTTGCAAAAATCTGGTGTATTTACAAACAATGCTGTGTATACCTATGAAGCATTGTGCGTTTATGAATATGCACTGTCCTGTCCAAATAAAAGAATAAATGAAAATATAATGACGTGAGACCAAATCTTCTCTTATAAGGCTTCCTCTCCTTCTTAGAGGCTCATTGTGTTACGTATCTACCTCACTATGTAACAAACCATGCCACAGTAGACACTTAGACAAATAAGTTTCTTTACTGAGCAAATATTGGAATCTGAACAAACCATTGGCGTTGTTGGCATGTGTGGGGGAGCCGGTCAGACTGGGCCGTGGAATATGGATGCGTCCCACCATACTGGGCTGTTCGTCTGGCAGAGGCCCCTCCTCATCATCCTCACTGTCCCACACACTGTTTTCTGAGGGGTACTCGTACGTGCTCTGCAGACTCGACTCGTTGAAGGAGATATTCAGCTGCAAGAGACACATGTAAAATAGTAAGATAAAAAAAACTGCAACCAATTATTTTACAATTGCATAGAAGACTGGATGAAGTCCAATGTAGACAACATGAAACAGCTGTATGGGTTTTCATTTGGAGTTAGCATCACTTTTCAACATGAAGTTTGTAAATTAATTTGATGGCTCCTTGACATGAAATGGGTTTGCTAAAAAAATAAAACCCTTTTTCTTTTTCAGATGATTTACAATATAATTAGTTTTTCTTGCTTCTGACCTAAAAAAGGCCTTACCCTCACAATAAAATAAAAAAATATTTTTTTATGTTGGATAGCTTCTAAAGTAATTGACATAGTCACATGGAAAAAGAGCACTGAGCACATGGCTAATTTGCATAAATCAACAATCTAAATGCTACCCTGTTCCTGTTTGTTGATTTCTTACTTAGCGGTAATATAAACTAAATCCTCTGGTGATTCTTAGTGTCATTAGCTTCTGTGATGCACATTATTTGAGCGGCACAGTTGCTAGCAGTAGCATATGTTGACATTGTTAAAACTTTTATCAATAAAATGTACTGGCCAGTCCTAGCAGTAGCCTAACAGATACACAACTATGTCATTTAGGTGGCACAATACATCAAGAATATTGGGACCAAACAGGCTTAAGTTGAGTACTTTAAAACCCTGAAATCAAATTGTCCTCTTTTCATACAACATCACAGTAATACCACACACCAACTTGGTTTATGTACCATGTGTCAACTGTTATTTTTAACACTACACAGACTACAAGATTTTGAGTCAAAATAACGTATTGTTTAAGTTTAAATAACCCCAAATGATGGCGTAGTTTCCCACACCAACATAAAAAACCCGCTAGGTGCCCCCTGGTGTGGTTGCCAAATAGGAATAATGGGATAATGAATAAATAAAAACAATTTCTGTAAAAGGACACCGACACAGATTTCCTCATTTCATATTTTAGCTGAATTTTCCTGGCAAAAGAACGAGGGCCCAGCCAAATTTACTGGGATTTTTGCAGGAATAAAGGAAATATGTTAAAAAATTCAAACCAAACCATAATTTCACAGATAAATTAAATCTTCCTTTAAACATGCACCACATAAACATTCATTTTGTTAAATTCCTTTTGGGTAGATAATCTTGGGCACTTTATTGGTGACAGCTTATGTAGTGTGATAATGTACTGAAAAGTCTTATTGCTAAAAATAAAGTAGTGATGCATTTGATTTCGTGAAGTCTTATTTGAGTTGTTGCTTTGGGACAGCGTTTCCCCGAGCAGCCACTTGTCATGCAGACTGACCTCTTGTCTCTGAGCCAAATGTATTTACTGAGAAAACAAACGGGCCTTTGATGCTCGGTTCTGCTGAATGGACTGGCAGAGCGCTCCACTTTTAGAACTATCAGCAAAGAGTCTCTCTCTGGTGTGCTGCCTTTTGAGACATCTGAGGTGAACATTAGCAAGTTATTGCCTTATTTTCTCACATCCTTATTGCTCCGGGACAAACTCTAATGAGTCGGACTCGGTGAGATGTTTTAAGACAGTTTTTTTTTTTATTTAATCTTTATATTTAATATTTCTACCTGCCTATAACTATAACTTTTGAACTATATGTGCCTGATAAAAAAGAATTCAGACATTGTTCTCCTCTCTGTGACGTCTGTACCCTGTAAGACATGTGGTCCTCTGTATATTTTCTTTTCCAAGTTATGGCTTACCAAAAACTGCAAATGTCAATATTATTCCACACTTAGAGCTTAAATAACGTAACAATAAACAACAAACTTTGATATGATAAACTCATCTGATAGTACTTCATCTACAACTAGGCAATATACTGTGTATGTTTGATTTATAAGGCATTTACACATTAATACATTTTTTTAAATTATGACAGCATCCACCCTGAAAACAATTAAACCTTTAGAAAGAGCAGGAGTCCATTAGTAATGGTCTTAGTGCTGCATCTATCAATTATTTGTATATAGATTATTTGTTCAATGAATCAAGTATTTGGATAAATAATGTAACTGCATTTTTAATGTCAGCAACACAGTTGAAGTAAACTTATATAATACATGAGAGTTTCTATTTAAAATAACATAAAATTAACATCCATCAGCATTGTAATGACACTTCCATTTCACATCATATGTGCATTATAAATGCAAAATAAAATACCTAAGACTAAAAGGCTATTTAATAAATATGAAAATACATAAACAAAAAATTGTCTATTAGAGTAAAACAATGCATTATATTGCACATTTATTATGATTGAAATTTACCTTTTGTATGTTTCAATGCATTTCAAATGCCTTTAAAGAAATAAAATCTCAGGCTCAGCCGAAAGCATGGCATTAAAGACACATAAATAAATATAGGTTAAGCCAAAAGCTGCCTTTTAAAGTTTACAGCATTTAGGGATGTGCATGTGAATCGAAACACTTGTATTTGCATAAAACAATAGTCCTCTGAATAGTTTGGTGACCGTCCTGAAAAGTGAGGGAGGGAAGAGCGGCACTAACACAAAGCTAACAAATAAATGAGCCGAGTCCTTCACGGAGATGGTGATTATTGTGCTAATATTGAAACGACAGTAATTGGAACATGTGAGGACCTTAACCAAACAGTTTAAAGTAAAGTCTAAACAGCTGCAGAGAGTACGAGGGTTCAGCTCCAGACGCACGGTGCTCTTGTGATCAGCTCACCGCGGAGATGCACAAAGGGGCACACTTTGGAGGATCAGGTTAGCCTGGTATACCAGATCGTTCTCCCTTTCTCACAACAAATTCCTTCCTCGGCGGTTTTTCTATTTATTATTTATCAAGTCTTACAAACAAATGAGTTTTTGCGACACAAACCGTAGTGTGTGTCACAATGCACAAAGTTCCAGCTGAAGATACAGCCTCATAATTTATTAACCTGGGATTTTACTGCTTTGTTTAAGACCATTCAGTGTGAGCCATATGCAGTGGGACAAGGGCCTCTGGGAGTTTGTGCTAACTCCTCTCAGCTGTAGATCTCTAATGTTTGGCAGCACTTCAGTGGTCTGCAAACACGGTTAAGCAGGGAGAGAGTAACCCTGGCCCTGGACTGCTGTGAGTAAACCGACATGAGACAACACAGTGGCCCATGGAACATTTAGACAGTTTAGTCCATCTATAGTTAAAGCTTGACTAGACTTTGGGAAATGGAGGTAAATATATTGAACAAAGCAAGTCTAATATGACTGTTAAGTGTGGATGTTTTTTCTGTATCTGTGTAAAGCAGCATCTATGTCACTCCATTAAATTAAGTTGGTAATTGTTTTTTAGAATTAAGAATGGTTTATCGAGGTGAAACAAGGAGGTTTGTCTCCATTAGTCAAGCAGGAACAGTTAAACAGTGTTGCTTTAAAATGACCCCCACTGTAAAACATCTTCTCTACAGCTCTACACTGCATCTCTAAATAATTTTGTTAGGACACAAATGGCCTGTAAACCTACCACTACAGTTTTGGATGCCGTTCTGGTAACAAGTGACAGCCTTATATTTAGACTATGTTCAGATCTGGCACTGAACTGTATCCCAGGTGCTAGATCCCAAAGCTTCTGTATGCCCAAGTGTCTTTTCTGCAGTGGAAAACAGAAAAAAAACAAGAAAATGCGATGAAGAATTGAGATGTGTGACAACAGTGACTGTGGCTGATGTGCTACATCAGGGTACTGTGTCTACTAAACCATTGTTTGAATTAACAACTCGTAGACCTTCAGTGGTGCACTTAAAGAGTAACTGTAAATGTCCATAATGTGTTGTCCAATACAAAAATGCAACGCGACCTTCTTGCAGGGAGACAAGAGTGCTAACCACTCTGCAGGCGGTAAAACACATTATGACAAGGAGAGGCGTTCATATTTTATTTTCAGTCACCATGGAGACGCTTCAGCCAGTTCATATATAGCATTGGCAGATTCATTGTCAGCTGACTGCTCTTAAAGTACAGTACCTGGCTTTGGTTTGCAGGCTCAGGCTGTGCTCCAAATCTGCTGTAATCTGCATCACAAGGCTCCGGGCCAGAAGCAAAGCTGACATTTGACACAGGGACAAACAAAAACCTATACAAATACACAGGGCACATTTATGTCTATAATACAGCTCTGGAAAAAATTAAGTGGAGGAGTGCGTGCCAAAACGCATGAAAGCTGTGATTCAAGATCAGCGTTATTACACTAAATATTATTTCTGAACTCTTCCTAAGTTACAACATTAGTATTGTGTATAGTGTAACTTATTTTCTTTCCATTATTCCAACTCTGACAACACTTCATCTTTTTTGTTATTTTGACCAGTTGTTGCTTTTGGCAAATAAACGCTCTAAATTACAATATTTTTATTTGGAATTTGGGAAAAATGTTGTCAGTAGTTTATAGAATAAAACAAAAATGTTAATTTTACCCAAACACATACATTTAAATAGTAAAACCAGAGAAACTGGTAAATTTGCAATGGTCTCTTAATTTTTTACAGAGCTTGTATGTCACAAGGTAAATTATGTAAATAGAAAGCATTGAGTCATACAAGCTCTATTGTGAGGTTCCCATTTCTCAGACAATATTTAAATAGTATATTAGGTGTAATAGATGCAATTTATAATTAGGTTGTTGAATATTGCAAGGTCAGTATGACTTATAAATATATGATTTACCACTTGGCATAATATCTTCCACTGGTCACATTGGTGCCACTAACATTTTTTTTTTGTTTTTTTGCAACTTGCCAAAAATTATTAGATTCATGATATATGGAAGACTATTACAGAAATGATTGCACTTCAAGCTGTCTTTGCAATTACGGTTGTTCCGAGTCCAATACTAGTATCAGGTAATGGTGAGTACTTAAATTCATTCACCAATCCCATACCATACAGTATTCTCTTATACAGGACCCAGTTAAGCACACTAGCTTTGTTTATTGTTTTGAACTGCATCAGTTTTTCTTCTCTCACACATGATGTTGTAGTTATGTTGCCACAATTAACAGCGAAGAGTAGACACAAGCTATCGCTAGCATTGCAGTCATTGTAGTTTACTGAAGCCTAGGATGACCATACGTCCCGCCCAGGGGATAAATGCAAAAACACTAAAATGTCCCGGTTTTCCTCTCTTCCCTGATTGTTCCATTTTTACATTCAATGCCAGTCATAAAGCCAAAGCAGTATACTTTTCTTGCAACTCATTGGTCAGTAGACTGTCAATGTGTGTGTCAATCACAGAGTTGCCATGGTTACACTAATATTAACCAATTGAAAAGGATCAACAGCGTTCCACATGTCTGTAACTAAATACTGATTGGTCCATTTACGTGCTTAAGTGTGAGGCTAAGCGTCCCTTCTCCAGCTTTCACCATTTCAGTCTGTCATCTGCCAAAAAGAAAGTCACTATTTACTAACAAGCTTAAGGAACAATACAACTGTTTGCTTTTAGGAAAGGACATGTTTGTAACATGTTAAAGTTAGTTAAAAAAAATGTTACCAAGTGCAACTCTGTGTTACGTTTTTTTTAGTGTTTACTGGTGGTATATTGATTTTGCACAGCATTTTCCAATTAAGAAATTCCGTTAAGGTGTTTTTTGGTTTCCGTGTATAAAATTAAAGTTTTTAGACCCCGGGGAAGACCTAGGACACGCTGGAGGGCTCTTCGGTATCCCCCCGGAAGAGCTGAAGGAAGTGTCTGGGGAGAGGGAAGGCAGGGCGTCTCTCTCTGCTTAGACTGTTGCCCCCGCAAACCCGCCCCAGGTAAGCTTTAAAAGATAGATGGGTGGCTGGAAAATTAAAGTGTCCCAGTTTTGAGGTTTGAAATTCTGGTTACCCTACTGTAGCCACTTTCTTACATCCACTGAGAGCCACACTGTGCGCCAATTGTGGCCACGTGCCTTGATTGTGAACAAACTGAAGCTGTTTGAACTTTACTTTAAACTGTTTGGTTAAGGTTCCAATAACTGTTGTTTCAATATTTATGCAAGAATCTCCGTCACCGCAAAGGACTTGGCTCATTTGCTTGTTAGCTTTATGTTAGCTCCATGAAGCGTCCATCAAAGTATTCATGAGATATTTGAACATTAACAACACAGTCTCTTTGTGGACATAATCTGCATGTATGTTTTGTTAAAGGATCAATCCGAAGCAGGCCATAAAATAATCCCATTAATTTATACAAGGCTAGCAGCGGTGGTAAAACTTTAGAGTAGGGGGCACACTTTGTCATAAATTCATTCATGACTTATGCATTATTACATGTTTATGGGTAAGGTTAGGAATATTTGGTTATGGTTAGGATGTGTTGCCCACAGTAAGAAAAGTAGCTAATGTCTGTCCTAAAATTTGCAAGAAGTAGTAAATGACGTCATTGCCTAATTTGCCATATGCCTGGTATTGAAATGGATGCTGTACAGAGAGAATTTTTATTTATTTTTTTAACCATAAATGGCAGCTTATTTTAGAACTGCTATAAGGATCTGCCTTTGGAGGATGATTTTGAGTTTTATGCGTTTAATTTTTTTATTTTATTTTTTACATTCTTAAGTTTGACACAGAAATTAGCCTTACAATTGAGGCAGTCAGCTTGTGTGTCCTCACCAATAAACCACCCTTTTCAAGGTTTGATTCTCACTCATTTCTGTATTTTTGAGTGTACCGTTTAGACTGAGACATGATGAGCTGTAGCCAGCTAGCCGCTCACACAGTGGACAAGGTGAGTAAGTGACTGAGGCTGTGTGAGTCTCTGGTTTCATAATACATTCATGCTCTGGACACAGTCAGAGAGGTGAACTTCTGCTCTGACGGCAGCTGGAAGGGACTGCATTGCACTGATTGGGTGTGCGTGAGAGCTTTGGGACGGGGAGGGGAGTCTCCAATAACACCAGGAAAAGTCACTAAATTTGTTGCAGATCAGAAAGAGAGAAATGGTATCGGAACAACCCTATTTGCAATAAGACATTGAAGCATAATATTATTGCATTAAAAAAAAGAAAAATGTGAAATATTACATATTAAACTCTCATCTCAATGTGGACCCATTAGACAGCTATAACTATTTTATTATTACATCATTATAATCAGCCTATTTTGTTAGATTGTTTGTTTAAAATAGCTATTTAACGTTTGTGGTTTACCACCACAAATAAACAGCTACCGGCCTGGACCATGGGCTTACTGTGGACACAACTGGTCAACTGTTAGCCCTCAGTAGTCCTTCTAATGTTTCTAGAGAAAGGCAAAGATGAGAGATGCCAGTGCTGATTGGCAACAAGTAACACAGTCACACTGGAGTACGAAAACACAGATAAAAGAGTTTCAAAATATGGTGCCAGTTTAATTATTTTAAGGATGCCATATCAAAAGGAGCAGCGCGGTTTAGGAACAGGGAGCAGACACTAAAAGCAAATCCTACAGATCAGGAGAACTTCCAAAATGAGCATGAGAAACATATCAAAAAGGGAAATAGTGCACTTTTTGAGATCATAATTTTTTTTGTATTGTTTGGTTTAATGTGACAATAAAGCAGTAATTAATTCAAGTAAACTTTTTTTCACTCACCTGCTCTATTTCTACAGTCAGTACATAAAGCACACATAGCTAAAACCTCTCCAACTAAACTTTATGAACTTCATATGTATAATATTCTTTATTAAACTTTGTCCCTTTGTTTTACTTCCTCTTCTGATAATCTTTTTTCCTGTTATATGTCATCATCATTTCGTTTACGATAAAGCACCAATTTCCATCAGAGACAATATAATTTATAACATCATGTGTATAACAACAACACGTAGGCGGTCAAAAGGTCCAAATTATCAAGATATATGTCCCATTAAGCAACTTGAAAAGCTTAAACAAGAACATCAAGAGTAAACAAGGGGGCGGTAAACACAAACGTCCACGGTCCCTTAACTGATTTGCATTGCAATGTTTTGAATGAACCAAGACTCCATTAAGGAGCGTCTTTCTCATTAAAACGGCTTAAATATGAATGCCAGTGATCCTCAATTGGTGTTATTTGCTACTGAGAGCCTTATTTAGTTCCTGTGTTGAGGCTGACACCACAGAAGACTTTACTTTACGTGACGGCTTCCTGTCATAAAGGTTACCCAATGAGCTGTCAATAAATAATTCCAGCCGCAGAAATCACTTTCTGTTACACCGCTGTACACTTTCTTCTCTGGTTTCTTCTTGGGTCGCGTTTTTATCTGCCCCTGTCTAGACTCGCTGGCTTGCTACAATTGAGATCTACATAGACAAAAGGAATGTGCCGAGTTATCAATGGCTAGCTTCATAAACACTGGCTACACTGAAACTGCAAGGAACTATAAAGAACGATTAAGTACGAGTCCTGTCTCTCAGTCTGGGATGATACAATTTTATCTTGCCAATAAAAGTCTTGGTACAGAGGCAGACGTGATTGTGTCCTCAGCCTGCAGCCTGACTAAGTCAGAGCCAAACCAGCCCAGCTCTCATTCAGCACACAGGACATGAACAACACAGGCATTATGCTCATCTTCAAACTGTTCTAATGCCACACCAATAAAGAGTTTGTTTCCATCTACAAATCCCAGGGCCCGGGTTGGGGCGGGTAAAGAAACTGTCACTTTATTTGCAGGTCGTAAAAAAAACGACAACAAAAAAACATAGACTCCCTATAGCTTATATAAATATTCGGTAACATATTAGTTTTATTTTTTTTTTAGGTTCTTTGATAAGGTTGCAATACATAGGCCTACGTAGCAACGTAACTTGTGTGATGTCCCTTAACCTCTGGCCTCATGTCAGGAAAGCGCCAAGCAGCTCCCGCTGACAGCCACAAAACAAAAATAAACAGGGAAATAAAAGCTGCTTAATCTAATGTTTGGGACCTGTTCTAAGAAATAGTTGTAGCAGGATCATGATCCTATCTTGTTGATAATATGGCCATGCTGGTTTCTATGGTTCATAAGCGCATGTTGTTGCCAGTTTACAGGGCGACCCTAATGGCTGTTTCCCAGTACTTTTAGGCTGTTTTCATTTACAATGCAAAGTAGGATATGTCAATTTAATGGTTGCAGGGCGGGGCGGGTTGTAAAAATAGATACAGTGGTGCAAGGCGGTCTGGGGTGGGCCATATAATTTCTTAAAGTGTGACCCGCGGGTTGGAAAAAACCCCGACCCGAGCATCACTAGCGCACACCTTCTTGCTTCTTTACTTGACTTTGATACATTTAAACTGTTGCAGCTCCCGATGTCCTCACGGCTCAGGCTGACGCACTCACTCACAGGAGCAGCTCGGGGGAGAGACGCTCACCAGAGTGGACTTGGAGAGGACACAGTGAAGTGGAGGTAGAAGATCGAGTAATGCTGTTTATTTAGCTTAATTATTGGCTGTATCAAAAGTCCCTCCCTTCTCTCAGTTACCTTCCTGACACAAACTCCTGTCAGTAAAGCTTTATCAGCAGACTGCTGCTGTAAACCTGCTCTTCTTGCTCTTATAACAACATTAAAGCTACACAGCCTTAAGTATTCAAAATACAATAACTCTATAATAATTTAAAACCTAGTAAATCATCATGAGGTGGGCTACATTTCAGCACATTTCACTTCTGTCTGGTTTGCTTGCTCTCTCTTCTGTATAGAGTAGCTACAGTGAGCGAAGAAGAATTACAAGAAAAGACATGAAAAAATGTTTTCTTCAATCAGATGCCAGCACATAAATTAAAACATGTTAGACTACATGCAGAGGGGTACTGACATTTAGAGACAGACACTGACAGACAACAATTCACTCACACAGTCATTCACTAGGGACACTTTAGATTTGCCAATTGACCTATGTGTTTGGACGGTGGGAGGGAGCTGGAGTACCCGGAGAGAACCCACACTAACACGTGGAGGACACACAGACTCCTCACAGAAAGGCCGGAGTTGGCCGAGGATCTTTCAGTCGGGCGGAGTTTGAACTCACAATCTTCTCGCTGTCAGGCAGGAGCACTAATTACTCTGACCCCCTGCAGCACCATGAAGAAACAAGCTGGCCCTCAAGCAAATTTAGTTGATGACCCCTGCTCTACAGTTCTCCTCATTCCCCTCTCACAGCGGTGATCTGAACCGGCAGTGCTTTGTGACATTTAAACTAATCTCAGAACTGTTTGCACTAGTCCCACCTTGCTTTCTGATTAAATATCTCTGTTAAAGCTCGCAGGTGATTGGCTGTGTTCAGCTTGACAAAGGAAACAGTGCCAGATTTACTTCATGCTGTAGTCACAGCCAGAGAAGATCTTACATATAATACAAATATAAAACACTGAGTTAATGCAGCTGTGGGACACAGAGGTCAGTGACATGAGCCTGGAGACAGCCCACAGTCATATTGTTATAGATAGTAAAGTTCTAAAGTTTATTATGTTTTAGAATATTATAAATGTTTTATGGTAATATCATAGCTGGGTGATGACCCCAAGACCCCCCTTATTCATTATCATATATGATTATGTGTCAACCTCTTTGTTTAAATGTGTCTCTTGCCTCCTAAGTTCACTCTTCCTTTAAAGCTATAAAACAAGAATCACTTTGAGTAACAGTAATATGTTAGTAGAAGTTGTTGTGGTGGAGCCCAATGTGAGATCGTTTCATAGGGCCCAAATTTCCTGTCAGCGTCCCTGAACACAGGTCATAGAGTGATGAAAAAACAAACTGCCAAATAGTGTAAAAAGCTCATCTTATGGAATTTGTGTCTCGCCACACCCCTACTTGCAACAAATTTCTAGGCCCTTGACAGTGTCCACATCATGTGACCAAGGAGCAGCGTCTCTCGGTTGAACCGCAGTGACGTGTAATTCACTGAATACAAATGGCACATAACGTAGACAGAACAGCTCTGAAAGGGTGGCAAAGAGCAGAAGGTAAAAATAGACTGTGGCTTGTGTAAGTAATAAATTATTACTGTACACGTCTGAGAGAAGAGCATGACCTTTATCATAACGAGCATAATGTCCCTGCTTTAATAAGTGTTTATTCACAGCAAAATGTATGAAGCGTGTGGTACCATCAGAGGAACGAGTTTTTATCCATTTCTCACTTGTGCTCAGAGAACCATGGTTACATCCTAGTACTATACGTACTATTCATTCCCAGAGAGTAAGTAACAGTGCAGTAAAAGTAGTGTTTTTAGTGTAAAAATGCAGGCAATTGTGTAATATTTTATGGTAAGTACAATTTATAATATTTATTTTTTATTTTTTTATAAATGGCACAATACTCAACTGTTAATTTCTGTTCTAGTATCTAATGTTTTCACTGTATATTTAAGGGTGTATCTGAAAGTCTGCAATAAAAACTCACAATCGCAGATTTTGTTAGGTTCAGAAACTTTTGGTTTCACCCTGTTTTTATAAGCCAACCATTGGACTTTCCCTGACGTTGAGATTACTGTCGTCGTGGCAACAGGGGTCGTTGCTCCTCTAGATTTTACTGTGGTGAACGGTTGAACTGGAGAACTACAATAATCTGAATGGCTGACACGTTACTATTTGTATATAAAATAAAGAATACAAACATCTGAAACATGAAATGCACTGTTTAAGACATGATTTGAATCGCTATAAGACTCATAAGATACTGACTGCCTAACAGGAGGCATCTGCCAGAGTAGCAATAAATATAGATCCATACAAACATAAAACATAATCTATGCGTTATGTGCGTTTCTAAACCCGACTGACATGTTTTTCCCGTTCTCTCTTCTTTCTCTGTTTAAATGTCTGTGACTTCCTGCATTTGGTCTAAAGTATGAATCTATCTCTTTCACAAACGAACCAGACCTTGGTCCAGTGTGGTCCAGACCAAGACCAAAGAGCAAATGTTTGGTCTAAACCATGGTCCAGGTGGAGCGCTCACACCTAAAGATTTGGTTCAAACTAAACAGAAAAGTTTGGAATTCTGGACCCAATCAGTGCAGCTGTGAAAGCACCCAAAATGTAAACATCTGTTAAATCTGTAAAAATGTTTTCAGTTATGTGTTTTTCTACATATTTTATCTGTTAGAAATGTATGTTGAAAGTTGAAGTTTTTTGATTGAAATATACTGTAGCTTTTACAATTCATTATTGTTGCTTACCGTAAATGACTTTAAATGACATTACTTCCATTTCAACAGTTGAGGTATGTTTAATGCCCATCATAATATTGCAATAATTGATTTCTCATGCAGCTCTAACATTAATTATAAAATCATATTTTGTGAAGGCAGTAAACGTACATCACACAACTTTGTGCAAAGCAGATTAGAATTACTTCTAAAGAAAATAAAAGTATAAAACGGTTAAATAGAAGCTTGAATGAGGCACTTGACCTAAGCCGTCTCCTGAGACTAACGTTAGTGTTTTCTCTCCCATAATGACGTTCAGATTGCAGAGGTTTTGATCTCCACCCTGCTGGTGTCAGCTTACAAGCAAAGTGTGCAGCTTTGTGTCTGCCTCTGTACTATTATCAACAAAAATAGACACAAGGACATATAGCTTGTATGCTGCACTATATATTAAAAGAACAGTTTGGCTGTGCGGTACATACACAATTCACAATGTTTTATAATATCTACTAAAGATCATTACTCATTTAGTCTTACAGTTGAACTACAAAGGGCATACTCATACAGCAGAGACACCACAGAGTAAACAAAGATTTAAGCCTCATCCTGGAGTTTATCAGCGCAGTGATCGGTGAATGTTAAACGCCTACAAACGAGACCCGAGCTGCTTCTGAACACTACATGGTTCGCTGCTGCAGAGGAGTTGAGGACTGCTTGACCTTTCCTGAAATACACCATAAAACATCAGATGACATAATGGCTATACAAAAGCGTTATCAAACCATTCAGATATGACAGCGTGGGTGACATGGCCTTAAATCAATATAACAAATAAACAATTAGAGTTGTACTGAAAATATGTTTAACTATTAAACCCATTCAATTCTTTTCAGATTCAGCCTTACCAAGGTCTTACTACGACCAGACTCAGTTTACCCCGCAATGTCACAGAGACACATAATGCTTTTTTATTTACACTTTTTAAATTACTCCCATGACCGGACTGGCACTGGACTGGAGTGGGGTAGTTTGTGCTCCACAGCAAGAAGGTTGTGAGCTCAAACCCAGAGTCATAAAAACGGTGTCCGTCCCTGTTCCTTGTCTTGCTGCTGTAAACATGTGAAGGCTGAGCTGTTTGGTCCCCACCCTCAAAGACTCTGATTTAGCTGCAGCTGATTACAGAGCACGCTCTGGCAGGAAACCCTCTCGACATCTTTATTATGTTAGACGCTGCTTCATGTTTATTTTTACAACAGCATCAGAGTCCAGCAGCATTCCCAAAAACATAAGCTGTGTCCTTTGGTCTGTGACGTAATGACGTGTGTCAGGACAAATGGAGAGAGTGTACCCTTATGCTCAAATCCTAATGACGGGATTGAATGGCTGTGGCTGCCATTGCCATGGCGACAGGAGCCATGGATATGTGAGGAGGGAAACTGGAGAGAGGCGGAGGTGCACAGAGGCACATACGCAGCACTCAGTGAGGACGGGTTAAAGGGAAACGGGGACGAAATGCAGCCAATGTGTAATACACAAAAAATACACTTGTTTTTGCTCCTATCTTTAAGTGAAGTTAAAGACAAATGCAATTTATGCACAAATTTAATGTTCGGAACACCTTGGATTGATGGCAGGGGTTTCTTGACAATATTCTACGTTACACAACCAAAAAAACTTGGATTGCTGAATCAGAACCATGGCCCTTATGCATTTAGAGGGCAATATGGCCACACTCCAGTCAGATATTACATATACAGGGATGACACAACAAGCCGAGGGAAATGTCTTCGGCTGGCTTGGAAATGCCTCTCTGCAGGAGCTGGAGGGAGGGTCTGTGAAGTCTGGCCTTCCTTGCTTACCCCCAAATTACACTGCACACATTGCAGACCCTCGGCCACTATACGTTTCAGATCCGCTGTGTAGCCGCGTGGAACCCCAAGCAGCTCGAAAGAGCATGTGCCATTAAGCCATTTATAAAGACTGTGCTGGACCAAAACAAGTGTTCATTCAGAGATCAGAGTTTGAGATAGTTTTTTGTTCAACATTACTTCTCAAGTTTTTACTTATTACATTGCATTTCATGCCTAATTGTGTGAAACAACATAATAATTAAAATAAAGAAGATTTTGTATTACTTTGAAAAAATGGATGTTGTACTTGTTTGGTTTCCGGTTTGGTATGATTTGATCCGTGCAGATTGATGCAAATTGGCAGCATTGTCGCAGAGAAAAAGAACTTCTATATATTTGGCGAAGTGCCACACACTGTCAGATTGCAGCCGTAACACAGCGCGTGCAGTGGAAATGCTCTCATTGACCTGAATAGAAGTGCACAGAGCTGCGTGCCGCTTCGCAGACACATGAAGTGTGATTTGGGGGAGACCCGAGTGACCCGTTTCCCCAGATAAAAGGAAAAAAATAGATGGATTATCTGCAACTGTATATGAAAAA
The DNA here is from genome assembly GCA_024349245.1 of Neodontobutis hainanensis. Taxonomy (NCBI): domain Eukaryota; kingdom Metazoa; phylum Chordata; class Actinopteri; order Gobiiformes; family Odontobutidae; genus Neodontobutis; species Neodontobutis hainanensis. The sequence goes on along the minus strand of JALDNG010000234.1, from coordinate 38,121 downwards.
GTTGTATGAAGACATCCCTACTCCCTACACACCTGGGTAACTTCATCAAAAATGACATCTAGGTCTTCAGTGCTGTATGTTGCTGTGGTAGCATGGCCATTTTAGGTTTCATTTGGTTATATTTGTCTGCAAACATTTTGTAATTTGGTACATCAATGGCTTGTTAGCACTTTATAATTGATCATAAAAATAATTATAATTGGCTGTTCTTTGAGATGCTACTATCTCATTTCTGTAAAGTAAATGTTATTAAAATTTGGACGGTGAGATGACTAGAACTGCCTATTAATCTTAACCTGGAAAGACTTTAAGACTTTAAATATGCAACTGGACACATCGTTATTATGTCCAGTTGTCTCCTTTTGTCACCCTGCATGTGTCTGTTGGAGTCCAAAGAAGTATACTTTTTTTTATTGGTCCAAAACAAAACAGACTTTTTTGGATTGAGAGGAACCCAAGAAACAGTTATAAAATCTTGACTGTCCAGACAGTTATGAGACCAAGTCCAAACTCATGTTTTGCAGGATGAAGGAAAAGACGTAGACAATTTTTTATTTATTTAATTGAAATCCTCTTTGTTCGAGACTGAAGTAATACTAGACCTTTTCTAAACTTATTTAGGGCAACTGGATAACATTTTGAAACATTTCAGACTTTTCTAATATGTCACAAGGTCACAGTCTCTCATTAAACTACATAAGGCTCCATCCTGAACAAATAAATACTTGTTCTCACCAAGTCTACTCCATCGCCACACTCTCTCTCATGAAAATGCTTAATGTATAAAGGGGGGGAAAAAAACTTATTTGCTGTCCACTGCATGCAAATATAAAAGAGTAACATTTGTGTAAATATTTATTACATTGTATTAACATTGACATGAAAATTACTCGTGTTGTGTTTATATTACACACGAAACTAAAAGCCTTTCTATCTCATCTTTCTTGTTGAACCTAAATGTGAAACTAAACCGATTTGCCAAACTGTCTGTTACAAAGAAACATCACAGTAAGCATTTGTAAAGGGCAGGTACTTCAGATGAATACCTGGAAAACACACCCACAGCTGCCAGTATGAAACCCCTGTTTCGGACAACAGAAGAATACAGCAGCTGTGCAAGGTAAAAGGGATAAGCATAATCAAAGAAAGAAGCCAAAAAGTGGCAAGCGTCAGACATTGATGTGCACTCCTCCAACAGACACAAGCAGGGTCGCAACAAAAGACATCTGGACATAATGAAAATGAGTCAATGTTAGAATTGAGCTGTTATAGAATTTCTTTTTTAAAGTCTTAAAGTCTCTGCAGGATAAGATGCATAGAAGGTTCCAGTCATCTCACAGTCCCCATTTGAATAACATTTACATCACGGAAATGAGATAGTAGCTGTGTTTTACATTAGTCATCCAAGATGAGCTTTTAATTTGTCACAAGAAATTGGAAACACAATGGACAGAGACAGACACCTGCACTCTTCAGTCTGACACACTGTTCCTTATTATAAACCTGCTTTAAGCCTTGTGCGTTTAGGCCCTTCCTGCATTTTAAAGATACAAGTGTGTTGAATTAAACATGGCGCGATGGTGGGGCTCTGCCGACTGAATTCTAATTACACCGACTTTGTGCCTGGGGCTGCGTGTGCGTCTGCTCTGAGGGGATGGTGCTCATTTGAATTCTGAATTGTTAAAATACAGAGCTGACCTACAGAATAAGGACACAGGACACAGGTCACACCCCACCTTCACATGTACCTTCAGTAAAGATACAATGATCATTTTAAACTGAAGCAAAAGAAAATGAAATTTTGCTGATGGCCAGAAACTTTCTCACGAAGGCCTCCCATGTCAAATCATCAATTTGTCTCACACAGTACCAAATCAGATGGTCAACCAGGCTACGCCACATCATGTTTCTGAGATTTTACACTTTTGTTTTTGGCTCCCAGAGATATCACATACATAAAATGTAATAGGAAAAATACAATTTTAACAGTGACTGACACTTTTACTTGGTCACCATATATCTTCACCTTCCTCAGTCTCCACCTGAAATGGTCTGACACTAGTGTGCCCTGAATACACAAAGTTTTCAGCTTTTATGCTCCACTGTCCTTGGTTATTCGAGCGCCATGCTGAGTAGTCTTTTATGCCACCAACAAAACTGGCAACGGACAATTTACAAACAACACTCAAGTGTTTGAATAGACTCAGCTGAATGAATCACTTGTGTACAATTCACTCTCATGTCAGTCAAGTGTCAGCGACTAGAGCCCATCAACATGCTTGAGCACAAATAGTCTACTAGTACTTTAACAGTCATGTTTTGTAAAGCAATGTGTTCACAGACACATTAAGCTGATAATATTGCTGGAAACCTGCATGCCAACGTTAGCTTGGGTTGTATTTAGTTGATGATAGGAAGGTGCTGATGGTTTCTTAGCTAATAGCAAAGTAGTGGCACCGGCTTCAAACCAGTCAGACTCAAGCGAATGGTACTGTGTAATTCAGGAAATGAATGGAGCAATTCTGTTAATAAATGTTTCATAATGTTTACTGAATTACCACGTTTAAGCATCACTTAGCACAGAGAGTGAAACACAGTTGGCAGAAACAAAATGCCACAAAGATCCAACTAAACCAAAAAGAAACATTATTAGAGTATGAAGTAATGGGCAACCAGTTTTTCAAAATAAATAGCAGTCATGTTGGGGGTTTTGGTTTTACTTATTCTGCACACTCACCTTTAAGCCCTAATTGTTGTCCCTTGGTTTTGAAAGACCAAAGCTCACCAAAGTGAGCTAAATGCCCCATGTTTAATATTTTAAAGCAGGAAGGAGACCCTCTATCCCACCACAGCAGCTTCATTGAAGAAAAAGATCTGCCTGGAGTCAACACAGCAACCCAAATCCAACTCAATAGAATCCCTTACAGAAATAATAGTTTGGGGAAAACCAAACTATAACACATATTTCTTATTGTGAGTTCACAGACAGTACAAATTCCACATCTGCTCATTTGACCATAAGTTACCATATTCCATCAGTAGAATATTGACGATGTTAAACACACATGATGAGAGAGAGTCCATGCCCATATCTGGCAACAATCTCCTGCTAAACCTTCAGAAAAGTGTGTTTTAATAAAAACACTGTTGCCAAATTTACAACTATTAATGACATATTTGTTCTAGTTATTACCCACATTAAATTCTTCCCTCCTTTAAACTGTATTGCCTAAAGATGTTCTCATAAGTTTAAATACCCTGGCAGAATTTGTGATTTTTCAAAGAAAATTTTTAACAACAGAAAATACTTTTTTCACTCATAGTTAGGATGTGGGGGAAGCCATTTATTGTCAAACAATTGTGTTTACTCTCTTTAAATCATAATGACAACAGAAACTACCCAAATGTTCCTGATAAAAAATTTACATACTAAGGCTGCACGATATTGGGAAAATAGGCGATATGCGATATCGTTGTTGAATATTGCGATAACGATATTTCTTGCGATATCACATTTCCCTTGAGAAATGCTAGATTTATTAGCTATTTTAAAAATTTTAATGTAACAATCATACTAAAATAAACAGGTAATAGTTAATCTTCTGATCTAATTAAATGCACTGTGAACAATGGCTTTTTTCCTTTTTATTTAACTGTCAAGCACAAATGCTTGGCACATTTTTTATAAAAAAAAAAAAAAATTATTTATTGCACCTCTCCGCAATACAGATATCGCATAATACTATTATCGCAATGGCGATATTTTTTCGATATATCGTGCAGCCCTATTACATACCCTGGTGATTTTGGCCGGATAACATTATTAATACACGTATTCTGAGTCATGGGGAAAGCAAAAGAAATGGCAAAGGATCTGCGAGAAAAGGTCAAGTACACCAACAAATATTTTAGCCCACAAATAACTTCAGCTGTAATACAGTCCTCTCTGAAAAAAAGTGGTGTGGCTGTTTCAAGATGCACAATAAGGAGGCACTTGAAGAAAAATGGGCTGCATTGTCAAAAAGCCATTGCTACACAAAATGCGCATGGGACGTACTTGGACGTTCCAACATGACGATCCAAAGCACAAGGCCAAGTCGACCTGTCATTGGCTACAGCAGCATAAAGTGAAGGTTCTGGACTGATCTCAGTCTCCTGACCTCAATATTATTGAGCCACTCTGGAGAGATCTCAAACGTGCAGTTCATGCAAGACAACTCAAGAACTTACAGGAACTGGAGGCTTTTGCCAAAAAGAATGGGCAGCTTTACCATCTCAGAAAATAAAGAGCCTCATCCACAAATACCACAAAAGACTTCAAACTGTCATTGGTGTTAAAGGTGACAATACACGGTATTAAGAACTGGGGTATGTAAACTTTTGGTCATTTGAGTAGTTTCTGTTGTCATTATGAGTAAACACAATTGTTTGACAATAAATGATTTCACCCAACCACTAACTATGAATGAAACTTTTATCCTGAGCCTAACTTTTGCAGTGCGGTGGTGGTGCGGCAAGTCTCAGGAAGTGAGCAGGGAGGAGACACGAGTAATGTCTGGCAGCGGTAAATAATTAAACACAATGGACTTTCACACCTGTAGCTCAGTCACACAATGTAAATGTAGCAGTGTGGCCTTTCAGTGGCCTTCCTGAGTTACATGGGGCTTCCATCGTTTAGCTGTGAGTATTTTTAACCTGCACATGTCTGACATTTCACCACAGAGGAAACGCTCGACAGAGAGCGTTTGGAGGAAAATATGAAGTAAAGTCATAATGAACCTAAAATCATTCATACATTATTCAAAATGTTTGCATAGATAACAAAACACACTACAGACTGTTACATGGATCAGCCATAACATTATATGCACATGCCCAATATTGTGCGGACAAACATTTGCCCTAGAATAGGCCACAGCACTGGTGTTTGAATGTGTGAATGAGGTTGGTGGTGGTCGAAGAGGCTGTAGGTGGCATGTGTATAGCAGCCAGTGTCTCTATTAGTTCCGCCCCAGGTGTGAGTGTATGCGAATGGGGTGAATGGAAGCATAATGGTAAGTGCTTTGTGTGCCAGAGAAGGATAAAAAAATATATATAAATGCACACCATTTACCATTCCTGAAGCTATTACTGGCAGTTGTCTAACACATCCCAATCTGGTCCTTGTCAAAGTCACACAAATCTTTTCAACTTGGCATGATAGTTAACTAAATTCACTGATAATGGTGTTGAAATTAAAACATCCTTGTAAATAAGCAATTATGGTTCTTTTTATCAAAACCTCACCTTCCCTACTGAATTTTGTTATGAAAAACAGGACATGCACAAGCTGATAGTTAAGAAATGAGTGCATAGAGACTGACATTTATAGAATCCAGTCCTTGCCTCTGTATGTTGTGCTATTATACATAATAACTGGTCACATAAAAAAGGACTTCAAAACCAAACCACAGCACTCCCTCTGCATTTTATTTCAGCTGAATCTTTCTATGACAACATGTACCACAAGATGGGCATTAAAAAACCCTTTTCCAATTCTGCTTTGTCAAAGCTAATCTAAAGACGTCCATCAATGGAAACCTTTTCATATTATAACCCAACAGTTGCCAACACATCGCACTTCCAAGTAGCTTACCAAAGACTTAATTGATTAGAGATGGGTCCAGTTCTGAATGAGCTGGTTATTTTAAGTGAATGATGGGAGCCTGTTTTATTTAATGTATAATGTAGAAGTGGTAAAATGAAGAGCCATGTAAAGTGTTGCACATCTTGCCGAGTGAATATCTCTGTCCACCAGCACGCGCCACGTCTCTGATATAAGGTACATTTACAGGCTTAGGAGTAGGTCTGATAATATTTATTTATACTTGTAAAAGTAAAGTCATCTGTGAAATAGGCTGCATAGTTTGACTAGAAAGGGGGAAGGAAAAGCCAAGCATTCATGCCATGTTCAAGTGCGCTCTATAGGCTGACCTATAGGCTTGCATCATTTCTGTCACCTATCTGTTTGGTACAAATGCGAGGAAGTAAAGTGGAGGCTACACTAAATCCATGAGTGGAGGTAGGAGATGGTCAAATGCTGTTTACTTAGCCGTTTTACTGTTGGTTTCAAAACTCCCTTTTCTCCATTTACAGATACTGCGGTTCCATGCCGACCTATACTCTGATTAAGCTCATAGCTCGATTAAGCCTTCACAGCTGGAGTTTACAACTTGTCCGGCTATACATGCATGAGAGGGAATTGAAGTACTGTATCCGCTCGGGCATTTAGCTGTTGCTACAAGGATGAAAGAATCTAACATTAAACCCGACTCATTTGTAGCGCGGTTTCCATATATACGCAGCTAGTATTATCCCGATACTTGAATTTTAAACTTCGATACATACGTACAAAAATATATTATTATATTATATTGAATATAAATTTCAATATAATATTAATATCTTGAAGAACTAATGCTCCTTTTGTTAGCGCCTCTTTGTAGCAACGTTTGCACATTGGCTTTAACATTTCCTTGCTCATCTGCCTAAAATCTGAAATAATTCCAGATAGCACTCCCACTCTGCTTTATGGCAATCAATGCATGTCTTGGAGATCCGCACACAACAACTTTCCAAAACCAAAGCTATTTACGAGGAAGTAAGCTGCACTGCGGTCACGTTTTTGAGAGCATAGCTGGAGTCAGTTTACCTGCTTTTCAAAATAAGACTATCATAACCATTTCAGACATTGTATTATCGATATACTGTATATTGGAATTCAGATATTTTTGACAACACTATTCCAGGCTGATTAGTTCAGTAATCATTGAGTTATTAATAAATATTAACAGTTAAACACCTTCAAGTCGTAAATACAACAAACTAATAACAGCACGTTCATTACTCTGTAACTGTGGTGTCCGACAGCACTAGAACACACAAGCCTCTCTCATGAAACCTCTTAAACAATCCTCGATTAACAGCATCACTATACGGCGAAATACAGCAAAATAAGGCAAAATACAGCGATATACCGCCGTCCACCAGTGGGCAGGCTCCAAAAGCGGAAATATAAGGAGAAACCCAATGGTGACTTTACAAGTGTAAAAATCATGTTTACAGCCTGGTACAAAAGATGGCTCCGGTCTCTGGAGCTAAGTTTTTACTACGTGACAACTCATTATTATTTTATTATTATTATTTTTTATGCTATTTGAAAACTATTGTTTTACTGTGGAGTAAAAGCGGAAAAGTATATGTAACCGCCATTTTTTTGCCCTTTCATAGAGACAGTATCGGTGAATAGGGGACCAATGGGCGGATTACATCCATGTTTATTTACAATCTATGAGAACACATCAAGAGCTACGGTAATCCGACAATAAACCGCATTATAACCCAGTGGTCTTGCTCCAATTTTGAGAAATTCTAATGACTCCCCAATTGCAATGAGCAAGTTGTATACAGCATTTTAAAACTCTGATTATAATCGGACTACGTGATTAATTTGGTTTTCTCTACCTGCATGTACCGCACTGATTGTGACACAAACTACTGTAGCCTATATTAGTAAAAGTTTAATCAGTATCAGTATAACTAGTAGTACTGCTGCAGTAATCCTGCTCTTCTTGCTCTTATAACAACATTAAAGCTACACAGCCTTAAGTATTCAAAATACAACTGTATAATAATTTAAAACCTATAGTAAATCATCAGGAAGTGGGCCACATTTCATCACATTTCACTTCTGTCTGGTTTGCTCTCTCCTCTGTATAGAGTAGAGTGAGAGAAGAACAATCACAAGAAAAGATTTTTTTTATGTTGAAAGAGATGCCAGCACATAAATTAAATATGAGAGACCACGGGCAAAGACAAGTGGATAGGTCGAGCGTTGTGTGCCGACATTGTAACAAAATGTACCATACTGAAATATCCAAGAACCAAAACAAAGTATGACTTTTGTGTACCTAAGTGTTACCATAGCTGTTTACATTCTTTAAAAATGAGTGTGAGGTGTGGAAATGCAGTCTATACTTGTCAAAACGCCAATACAACATAGCCTACTTTTAACACTTAAACCAATCCCTTTTGGATGTGGTTGATGTACTTATGGTGCGTGAGAAAAAGATACCATCTCTGTGTAGTTTGCAGCCAAAAGCCATGCAGCCACTGACTGCTACACAACTGGTATGTCTTCATTTTGAGGACGTCAAATTCACAGTTTACACAACAAAGGATTGGGTGTGCCAACTAAATGTAAACCTTTTGTGCAGCATAAACACCGTCCTTCTGTAAATGAGAAACCGTGACAGAATATTTGGGTTGTTGTGTACATTTAACACATTTAACACAGGTCACACAGTATGTCTTAAAATAGTTTTGCATCAGCTATAAATGTCAAAAAACAGGCAGCATCACCAAGTAACAACCTGAGTGACAAAAAAGCAATGGAAAAGAGGACAACTGTGTGTCGGTGTTTAAAAAATAAATGTTTAGGGTAAGTTGTATTTGGTAATAAGATTGTTTTAATGTAAACAATTATACATGATACAATTAAAAAAAAAACTTTAAATAATGCTCTGTTTAAGTCAAAAGGCTAAAATGTCTCCTTCAGAGTCACTGAAAAATACATTTGAAAAATTAACACGGTTCTGAAATCTGTGGCTGCTTCATAAATATTATTTTCTCATTATGTTTTTGGTATCAGCATTTATTTACATTTACATTTATTCATTTAGCAGACGATTTTATCCAAAGCGACTTACATTGTCCTACAGTAATTACCAGTGTTACAGTCATTGGAGGCAAGGTGTCTTGCCCAAGGACACAACGACAGTATGAACTGTGGGGAGAGTGGGAATCGAACCAACTACCTTCGGGTTGAAAGACGACTGCTCTACCCACTGAGCTACTGCCGCCTATCAGCAAGTAATGAAAGGGTGTTTTGGGACAACCCTATACTTTCAAGGTATTATAGAAATGTCATACACATAGCACTGAAAGGTCTTAATATTACTTAAACAAAATATGTGGTTTAAGTGGGCTTCTGCTGAAGAAGCAATAGAAGCAAACTGGATTCAGCCACGGTGTATTTCACTGGAAAATCCTGAGTAGGTTTTATGCAAATGTAAACTGATGCAAGAAGCTGCACTTGACCTACATTTGTTTCCCATATTTCCTTGGGCTAATGGAGAAGGGGATCACAGGAAGCTGGGAGCAAAAGGACGAGGCACAGTATTAACTTTAGCAATAAAGATGAATGCTGCACTGAAAACAATCTCCTGGGAAAACGAACAAACGGAGAGGTTTTCTCACTTTCTCTTATGTTCTAATGATCTGGTTCCAGGTTTTCCAGGATGTGTGCAAACCCTGGAAATGGAAAATAGCTTGTGTGAGACATCATGAAATTGGTCTGGAACATTCCTCTAAAGCCTTGTAAAAAGAGGGTTAGTTGGAAAAACAGTGTTCGCAAACCAAATTTCTCTTTTACACAGAGCAGGGCCCAGCCCTGATTCCTTTGTACGGCCAACGAGAGTAGCCCTGCCCTGAGAAGCAAGAGACCGGACAAATGTGTACACAAAAGATGACAAGTGTCCCGTTTGATGAGGGATAAAAGACAGGATGTAATTGGACATGCATGAGATACCACAAAGAAATGCTTTTTCAAGTCAATGCCTCAATTGCAAAAAGACAAAGGGCAAAAACAAGCACTTCAATATATCTTTAAAGCATACTGCATCTCTTCCTGTTTCCTAATTTATGTTGTAGAGCTCTAATCAGGTGATTAGATGATTAATCAGATTTCAATTGTGATTTCTGTTCCCACCAAATTTTTAAAAACAGGCTGTGTCTGACAACATTCCATACCCCGGGACACTAACCTTTCCACTACAGAGAAGCTTATCTTGATCTATATGGTAATTGAAATTATTTTGACCATTATAATCCTACCATGTCTCTACCTAGGTCTCTCTGGGTTGGAGGGAATCCACAAAGAGATGCCTTCATGCTGTGAGGCAGGAACGCTAACCACTCTGCTACTGTGCATCCCATAACCTCAATATTGAATATAAAATTCCAAAAGACATTTAAAATGAGACATTAGTTTTAAGCACGATACAGTATATCCTACATTTCTGTTCTGACTAAAAAGCCAAAAGCTAAAAAAAAACAGCAAAATAACTCAACAAATATCAAGCCTATAAATAGAAGAGCATGTTTTAGCATTGAGATTCTCCAGCATCCCTTTGACACAAATTTCTTGGATCAGTCAAGTCTGAACTCTTGGCCTGAAGCTGCCATTGTTTCCAATGAATATTCATTTGTAGCAGGTAGCTGGATTGACTCCGAGGCGAGGATTATAGCGCTGCAGGTCAAAGAAAGGAAACAGGACTGTGGCCAAAGTCTGAGGCTGAGACACTCAACGGCCTACATCCATCAGCTGCCAAGAGTCAGTAAAGGCTTCACAAGAGAGGCCTAGCTAGGAGTTTTAAATTGTCTAGACTCCAAGAATTGAAGTCACATCAGCTAAATGTTGATATTCACTGCCTACTATAATTTTACACACAATATTGGTCTGTCTTTCAGAGTTGAACATTGACACAAAAGAAAAACATCTTTGAAACTCAGAAACTGGATCCATCCTACATAAATGCAAAAGGTATAATTAGTATAAGATATTGTTAAATTCCAATGATAGTAAGACACGTGGCATCGCATTAACCCTTGGGGATATGTTTCTGTAACAGGTTTAAAAAAAAAATCAAGAACTAAAACACTGAAGATTAACCAAATAGCAGTATTGATATTGCACATGTTGCTATAATGATAGTAAATATTCTATATAATTAGAAGCCTTTGATAGATCCCATTCTTTTACAAGATATCTCAGTTAAAGAAACAAGAAGCCACTTTTTAGGATGCTCTGGAGACGCATCCTTCTTCTGATGCAAACTAATTAAAACCAGATTCATATCAAGACTAAACCTGTGGTTGTTGGCGACTAAAACTGATGCCAAACGGCTGTTCAAAATCTTTACCCTTGACACAAACCCGAGCTAGAGGCTAAACTGAAAATATTACAGAATTCAAAGCGACAAACAGCTCCGTGCTGTAAATAAAGCTCGACACAATCTGAAGGCCGCCTCGAGCGTAACACAAATTTAATTAAAAGCTTTGTGTGACACTTAATTAATCCCTAATGCAGATTAAACAGAAACAACATCTGATTATAAATCTGAGATGAGGCGTGATGCCCTTAATACACTTTACTGTGACTTAATTAAAAATAGAATACACCAACAAGAAAACATGAATTGTAAAAAGAATAAGAACAAAGATTAATGTGGTATTGTCGTTGTGGTATTATCTTCTTAGCCATGTCAGTTCTTTTCTAAGCTTACATAGATAGATATTTATGGATTTGGTGTAGGGATGCACCGATCCAGATCCCGATCCATGCTTTAAGTATCTGCAGGTATCAGATACCAATTGTATGTATTTAATGTATAGCATCTAGTCCAGTAATTCCTTTTATTTATGATTCTTTTTTATTATTCTTGTGGTAGGTTAGTATTACCAAGAGGTCAGCACTATCTTTACTCACATTTTAGTGAGTAAAGATAGTGTTTGCTCCATGGGGCTGTGAAACTCCGATAGAGTGATAACTACAGGAAGATTATATTAGATTTCTTTTAGCTCGCTAACTGTGGACAAAACAGGTGGATCTATCACACTCTCAGTTCCCTCTCATTTCTGCTGATCTTGCTCTGCTCATAACCCCACAGCAGCAGTGTTTTGGTCACAGAGGGGCATACAGCTGCACGACGTGTACTCAATCACAACTGAGTAGTTTACCTCCACATTACTGACTTGCCTTTCTCCATCTTGTCATGTTTTAAAAGAGATTACTGCTGCACAAGACCTGACGGTGCACGTGCCACAGACATAGAACTACACATAGTAGCTCGGACCTATGTACTCCTTTGACCGGTGTCCGATCCAGCTTTTTTGTCTATATGGGGTCTTGTTTCCAGGCCGAGGATTGGATGGATGCATCCCTAATATGGTGATCTTGCAAACAAAATATGACATGTTTGGCTTGAGTTTGAATCAGTATTTTAAATAGAAAATAAAAAATGAGTTTTCATTCTAGCATCCTGCTTGTTTGGTGGAATTGGTAGGCCTATCTGCACTATGGCATTGATTTTACATAGTGCTTTTCAACCTAGTAGTAACTAAAAGCGCTTTTACACTAAGCTTCCATTAAACCACCAGTGTCACAGCTGGAACACCACTGAAGGCAAGGTAGGTTAAGTGTCTTGCCCAAGGACACAACAACAGTATGAACTGTGGGGAGAGCGGGAATTGAGCCAACAACATTCTGGTTATAGGACAACCGCTCTACCACTGAGCCCCTGACCTATGACTAAATATGCAAGTAAAGATGATTTGTTGTCGAGACCCCTGAAGGTCAAAAAACTGTTGTATACAACTGTATAACTTTTACTTGTTGCAAGTTTTATCTTATTTTTTAATTACAGCTTTGTCTGGTGTCCTATTCTGGCACATCGTACCAAGTATGTTAATTCACTTGTGTCCTAAAACGTTGCTACTTCTGGCTTCAAAAAATCCAAAGGCCATAAATCACTGCAACATTTCAATGCCCACCAAGTATCCTAATGTGTTTTTGGGAATTGTTAAAAGTCCAGTCTTATTGATACTTTTCCTTCTAATCTGCTCCTAAGAGGACCTGACAACAGCCCAAACACTTCCCATAGATGCTCTATAGCTTTTTACATTTCCATTTTCTTCTTACCATAGGGTCAGAATTCCATCCACAGACACCACCCAAAACTATTTTCTCCTGCATAGAAAAAATAATCTCTAAGAGCTTCATTTCACTGTGACGTTAAGATTCTGCAAAACAACAAGCCTTTAAATAAGACCAAAGACAAGACAAGCAGGAGAGCTTTAACAACACCATGTGGGAAACAGATCCCCTTAAACCCTTCAGTGATGGCCCACAAATACACAGAACTCAATACAGGTTTGATGAGATTGTTGTGTCAAGAGGCTTGGAGGAGAGGAGATTGTCCAGGACTTTACCATGGCTGGAAAACTGCTCAGGTATATTCCAGGTATTCTGGGATTTCCAAAGACTATTAAGACTGTACACAGGTGAACAGATAACAAAGACAAACAAAAACAGAGCTAGAGTAATGTCCTTTGTGACGTTTCGCTACTAAATTTAGGCCAGAGGAAATGTTAACAAAGCCTTTGGCACCATTTCATAAGAAAACCTTGGGAATAGTTCACTTAATCCAGAACACTTGAATAATTAGACTGTCAACATAATAATAGTTTAGTCAAGACAAAATGAGAGCAGCTTGCAATAGAGCTTATTTATAAGAGCAAGAATTTAGGGGACTAAAACAAGACCAATGCACAATATACAGTACAAGAAGAGATGCATGGAGCAGTCTTTACATTGTCTAATCTCTGACCAATGACAAAAGTATAGGGGTTAGTGCAGTAAAGCCAGCATAGAACAAGTGTTCTCAAATTATTTTATATAACTCATGATGTGTAAACTATAGTTCATTATAACTTGTGAAAAAGCTGTTTGTTTTACTGAAACAGTAGAACATAGTAGTAGTCCTCTGTATGAGGCAATACAAAACAAATCTAAATCGCTATATCACCAACCCCTAGTCTATATATTTAAGGTTAAGCTTAAGGACTTTCCTCTTTGATAGGGCTTATGAGCTCAGCTGCTGTAGTCCAAGACGCTGGGGGAAGTTCAACACACTGAGCTTCTATCCTCTGGCTCTGTCTGACTTCACTCATATTACAATAAAGTTTTCCACGGTGAAAGTCTGCTTAATTCATTGCTGTTCACGAGTTACTTCATATCCAACCGTATGCTCATCTTCTCAACTTTAAGGAAAACCACAGTTCACAAAAATAGGAGGATTATTTGGGCCAGACATCTGTACTAATTACATCAGATAACTCCCCTAGACGGACCGTCCTAATAGAAATAGGAGCATAGTCATAAAAATGGGGAATTTCATATCTTCTGTTCCTTATCAATGGTTTTAACTATTCACAACTACATTAAAAATGTAAGATGCATATCCACATAACAGAAACCACAAGTCTAGGAAGAGCTGTAGAAATAATTTAGCAAGAAGACCACAAGATATTTGAACAGTATTTGAACATCACTGTATTTTCACATTCTTGTTGTTATAAGACTAAATTCCGATAACAAGCATGAGGTGATGAAAATGTTTTGTGTTTGGAGGCTAATATATCAATGCAAAGTTTGTAAGTGGAATAGTTTCATAGTCATACTTGCTCTACTAACCTGCTCAGGTCTTAACGGCTTAGCACTCAAAACAAAAAACTATAAGGTTAAGTCCAAGGAATGTTTGGCATCCGTGCTTCAACATACAAGGTCAAAACGGTTGCCGATAAAAGGACTGGGTTTTTTCCTCATTCAACAGTTCATTTTTGGAAAAAGAAAAGAGTAACGCAAAAAATTTTAATATGGTAATATAACAACATAATCCTCATAGCTAAATCCTATTTGATCCTAGATCCTTACATTTTTGTGACAGACGGGTCCAATCAGCATCCAAGAGCTGTATCCATACTAATATTAGCATAACTAATGTGTTCAAGTAGGAGACTTAATCAGCTGTGTAACGTTTCAGAGCCATGTGATCATGGCACTACAGAGCTGCACAAGGAGAAAATCCATCCACAACAGCGTTCAATGTGTTTATCAAGCCCTGTTCCAGCAGCAGCCAATTACTACTGGACTATAATTGATTAATTGACAAGTTTTTTTAGTTGGAGGTGTGGTCATGTAGTCATCAAAAGACTTCAATCTTCTCTCTGCTACTTTTTTAGTAACTTTTTTCTCATTAATATTAATGTAAAAAATAGCCATATGCAAAATTGACTTGAGTTGTAATAAAAAATTTAAAAAAACATTATTTTGTAGTCTAATACTGCCTATATTCTCTTATACAGAGGACTACCACCACGTTCAACTGCCTCTAGTAAAACAAATTCAGCTTTTTTTGAAGGTTACTGGCAATAAACTGTAAATTACATAGGTCTTTTGTGAATTATTAAATTAAATAATTTCAGTAAGTTTATTTACATAAGTATTTGTGAATGAAAATGTCTTTTCGTTTTTTCAACCAACACATCAGGCTTTTATTAAAGGCTGTGTGTTGTTGCATTAAATCCTAAATAATACCATATATTTTAATAATATATTATGTGCTGGGATTTGGGCTGAATATTTTGTGAAAAGCTTTACTTATTCAAGAATTGTGCCAAAGTAAATGAGAAAAACTGTATTATAAGTAAATTCAAAAAGCCCAAGCCCCTTTCCATTTTTCAGCCGTTTTCTTACTGACTAAAATACTGACAATTCTATTAAAATGGATTATCAAGATAGTTCTCTTGTGCTTTGTTCTTACTTTTTTGCCCATGGATCCTGTCTTCACCAGGCAAGACTTGGCGAGCGACTGGTATCCTCCAATAACTTCTATGTCCTCCACAGCTGGGTAGCGCTTCTTCAGGAGGGTCCCCAGCTGAGAGTAGGGAGCCTGGGAAGGCGTGAATCCAGGTGGTGCCTCGGTTGAGGTGTCTGTTTGCGGTTCGGGAGATCCTGGTTGGGGTTGCTGCTCAGTCTCGGCCCTACGTTTGGGCACCACAGTGAACGTGTTCCCCTTCCGCCTGTTCACCAGTGGGCTTGAGGCTGGCACTCGCTTGGGCAGCTCCACTTCTATATCATCAATATTTGTGATGGGAAGCTGGTCGGCTGGAAGTGGCACCAAATTGGGAGACACTGGCGGGGATAGTGGGGCACCTGGGGAGGAAGGAGTGGAGGTGAGACCCGGTGGAGATGCAGGAGGGATGGGACTTGCCACTGGAGAAGACACTTCTGGCGGTTTAGATTCGTACTGTTTTTGGGGCGATGTCTTGGGTGAAGCAAGGGGTATCGTAACGGGTTTTGCAACGGGTTTTGCAATTGGCTTAGTGGGGGGCGATGAAGTCGTTTTTGAACTTGACATAGATGTATCAATAGATGTAACTTGGGGCACCGGAGTGGTTGATATCCGAGTACTTATTGAAATTTCATCGGACGTAGTTTTGGGCGTTGGCGTGGACTTTATCGGAGTGGTTTTTTTAATGTCACTGGGAATATCAGTGGATGTAGAGAATGTTGGCACTCCAGTAGCGGGTGCTGCTGCTGCTCTATGGGTCGGCGACAATTTCACTGGACCTGCTGGGACCGGATTCGCAGTGGAACCCATAGTGACCAGTCTCCTTTTGGGGATAACTGTGAATGAATTTTTGGACTGGAGACGTAAATTGGCCAGGGCTCTAGCTTGCGTGTCATTATCCGGGATGTGAGCCAGATCCGGCTTCGGAGAGGGACGGATCTCAAAGTCCGGAGAGGAACGGAGCATTTTGGATGGGCTTGACTCGGGACGGGCACTGCGGATTTCCGGAGAGCATGGCACCTTGGGTTTGTGGTCAGCAGTGCTGTCCCAGTCTCTTGTAGGCTTTGTTGGCCAAATGTCTGGTACATCTTTTGAGGGACTTGCCCCATCATCAAAATCTTGGCGGAAAGAATACACCGCATGGGTCGGAGATCGTTTGGGGCTTTCTGGTTCAGGCTTTGGTTTGGAAGACCCCGGACTCTGGAAGACGGGCAACAATGGTTCAAATCTTGGCTTTGGCACCAGGTCTGGCTTCGACCAAAGTCTCGGCCGGCTGCTGGCACTACAGTCCAAATCTAGGAGGTTCTCCGTGCTGTGGGATTTCTTTTGTAGCTTCCCATAGTTACTATCAAACTTCTGCAGCATCCGGCTCACTCTCCCTTGACTTTCACCTTGGAAATCATAAGCTTGGACCTCGTGATCCGGCCGGCCCAGGGTGCTTAGGTTCTCCTCACTCTTGCTTAACGTGGTGTCATAAATCACCACTTCCTTGGCTCTTATCTCAGTCACAGCACTCCCTCGCCGGTCCAAAAGGTCATTCAAAGAGCTGTATGTGCTCACACCATTTTGCTGCCATTTGGAACTACTTTTTACACCCCCACCTCCCTCTGGAAAGTAATCCGGATCGGACTCGATTATAATAATATTTTCAGCTCTGATAGTCCGTACGCCGGGCACGCTACCGTACAGCTCTAGGATGTGCTGCACAGGCCTGGCTGCGTTCTCTCGGTCCTGCCGTCTTCTCCGTTCCTTCTCCAGTTTAATAAATGGGTTTTCCTCCAAAGGTCCAAGGCTCTCCTGCAAAAATAAACAAATAGAAAATAATGAAATATTTGGACACTCTAAAATGGGAATACAGCCCCCTTTTGCAATGGATGCAGCATTAGATATAACTGTATATATTGTGTACAGCAGAGATGAAATGAGATGCAACCAGATTTTTTAAAAAGCTGTAGAGTCTGTAGTGAGACATGTTGTGATGTTTTGCCTCTTAAGAGTATCAATTTGTAATATTTACTAGGGTTCCCCAGAGGCTAATGACAGCAGTTGATGTTCATTTATACTCCAACAACACTAAGTAGGATACTTAACTCACTGCAGTGAGTTTCAATTCCCCTTTTCTTTATACAACACTGTTTGGAATACCAAAAGACACAAAAAACTGACATAACACAACATAATAATCCTGGCAGTGGCATGTGTTTGGTTAATGAATGAATATATAACAACAAATAACAAATACGATATCCCTGCTTTGAATCCTCTTGTTCCTTTTTGTTTGGCGCTTTTGTGCAATTGTGCTTGTTTACATGCATTTCTGTGTAATTTCTCTTTTCATAGAATCGTTTTGTCCTTAAATATAGGCTACTTACAAGGAGTCGGTCTACCTCCCCTGGACATGCTGTTATAGTGAAGCCCCCTTCTCCAATTGGCCTCTGTGCAACTGTAATTGTTATTCACAGCGCGTCTTGTGTCTTACCTGTAGCACCAGGCTCTCTTCCCCATCTTCGTCTTTTGATGTCGTCCTCTCCACGGTAGTGTGTCGCGTTTCTTTGTTGTTCCCAAAGTGCTGGCTGGCCGTAGTGATGGTGTAATTTCGCCCGTTGCCACCAACGCCACTACTACTGCTACTACCGTCGCTGTCTCGTTTAGAGCCATTGACAACCGTTCCGTTCCCCTGAAGCCGCTGAGGCCCCGTTCCGCTGGGGCTAACCTCCCCAGCTGCAGATCCTCCAGCCCCGCCGCCCTTCGCCTTCCGCCTCTCCAAGATCTCTCGCTTCCAGGCCGGCATCCTGGGGCTCTCTTGCCCGGGTTCCTGTCGGTCCTGGCGGAAGACGCGGACCTCACCTCCGCCAGACATCGCGAAGAGGTTCGAAGACAAAGGAGGCGGGCTACGAGGAGGTCTCGCCGGCTTTAAACCTGTATCCGGCTCCGTGTACACCTGCGGAACCGTTCACCGCTCGCTCGAGCACATCCTATCCGTCTCCTGTGCCTCTGCCGTCGGTCTGCCTCGCTCCGCACGACCGCAGCACGCCGCCCCTCCGCTCCGCAGTAAAGTCCCATCTGTTTGCCGATTGGTCCACAGGAGTAGGACCACGCCCACCGTCGCTTTGTAGAACGCAAACCACACCCGTTTCTATTGTTGACTGGGCAGCGACCAGCTGTCAATCAAAGTGATGCGTTCAGGTCCCGCCTCCTTCACACATTGAGCTAAATAACAAAAGATTTTGTCTTTAGGCTTCTGTCACCGTTTTGTTTTAATATAATATTCTGTTAAACATTGATGTGATGCTGTATTTTTACGAAAACAAGATATTTTACGTAGAGAGTCAACAAACAATATCAAGTATGGTAATTTATGTTATGAAACAATGTTGACACACTACACTTTACTGTCCAGTGTGTCTACACAATTATAAAGTAATCTAAAACTCAAAACTTATTTGTTAATGACACGTTTAAACAAATCAATAAACAACATATATATCCATTATATATTAAAATTTTGTTTTGTTTTGAATGGCCACCAAGTTTTCACAATGAATTGTTGTTGTGAATGTCTTTGTATAATTAATAATACACATGGATTCAAAACCAAAGGGCATCAAGTTAAGTGCATGAAGTTTACCCCAAAGTCCCTTCTGTTTAGGGCCCATACTACAAAAATGTTCCCAAATAAGGTAAGGAAGACAAAGTGGCAGAAGACAAGTTACAACGGACACTTTTATTAAGACAACATAAATAGCGACTTGTGTCTATGACATACCTCCCAATGCCCTAACAATGAGATGTTTTAAACTGTAAACATATCTCTATCTTTGATTATAATAAGTGATTACTGAACAACAGTGTTTATAATAAAAGGCTCTGAGCTGTGAGCTGTGTGCTGTGTGCAGGGAGCATTAGGCAGTGACGCCACCTGTCGATAATCCGGATGAAGTAAACACACAAGCTGCATGAATCAGCACTAAGAGGCCTATTATTGAGCTCTATAAGAGATTACTGTCCCTCATCAAACATTTATCACTGAGCCATAATTACCAACACGCTCAAGAAGGCCACAGGCAAAATGTAATTAAAGGCAAACACAAACTTTTAAACAGGTAGGCTTCTAAAGTGCAGTTCTGGCTAAGAGAATGGCTAAATCTTCTGTCCAACTATTTAATCATTAAGTTTGCTTTTGCACCTTCTTTTTGTTGGTCTGGAGTATGGTTGATTGTGAGGAGGAGACATGGATGCTCTGACTAAGAGAGAATGTGACATTTCCCTATTTAATGAGATGGATATGTTGGCGAGCATCAAGAAGTTGACACACTGTAAGAAAGTTAATGCCAAACGCAAACATCTTGGGAACATCTTTGGTTGTAATAACATGTTTAATGCTGTTTATATCGCAACCCAACCAAGTTCTGGGCCCCAGCTGATGACCCTGCAGCTGGCTCTTTCTTTGGCACTGGTGTGACAGACGGAGGCGTGGCAGACGGAAATGTCTTGCAGAAAACCTGTGCTTCTATTAGTGCAGTTGTTTGCTTTTAACAATTTATGATACATCACTTACAAGGGAACTACTAAAATCACATTGTAGCATACACGCTGATATACATTGGAAAACACTGGTTTATTGCTTTACAAAATATGAATAATTGTAATTTGAAAAGCTGATTTTGTGTCACACATTGTAATGGTTTTTGTTTTTCCTTTTAGCTCGTGAATGTGGAGGTGCAAGCAGTGCTCTGAAAGTGTATCTGTGAGGAACCAAATAGTAAAACATGTTAGACTTAAACAAGGCCATTTTGGTCAAAACCCCACACATCCATGCATTTACATCACTGTCCTAGCACTTCTAAAACATGGACTGGGCTTAAATGTTATTTGAGTCGTTCACATTTTAGTGTTTTGCCGTCTAACAATGTGCATGCACAGAACGTGTTATTTTAACATGTTTGTTATGTCCAAAGTCAAATATTAAGCAGCATTGACTATTTTTCCATATTATATTATTATAACCTGGAATATGAATAACACTATTTGAAATAGAGGGTTTGAGCCAGGATTTGAGTTAGGAGTTGTTCAACTTGTTCAGTCTTCACAAAACTCCTTATGTTCGATGTCCACCAAATACTCCTTTAGGTTTTGCATTTGGGTCCCATAACACTTTAGCGTAATTTACAGTTTGAAACCGTCTGTATTGCTGTTGTTTGAGGGCAGCGATCAGATGTGCATGCACAGAGTCACGTGACTTCACGGCACTACTTTAGGTAGGTTTAGGTTGTCTGTTGTCTGTTTGTGTATATAGCGTGTACCTATGATCAATCAGTCTCCATACGTTTGGTGAAATAAGTATGTTTTGAGTTTGCTTTTGAAAACCTCAACAGAGTCAGCTCGCCGCACTTCCACCGGGAGCCCATTCCACAAAAATGGGGCTCTTGAAGAAAAGGCTCTGTAGCCAGCAGACTTCTTTATTCAAGGAAGTTGAAGGAGGCCAGCGTCCTGAGAGTCAGATAGGTAAGAGGGCATTTGTCCACAAAGGATTTTATAGGTTAACAAGAGAACTTTGAAATCAGCTCTAACATGAGGAAGCCAGTATAATGAAGCCAGGACCGGAGTAATGTGATCAAACTTCCCTTTACTAAAAGTCTGGTGGCTGTATTTTGGACCATCTGTAGTCTGTAAGTACTTTTCTTCGGCAGTCCAGAGAATAACGCATTGCAGTAGTCCAGCCTGGATGTGACAAATGCATGAATGAGAATTTCAGCATCAGCTAAAGAGAGGCACAGACACAGAGGTTCCTCGCAGTGTTGGCATGCTCCAACACACAGTTGTTGATTGAGACAGTAAGATTGTTGAACTTGTGCCGATGACTGGCAGGACCAATTAACAAGAGCTCTGTTTTATAAGAGTTCAGATGGAGGAAGTTTTGAGACATCCATGATTTTATTGAAATGAGGCAGGCCTCTAGAATGTTATTAATAATATTATTTGCTTTTATTGGTAGATAGATACAGCTTTGTATCATTAACATAACAGTGAAAGTTCACTCCATAACTTCTGATGATTTGTCCCAATGGTGTAACACATAGAGAAAAAAGTATGGGACCGAGCACAGACCCTTGTGGTACGCTGAATTTTCACTGGTGCCATGGAGGAGAAGGATTTAATAAAAGAGACATTAAAAGATCTATTAAAAGTGAGACCTATCACACAGATGGGATTCTAAACAGGCAAGAGCAGTGATTCCAAAAACATTTATGTCTTTTAGTCTGTTGATCTGCTGCATGATCAATCGTATCAACAGACTTAAACAACTGGAGGTGTGTCAGTGTATTAAGTAGTTCCTAACAATGTTTCACAAGACAGGTTAGGTTTATGGTTACTTTTCTTCTTAAAACCCACATAATGACACATGAGAGCTACAATAAGTATATGTTGGAAATTATACATTATGACCTGCAATATATAAATGCATTATATAAATATATGTCCACCTTGATGTTGTAAAGCTGGATCAAAATTTTAAATTTGTTTTTGTT
Organism: Neodontobutis hainanensis; assembly: GCA_024349245.1. Classification (NCBI taxonomy): domain Eukaryota; kingdom Metazoa; phylum Chordata; class Actinopteri; order Gobiiformes; family Odontobutidae; genus Neodontobutis; species Neodontobutis hainanensis. The sequence continues at coordinate 16,079 of JALDNG010000234.1, read as the reverse complement.
TTTGTATTTCAATGCATACAAGATTCCAGTTTTGTGTCTTCTGTCCTCAGGTCAACCAGTGCATTGCTCTTCAACCCTTCCTGGTTGTTTACAGTTTAGATTGTGGAGCAGGGTCTGGCTTCACCTCTTTGCTAATGGAATTCTTCATCTTCACTACTCCCCAGATGTCCACTGCTGTAGTGAAGCCCTATATATCCATCCTGACCACCCACAGCACACTGAAGCACTTAGACTGCGCCTTCATGTTGGACAATGAGGCCATCTTTGACATCTGCGGGAAGAATCTGGACATTGAGCGGCCAAACTAACCGTTCTGAATAGGCTGAGTCAGATTGTGTCCTCCAATGATGTCTCTTTGCTTCCACAGTGCTCTCATTTTGGATTTGAGTTCCAGACCAACTTGGTGCTGTATCTTTGTATCTATTTCCCTCTGGCCACGTAGTACCCAGCCATTTTCGCTCAGAAGGCCTTCCACAATCAGCTGACCGTGGCTGAAATCACCAATGCCTGCTTCAAACTGCCCATCAGAAGATGAAGCGCAGTGATTAGGCCCAATATCTGCAAATGCACTCAAGACTTTTTAAAAGAAGATTCAGACCAAAAGAGTAGTCCTGTCTCAAAGTGATAACACAAAATTATAACAATAACTTATAATTGTTATAATTGTTATAAATGGTGACTTAGCCACTTATAAATGTTAAGACATGGCTCTTCTATGGTGGCCCTGAGGTGCATCATCAAAAAATTTATTCTCCACTAGAAAAATAAAAGGAGAGTGACATTTAAAAAAGAAAAATTTAAACCATGTCTCAATTTAAACATGAGCATCATCAAAATAGTTTTGTCACCTAAAAAATTAAAGCAGAGTTTTTTTTATATATATATTGCCTAAAAAAGAAACCATTCCTCAAAAATATAAAAAGTAAAACCATGTCTAATTAAAAAGCTTGTTTGAAAAAATTAATTAAAAACTTTAGAAAGCCTGTTTTACAATTAAAAACATAGCTAAAGTAAGATTAAGACACCTGAAAAATAAAAATATTCGGCAATTTAAATAAAGTTCATCAGAAGATTTTTTTTTTTTTTATGAAATAACATCCTCAAATGAAAACTCGAATGCTAGAAGTCACATAACTTAACTTAATAATAACATATATACATCTAATAACATAACTTTTTTTTAAGACTGTCTACTCTATGTATAGGCAATTTGTGTATTTTTTTATGATTTGAACATTATTGTACTGTAATTGTGTTAAACTGCGGTAAGTTTATCAACAAAAAGGTTAAACGAGGATGCGGATAAATGTTTGTATTCATTGCCATCAGGCGGTCACTGTTTTGAACTGCTTCTCACAGCGCTGTGCCTTAAACGTCAATCAACTTTAGCCCCGCCCCACACAGTTTCTTAACCGTTGGGACCTTTTTAACATTTTGACCCTATGTAATGACTGCCAGGTGAAAAGTCACGATTAAAATACATAGAAAACACACTTCTCTCTCATTTGTTGTGCTAGAATTGATTAACTAAATATATACAATAGTCTTTTGTACATCATGGCTCAATGTTGTTGGTTTATTACATGCTCACTCATGCCTGAGAGGCTAAACTTTGGTCATAGTGATTACCACACGTATTGTCTTGAGCAACTAGTAACTCGGGCTAAATCAGTGCCAGACTTCTAAAGATGCATAATTAGCATCGTTTTATCCAAAAATGTCACATTTTCTAGCCCTAATACAGCTTTCATAAAGGGTTTACAAATAACAACAGGCGGATTTTTCTTTTGACCGGTGTTTATTTCGCTGAATGGTAAGTAATGGTTCCCAACTTTTCATATTGGCAAAGCATTGGTACATTTAACAAAGCTAAGCAAAGTTAGCTCCGTTATCCACCGTTTTCTTCAACCTTCGCTCACATATTACAAACGTGTTGTAAATGGAGAATTGTTGCACTTTTATGAAATTAAAGGTTTAAAAGTGCTTGGGTAAAACGGTAATTAGCTGACATGTGTGGTTTGTTGTGGTGTGTGTGCCATGGTGACACGGGGTGGGTCTTCTTTGAGTTTTGCGGTTCTCAAGGCAACTGTCGAGTGTGAAATCCCCACTCTGTCTTTTCTACAAATAAATGAACACAATTGGCTGCAGGTAAGTCTAGTTATTTCCTCTAAAATCAGTTTTGGGATCATTTCAGTTTGAATTGTTTTTCTGTGTGCATATGTTTATAAGATGCATCAACACCAACATCCACAGCCCACTAGTCTGACTGGTCCTTGTTGTAGTGCAGAGGCTAAAAGCCTGTTAAACAAACTCAGAGATAGAGAGTTCTGAGTTGATAAAATCAAACAAATCCAAACTAGTAAAAACAATTGGGTTTATCTGTTGCATAACACTGGTTATCAACTTTCTCTATCGACCCGATAAAGAAAATTGGCCCTAAACCAACGATTAGTAGGCGTGTCTGTGCAGTAAACAGCCAATAGTAATAAACCTGAATGGAAAGGGGGCGGGGCAATTTCTGTTGACAACAGGAAGCAACATGGTCACAGCTAAAAAACAGGAGAAGAAAAAGGCTGATTCTATAAGTCTTAAGACAGTAATTGTAATTGCTCACACCTAAAAAAATCATGGCCTCGACATATTTTGTGATGTTTCACACTAAATGTATATTCTTTTGACATTAAAACAAATAAAACCGTAGAAAAGACAATCAAAAACAATTGACACATTTTGTAATAAAACCTAGATGTGACCCATATTCAAAAATATTATGGCAATAAATTAAATTTAAATACAGAAAAAGCTTTCATAGTGTAAATGATGTCCTCTAGTTTGTTTTGTGCAGAGTTTAATAAAGTAGCCTATATTCTTGAACCTGACTTCACCAGATGCTTCACCACACTATGTTCTGCTCACAGAACATAGTCTGTTTCTCATAACCATCTGGGAAGGCTCCCATTGAAAGCGTTTGCAAAAGGGAGGCGCCTTCTGTTGGAAACTTGTTATGTGATTGGATGAAGCACCGACCAGTATCCGCCGACCACAAGATTTGTTTTAGCCAATCATAGCAACAATTTATTTGCCATAACCAGTGTGCGGTAGTTATGAAAAAACAACAAACCGCTGTAACAGATTTTGCAAAGTGAATCTGCAAATAAAAGGAGTGTTAACTAACAAAAAGGTTAAAGCAAAATTAGAATTACATTTACTCATTTAGCAGACGTTTTTATCCAAAGCAACTTACATGAACGTTCCATTCACCAGTGTTACAGCTGAACACCACTGGAGGCAAGGGCGGGTTAAGTGTCAGGTATGTCTGTTTACTAAGAAGATTATAGCTGTCCTATCTTGTCTCTACAGCATCCTCAAGAGTCCCTGCTCTACTTAATAGTCAGGCTTCTTCACTGACATGGTTTGCCACAAGCTTTCATTGATAAATCTTTTCCAAACCTGGTCCAAGGCCAGTCACCTGACAGTCACGTGACCCCTGCCACTTCCTCAGTGTTGGCCCGTCATGATACTGCTTTAACAATACGTAAACCCCCTGTGAGGCTTTATAGAGGATTAATCTCCATCTGTCTCTGTCTCATTGCAGATAACGCCTCTGTTCACAAACGGTACAGACCTTCACTTTAGGACTGCAGCAACAGGTGAGTTCAAAATAATAGTCAGGACCAGGACTACATGGCAAATCAAGACCAAAACCTCTACAATATAGTGTAATAGATGCAAGGGAACAGTTATAAAACAGTCCTGACCCAGCTGTAGACCAAGTCCAACTTCATAGAGAAAGAATTACTTAAGACCTGTCTCAAGACCAAGACTGATCTCAAGTACCAATCGATGCAGCATAAACCATTTCTGGACACAGCAGTATAGACACACAACCAATCTGAGAAAAGAATTGGCATCTAGCCAACGGTTATGGCTGTTTGAGAGTTTGACCAAGTGAAAATTGCCTAGATGGGCAGTTAAGGTCAGAATATGAATCTAAAGTCAGTTCATTCATTCATTCATTTTCTACCGCTTTGTCTCGTTAGGGGTCGCGGGTGACTGGAGCCTATCCCAGCAGCTTTGGGCCTGAGGCGGGGTACACCCTGGACAGTGGCCAGTTAGTCGCAGGGCTGACATATAGAGACAAACATTGACAGACAACCATTCACTCTCACATTCATTCACTAGGGACACTTTTTAGAGTTGCCGATTAACCTGTACATGCATGACTTTGGACGGTGGGAGGAAGCCGGAGTACCCGGAGAGAACCCACGGTAACACGTGGAGGACATGCAGACTCCTCACAGAAAGACCGGAGACGGCCGAGAATATTTAAGTCGGCCGGGTTTTTGAACTCACGACCTTCTTGCTGTAAGGCAGGAGTGCTAACCACTCTGCCACGTGCACCCTAAAGTCAGTTGTTCAAAGATATTAATTAAATTACTCAAAACAGAAAAAAAAGAAGAAAGGTGAGGTTAATTGCTAATAAATGGACAAACTGAGCTTTACTTTAAGCAGGCTGCACAATATCCATCAAATCTTTAATCCTCACAAAATCAGTCTTTGTAGTATAGAGAACATTATAACACAAACAACACATAATGACAAACAAATGAAGAAAGAAAGAAATGGGGTCACACGCTAACTGTTTTTATTTGATTTCCAGCTCAGCTTTGTCAGTTACTTTAAAATGTAAAAATTCATTGTATTAGAATCAGTTGACTTCAAGTTTTGTAATGCTATGTTTTGTCTGTCTCCTTCTTCCTTGTTCCAGTGTCAGACTTTTTATTGCGGACTCCTGTGCTTGTTGTGGCGTTGCCGTAGCGGCGGCAGCTCCTGGAGGAGACTGTGGGGACTGGCTTTGACGTGAGTCTTTTTAATGTATTGACCTGGGAAGGCCACTTTGTAGATGCATAGCTGATATCACAGAGCACAATAGACTGAACACTAACTAACTGATGCATCAATGGAAGAGGTTAAAGTGACGAGGTCTAACTAAATGTAACACCTCAAAGAATGCACTCAAGCCAGAGACGGTAAGAAAAAATAAAAATCAAGTAGACAATTTTTACACAATTGAGTATTTTGAAATATGTTGAAGTTTACAGTTTTATGAGCCAGCTCAAATATCCATCAGATTTACAATGTGATTACAGTACACTGTATATGTATAGAAACACAAATAAAATGTACTGTACACAGTCCAGGGATGTCTCCTTGTACAGTCACTCATGGTACAACAACAACTATCAGCAAAACCATTAATAATCCACTTCACCGACGGGCAGCAGAGGACAGCAGTGTTTTTCAGTCCAGGGAGCGTTTCTTTGTCAATTTGACGTTGTGTGAAAACGATGAATAAAATGCATTTGCTTATTGTCTGTCTTGCGTTGCAGGTCAAATAGCTCCCTCTACCTTTACTTTTTGAGGCCCATCAGCAGATTTGTGACCTGGGTCTGTAACTGCTAATTCATGGTTCAGAGAATAGACCTCAGACTAAGAACTCAGGGTCAAGGAGCGATGCAGACCTCCTTGGTTCCCAGCTGAAACCTTTCAAGAAGCCATGGATAGAGACAGAAAGCCCGGGCTAGTGTTCACTGGCTCCTCATCCTCTGAGCTGTCGAACGATGAGGATCAGGGAAACTTCCAGAGTCAAATGGACGAGAACGGTGTTATAGGCCTGGAGCATGCTATGGACGACACAGGGCTGGGGCGCTACTATGGAGGTGGAGGGCCCAGGAATGACTGTCCTGCACCTCCAGAGACATCTAGACAGGAGCCACAGATAGTGTCCCACTGTGAGTACATTTATTTGTTCCACTTAGGTGCACTGCTCCGTTCACAGAAACATAGAGTGGCAATTGATGCATCACAAATGTTTATATTATCACTATCTCACTATCACCACCACATATTGTATTTGATAAAATACAATATGTGATTGTGTGTGATTAAATTAGATTTGCATCAAGAATGGCATACAGTGTGAAACAGTCTAAACATGTGAAGCACTAGGGGCTTTGCTGTGGTAACCCATTAATGGATCAAGCACAAGACATTGTTTGCAGTTGAGCTGCTACTGTGACGTTGGATTGAGGTTATTCTGATAGTTAGTTGTAGAGTGGCAAAAACAACAAGATCTCAATAACTTCTAATCTAAAAAGACAGACTGAAGATCAACTTCAAGGTACTCCTTTTCCTGTACTGAATTGTTTTTTTGTTTTTTTTGTTTTTTTTACTTATCTTAAAGTCTTATACCAACTGTAAGATGAGGATTTTAACACTTCTCAATTGAAACAGTGTCCATCAAATGGTCATAGGTGGTCTATCCTTGTTTAGAAGACTATGCACATTTAATAAATAAAATGTACCCTAAAACATTGTCTCTCTTTATCTAGAGCAGGGGTCTCAAACTCAAATTACTTGGGGGCCGCAGGAGGCAGAGTCTGGGTGAGGCTGGGCCGGATCAGGTATACCACAAAAAAAGCTTTGTTAAATCCTCTCAAACATAATTACTAACAGTTCTTTAACGTCAGTGTGTTCTTCTGAACCTGAGCTATCCTAAACTTAAATGGAATATTGAAGAACATAAATGAGCTGGCTGAGTAGCCCCATTGGGATGTTCACTCCCTTCGGTGATATTGTCAACATAACATCGGCGTTAATTTGCAGATTCGTCATGATAACAAATCCGCATGGATAGTGGCGATTAAATTGCCATCAACTTTCAAACAAATCAGCCCATTTTAAGCCCTTCCACACACAACGTGGTAACGTGTGCCATTCATATAAAACTCACAGGGCAACATTAAACTTTCATAACGTCCTGTGGGCCACAAAATATTGTCTCTGCATCTCCGCAGTTGGCCCCCGGGCCGCGAGTTTGAGACCCCTGATCTAGAGCTATTGCAATTGAAGTAATGTACTTCTGTAATATGTTTTAGCCAATGATGTCAGAAATCTTGAAATGCAGAGGAATGACCTGGACAAAGATTTCAGACAAAAAGAGCAGAAAAACTGTGAGAATCCAAGACCTTCAACAGGAGATATGAGTCCTTGCAGCCCTGTTCCACTAGACTGGATCTCCAAGCACAACTGTCCTGAATCCCAGCCTGCCTCTCCCTTCAAAGCCCCCAGCACACCCCTTCTCCTCACCCCGGAGGAACTCGCTGCCAGTCCTGCCATTGAGAACGAAACCCTTCCTGAAATTGGTTTATCCGAAAGTCCCTCTGACTCCAACAGCAGCTGCAGGTCCAGCCCTTGTCCTCAAAAGACAATACCCTGCATTTCTCCTAAGCCAGCTGCTGAAACAAGGACTTTAAAACAATGCAGCGAAGTGAGTAAAATCCCTGTGAAGGTATTGCTAATGAGGTCAAGACAGCCCTCGCCAGAAGACATGCGTTTAAGCTCCACAAGTCTGCGCAAATCCAGGGCAGGATCTTTTAAATCCAGCTGTAAGACGAAGCACAGTCCCGACAGAGAGCCGAGGATGACTGTTGCTGCTGAAGTGGCTCAGTTCAGGTAAAACACATGAAACTGCCCTCAGTTACAGAGTCCACTCCAGAAATGTCACACATAGGCATAATGGTACTAAGGGGAAATCTCCAAATTCTTTGCTGATTTGAGTTCAATAACAAACTGTTCAGTATTATTCTATGTTATGCAAGTAATGAGTGAGGTTTCTACTGTCACAGCATATCAATCACCAAATTTCACCTAAATAATTAAAATAGGTGTCATTTCTTATTTTTTTATTGGACTAAAGATTTGTATTCCTGTACCTTTAGATCTTAGTTGTGGACAGTGTTTTTTTATTTATACATGGAGCTATTAACATGATTATCATTCTCTTCAGATCCAATGAAAAAATAAAAACTATTCCCAGTTTTATCACGTTCTATCAAAGCACTTTAGTACTTCTCGCTGACAAAGATGGTTTTCACAGATTTCGATTCTCTACCAGCAACTGGATATTTTAATCTGGCTGCTTCCCCTCACAATCTTTTTCTTTTCTAGGAAAGACTCTCAAAACGTCCACAGGCCTGACTTCTCCAAAGTGGAGCCCAGAGTTCGATTCCCCAAAGATGGTTACAGTCCCCCCAAAAGCAGGTGCTCTATAAATAGGGACTCTCTTGTACCTGAACACCCACTAGTTTTTAAATCCCCGGCAGACATTGTGAAGGAGGTCCTGCTCCAGTCTGAAAATGAACCAGATCCACTGGAGGGCACTACCTCATCCTTGGCCCCTCTCTCCATCGTCCCTCCTGATTTCAGATGTAAACAGCAGGCCACATCGCTGATGGACGAGCTGCAGGTACAAACTGTTTTACACCAAAGTAAAAAATAATCTCACCCAAAAACCGGCCAAAGCATTTGAGTATATTGATTTGAGTATACTGTCCATCCTCAGCTTTCCAGACCACTTTTTTAATCGAATCTTTGTCCCTTTTATTTACAAAACATTGTTTTTTCTCCTGTCCTCAATGCTTACTGCAGGAGGACAACTACAGACTGAAGATTAAGTGTGCTGAGGCGGCAAACACCATTGATCGGCTGCGTCTCGAAGGAAGGGTACTTAATCTCTGCATAAAGAGCAAATACCTTACCTAAAGGATTATTAGGAACACCTGTTCAATTTCTCATTAATGCAAGAATCTAATCAACCAATCACATGGCAGTTGCTTCAGTACATTTAGGGGTGTGGTCCTGCTCAAAACAATCTCCTGAACTCCAAACTGAATGTCAGAATGGGAAAGAAAGGTGATTTAAGCAATAATAAGCGTGGGATGGTTGTTAATGCCAGATGGGCCGGTCTGAGTATTTCACAATCTGCTCAGTTACTGGGATTTTCACGCACAACCATTTCTAGGGTTTAGAAAGAATGGTGTGAAAAGGGAAAAACAAAAAACAACAACAACAGCAAAGCATTTGTGAAGCCCCAACACGCACAACCTTGAGGCGGATGGGCTACAACATCAGAAGACCCCAATGGGTACCACTCATCTCCACTACAAACAGGAAAAAGGGGCTACAGCTTGCACGAGCTCACCAAAATTGGACAGTTGAAGACTGGAAAAATCTTGCCTAGTCTCGATTTCTGTTGAGACATTCAGATGGTAAAGTCAGAATTTGACATAAACAGAATGAGAACATGGATCCATCATGCCTTGTTACCACTGTGCTAATTCTGGCATTTTCACACTTACATAATTTATTCACATGTTCAGCATTATGCACTGTCCCTTTTTTAAATAAAATAAATAAACAAAAATACAATATGGTCAAAAGATAGGTGCAGTGCATATGCAGCAGTAGTCCACATTAGGGGAAAGAAACCTTACATTCAAACATGGCTTTAATGGTACAGCAACATAGTAAAGCAACACTCTAACATAGCTTTTAACCCCAAATATTTAGCCCTAAAATTTTTACAACAAATGTATTAACATTTTGATGTTTTTTTAACTAGGATCCAAGTGTAACACAAGAGTGTGAAACTAAGAGTGGTAATTACAGGGTTATATCAGGTAACAGTATGTAATACTGTGCTAAGTTTAGTATATTTTTGTCTTCTTTTGTATGTCTCCATCAGTCTGCCCCAGGGCAGCTTTATCTACAGTTGTGGCTTACCACCGCCTTGACCTTGATCTTGACCTTGACCTTTTAAAATATTTTCTTTTTTGTTGCAGGTGAACCTGTACTCTGATCCTCCCAAAGCGGGGATTCCTTTGTATTCAAGCCTGAGTGTCCCAGCCTCAAAGCCTATGACACTGGACATTCCTAGAGTTCAGAGAGCAGAGTTTCCCTCTCCTGACAAATGTATCAGCCGAAACAGTACGGGCAACCTTTCCACAAACTAGTTGTAAATTATAACATTTAGCTTTATTCTGCAGTAAGAAATGCCAGAGCACTTCTCACTGTGTCTCATCAACAGGACATTCTCCTGCTCTTTCTTCTTCATCTGCCTCATCGTCAACAAGTTCAAACCTGGCTGACACGGTGTACAAGCACAGCAAAACATTCCTCCAGGAGGTCCCAAAGCAATAGTATTAACAGTACAAGTGTCTCACCCTGTGTATTTAGAACATATTTAGAACTTTTTTTCTTTTAAAGGTGGACTCTTTTCAGCAGATCCTACAGAACGGAAAACTAAATTTTCTGCAACAGAAGAAGGTAAAGAGAAAAGTGCCCCAGTTGCATACACAGTAAAGTGCAAACATTTTGACTTGGGCGCCTAGGGACTAATATGAATATGCTCACAAGGCCTATCTCTTTTTGTTTACTATCCATCCTCAATGACATTTTCTGCACAATACGTTTGCCATTGCTAACCATAAAATCTATAATTTGGCTGTAAGCTATGATATCTCCTTCGCCGTCCTTTTGCCATTTGGCCTAAATCCAAGTGACTAAAGCATGAGTTATGTTGAGGTCTTATTTCTATCTGTTTAAGGAAACGTATGTTCTATGGTCAGAGCAGGAATAATGTTGTCTCTGCTGCAGGGTCTTTCTCAATTGATTCAAAGACTGGATTCATTGGAAACAGACTATCTTTTAGCAAAGGATGAACATAAACTCCTGCAGCAGCACAGGGCAGAAATAGGCAGCTTTGACCCTGGAAGGTGAATATATCAAAACTACAACCCACTTCGTACTATTTGAGGTGTGTTTCTGAGGTCTTTCCTCTGTTTGAATGGACATCAGAGAACTAGAAGGTCTGGTTTTCCAGTGTGGGCTGCACATGGACGAGCTGAAGGAGCAGGTACAAATTGGCCTTCAAGAGCAACCCACCTGTCAGGCTCCACCCACACCACCTCACCAGGCCACACCTCCTCTGAGCTACCATGACAGTGAGAAGCTACAGGTACATATTCTTCATCAACTGTAGACACAAGAACATAGTTAGGCTGTCCATCTGAAAACATCTGAAAACATTTAAAATGAACTAAGTAAACTTTTACACAGCTAAATAAAGTGATCAAATAGGATAATAATAGACAGTAGTCCCCTGCCATACTGATCCCGCTCAGCCCCAAAATTATTTACTAGTATAATGTGCAATGAACACGCCCTTACTAGATATCGATGTCAGTCTTTACTGCAAAACACCTTGTTGTTGCTTGATAATGACTGAATTTTTGATTGAAAATTGTAAATGATGAGAATCGCACCTTCATATGTTCATAAATTGTGGGTCATGACCGAAAAGATAAAAATTATTAAATAAGTGTCCTCTGCTGGGTGTCTGAAGAGAGGGAAGTTTGAGTGTCTCTGCTGAGACTGCTGCCCTGCACCCCGGATGAGCTAAAGAAGACGGATGAAGAAACAATAGTTGTTGTAACAATGTTTTAACATAGTTATAGTTATTAAACTGTAATGAAACATTACCAGACAAGAAGTCAGGCTGACCAAAATTAACATTTACTGAGATATTCAATATGTTCCCTGTGCTAAGTCCTAATTACATGTTAATTCAATCAATCAAACTTTATTTATACGTAGAGCACTTTTCATACAACTTAATGCAAACACAAAGTGCTTCACATAAAATCATTAGACACAACATTTACAACAGTTTAAAAACAATGGTGGCTTGGTTTGACTGTATTTCACTCAGTAAAATAGGAAGGAGTAAAATAGAGTAAAACAAATTTATACAATCAAATAAATAAATAAATAAAAAAAAATTGAAATAAAACAAACAAAACACTACATCAAAGCCAGACTAAATAAATAAGGTTTGTTCCTCCAGTGTCTACCTTCACTCATCCCGTCTGGATCAGAACCTGCATGTTTGATGGAGGACGTTAGCTCAAGCAGTGAAGAGGGCAATGACCAAACACTGAAACCCTTCTCAGCTGAACCTCTTAAAGGCAAATATAGAAATGATGAGCCAGACTCAACCAAACTGTAAGTGATTTTTACACCTAAAAGACCTTTTTATGCTCTCGAACCTTTGTCTGCATTTTATGAGGAGTCTGTTTTTTTTTTTTATTAATATGTGTGATACAACCCAGAGAGAGTGCGGTGCTTTTTATGTGGATAGGGTATAGTGGCATTAAGCAAAAAAAAAAAAAAAGATTCCCACAGTGGTTTAATTTGTGGCTTTTTTTTACCTCTTTATTGTAACATATTCTTAGTAGTAATTACCAAGTGCAAGGTTTGCTTTTTTCTCAAACCTCTTATAAGGTAATGTTAAAAAACAGTTGACTTCATTGTCTGCCCACACAGTTGCATACTTAAAAAAAGTAAAATTCTGAAACTTGTTCTCATGTTTCATTATTTATTCTGTCCAAATAATGAACTTCTGGCCGGGTTGTGAAAAAATCTTTTGTTGTCAAGTTGACAGATATAATTTTTTATCATATAAAAAATAGTAATATGCACTATAAATTTATTGACACCTCTGTTTTTCCTTCAGGTACCAAAGCTATAAAATACTTCATAAACCTTTAGTCCGTGACTTATGTCAAGACACCCCACTGTCTACAGACTCAGGAACCGACTCAGAGCCTGAATATGTGGAAACAAGGAGACTTTCAATGGCCTACACAGAAGGGCAGGAAAGATCTCCACTTAAGTGAGTCTTCAGAAACCCATTTCCCATTAAATATAGGACCCAACATCTACTTAACAAAGTATGTTTTCCTCTTTGGTTTTGATGACAGAGAAACAGTACCGTCTTGTGCTCCTTGCGCCAAACACTCCCCGACTCCGCTCAGCCAATGCCCTAGCAGCAAGATATCAGAGGCGGGACCGTCCCACAGCAGCAGCCTGAACAGCCTCGAAGACAAAGCTGCTCCAGAGAGAAATGACAACAAACCAAACAGCGGGAGACAGAGGGTGCTTTCTCAGGTCCGACTCTAATTTAAACGGACATTTTTAAATAAACATGTTTTGGTCTTGTGTCAAAATGTAATTTAAAACTATATGAAAGTGGTATTTGCATGGTGCCATAAAAAAGTAAAATATCTTAAAACTATGACATTGTCAATTTTGGCTTTTACAGTTGTTAGAAGTTTGATTTTTTTTTTTTTTACATTTTATACCAAATTTATGAGCAGCTTTTCATGACATGACATTGTCTCAACTCCACTGGTCGGTGGAGCCAGACCTCTCAACATTTTTGACCATTTTGTCTATGTTTTGATAGTCAAAGTCAGTAACCATAGTCAGGTTTAATATTTCTAGAGCCCAGTCGGTATGTCAAGAAGAAATGAAATCGGCCAAAAACAGCACCCATCGGGCATGGCAGACTAGATATATATGAATAGAAGTTTTTTGGTTGGTCTTCATTCCTCCAGGGTGAGCTTGACAGCCACTAATTACCCATTGCCAATGTCATAATTCTGTTCAGCTGGGGAAAGAGGTGAAGCGGCGCTTGAGAGCCGCAAAGGCTGTGGAAGCCTCTGGAGTCAAAGAGAATGGTGTAGAGGGGCAGGTGAGCTTTGTGATAGGGGCTGCAGAGCGACTGTAATCCCTTTTTATAAAGCGGCGATAGAAGCTGGCAAAACCCAAGAACCTCTGAAGCTGTTTGCAGGTGGTGGGTTCGGGCCAACTGCCACAACTTGGATCTTGCAAGGGTCTGCTCTCACCGGGCCCGCCTCAATAATGTAACCCAGGAAGGAGACCGAGGATGAGTAAATCTTCTCCCCTTCACGAACAGCCGGTTCTCCAGGAGGCGCTGAAGCACCTGGCGCACATGGGTTTGTTGCTCCTCCAAAGAGAGAGGAAACACCAGAATGTCATCTAAGTAGACAAAAAATGACCGGTTTAGAAAGTCTCTGTGAACATCATTAACGAGGGCCTGGAAAACTGCGTTAACTGTTAGTCCAAAAGGCATGACTAAGTATTTGATGGGAGTATTTAATGCTGTCTTCCACTCGTCCCCTTGTCTTATACGCACCAGGTGATAGGCGTTCCAAAGAACAAGTTTGGTAAAAAGGGTGGCCCCTTGAAGTGGCTCAAACGTTCACAAAATTAGCGGTAGTGGGTACTTCTCACTGGGTGCTTCTTCACAGTGATGTTATTTAAGCCTCCGTAATCAATACAAGGTCTCAAGATCTTAGGGAGGAAGACGGGCGTATGATACCAGCAGCCAATGAGTCTTTGAGATAGACTCACCTCGCTCTCCGGTCAAGAAAGATTATTCAGGCGTCCCGTGGGCAACGGTGCACCCGGCAGGAGGTTGATGGCGCAGTCGGGCCGGTGGGGCAGAAGAGACAAGGTTCTGTGCTTACTGAAGACTTACACCAAATTGTGATAGGTGGCAGGGATGCTGGACAGGTGGTTTCAATCTGGAAGCTTTGGCACCCTCTGTAGCAGAGGGGAGACAGGCATGACATGAAAAGCAAAACCTAATAATCTTGCTAGCAGACCATTTAATTTGGGGATTATGCAGCTGAAGCCAGGAAAATCCCAAAACCAATGGGTATGAAGGAGAATCGAATACAAAAAAAACAAATAGTCTCTTAAAGATTCTTTTTGGTGATTTGCATTGTCCAGAAGTTCTCTTTTAAGGGCACTCACCCGGGTCTTCTCTCATAATGGTTCAATGGCAATTCCCTGCCTGACAAACAAAGTTATTGTCCTAAAAACTCTGCTCTGCCCCAGAGTCTATTAGAGACTGCATTGGAAGGGTTTGGCGCTGGAAATGGAGTGTAGCCGGAACCAAAAGTTGTGGGAAATGTGTGAAAGAGGTCCTGCTCACCAGCACTCCCACTTCTACGGTGAGCAGGGTCTTTTGGCTCAACTGGGCACGACCTCAGGAAATTACCCAGCTGCAGTAGAGGGATTCCCCAGCTGAGAAACTGCTCTGGCGTTCGGCTGCATTTAACCATGCTCATCCCAGTTGCAGGGGTTCCTCTGAGGAATGCGATGTAGCCGTAGTTACCGGAGGGGAGCCCTCACAACCTGTGAAAGCTGGGGATTCTGTCCTGGTGAAGGCACGTTGAACCCTGGAGTCCCTGTCCCGTAGCCGTTTGTCTACTCGGATTGACAAGAATATTTCCGACTCTAGGGTCTAGAGCTCTGCCCTTTAACAGCCCAGTCATGTAATATACCTTGGAACAGTCTGAAGCAAAGATCCGTCTTTGTTGTTCGAATACTAAGGAGCAGAAACCATTTACATTTCCCCAAATCTCCACCAAAAGGCTTGGGAGCTGGAACTGGGGACTCCTGGGATGGTCTGACGTCAGAGGGTGGTTAGCCGCCAGACGAGGCAGCCGAGGAGGTGACACCTGTTTGGCGACGTGTTTCACGAGCCGACCAATCTGGGTTACCTGGGTGGTTAACTCCCATTGGCTCTCCATCAGGCTGTAGAGGGTTTGGTGTTGCCCAAGCAGGGTCTCATGGCTGGATATGGCATGTTGAACGGAGTCGGCATTGGTTGGGTCCATGGTGGCAAGATCATACTGTCACAACACAACAAGAGAAGGACCCAAACACAGATGCAGCCGAGTTCAAAAGGTTTACTGAGATCAGGTAAGTATGCAACCAAAGCAGCAAGACTGAGACAGGGGCTGTTCTTCAAGGGAAAGTGAGAACCAGAAGAGGAACAGGCTGGAGAAGGCAGAGGCAGGAACAGGAGGCTAGTGAGCATGGGATTGGAATGAAGGACAGAATACTGCAGGTAAGAATCAAACGATCCACTCAAAGTCAAAAAAGTACAAAAAATCACAGCCTGAGATCTAGTTCACCACGGAGGTAGACTGAGAATCTGACGGATGCTGGGAGGAAGGTCTAGGCTTAAATACACTGCATACTGATGAGATTGTTGACAGCCAACCTTGAGCAGGATGAGGAGGGTGGGGAGACGCCAGAGAAAGTTGACCATGACACATTGGTCAAATCAGTCATTTTCTATTTACTTAATATCGATTTATTCAGTGGATTTCGTGCGGGGATATACATTACTATTTGTAAATGCATATAACCATAACATAAACACCACCAACAGATCATTTTCTCCCACTTTTTAGGACGGAGTGATCTCTCCAGAGACTGACAGTGGGTTTTAGGCTCAGAGAGCTGCCGTCTGACTCCTGCTGCCGCTCCCAGTCCTGTCCACCAGAGAGAGCCCCAAG
>JALDNG010000233.1:55000-385543 GCA_024349245.1 Neodontobutis hainanensis | reverse complement strand
GTTTGTTTGGCACCAAGTGATCACCCTTTGATGTACTTTCTTTACCCAAGCTTGAGCACTGTCAAGCAGCATCGGGCAGATCTGGTTAGATGCAGGTACTTCTGCACTTTAAATCATCTCTCCACTCTTTTGCTCTTGGTGTTTTCCCTTTTTGGTCTCTTTCTTGTCCTTCTATCATGAGAACCCTGTGCAGCACTCATGCAAACCAATTCAAATAAGTGTCTGTATTTTCTTTCCTTCAGCTCTTCACATGGTCTTGTTACGGCTGATACCAACACACTGAGAAGAATACAGAGAATACAAATGGAGGACAGTGAGGACCTGGAGGACCCCACTCTAAATGGCCCCTTACCTGACCTGCCCTTCCATCATTCCTCTCATCCCCTTTATTCTTCTCCAAAAAAACAGCATCTAAAAACCACACCTTCTGTCTCAGGAGCTGCACTAATAATTTTTGTTGCTTGACTCAGTGCTATGAGTCAAGCAACAGGAATTATAACACACTTTTTAATAAGAACTATGTACTGACATGTGTTAAGCATTCAGCATCTTGTTGTGACACAGCCAACAGATTGGACAATAATGGCTCTCATCACTGTGGTAAATGTAGCACAGTCTTGTGACCAACTGCAGCTGAGAAACTGTGCCATGACACAAAATACTTACAGTCAACATTATCCTACTCAGCAGCTCATTGTCCCATTATGTCTTCAGGCCTTGGGTTTGCAAAGTAATGTAAAATATGTCATGTGTTTTCTCACCACATTTCTGCCCAACATCTCTTATCTCTGGATAAAATGCAAGTTATGGCTGCACAGGAACAAGTGAGCGTTATTTTTTTTTTTTTGTGCCCACAAACTACAATTTGTCACAGTTGTAGTTTGAAACAAGAAAGACAGAGAGGATTCTAAGGCGACTGTACTCAAGTTACTAGAGTGACACCAATTGTCTTTGTTCGATTCAAAGGCTGTCATACATTACTCCTGAACCAATTTGTTTGCCAGCAGCAATGTTCGCCAAAGAAAGATGATGATCACATGAAAAAGAGCAAACCAAATGGCAGAAAGATGGACAGGAAATGAGATGTGGGGAAAGCACAACTGATAATGGCAGCGGTGTTAATGAGGAGATTATGTTTGATGGAAGTCCACACGCTCACTGCCTCCTGTTCCTCCAAACACCAACTGTCCACAATTAAATCTAACAAAACACAAATCAAATGGGATGAGCGTTAGAGAAATGACGACCAACAAGGATTTGCTTGATCTCTTATTTCACTTACGGTGATGTCTATTATGAATGCTAATGGAGTTACAACGGGCTTAAGAGAGAAAGCCTTCTGCTCGAGAAATTTTATTGGCTAAAATATCCACACAGAGTTGAAGGACATAGTCTGTGATGGAAGCAGTCCACCAATGGACAATGTTTTATCATTTCCCAGCTCAGGAGAAAATCTGTGTTTTACTGTCACCTGGCAAATAAATATATGTATTTTTAGGAATACCTCTAAATGAAGCAGTGAGGTAGAATTTGTTATTAAGATAATGCTAGGTTCCAATTAAAATACTATTTATAACCAATACAAGGATAGAAATGAAACTTTAAAGTGTTTTTAGGAACCCAATGAACCAGACGCTCTGTTACACTCATACAGTAAATCAAATAACTTGTGCTTATTACTACCTAATTTATATGACTATGGCATGAAGGAGTATAGACCCTAGTTTAAATTTAAAAAAATAAAGGTACAGAATCGGCAAAATCAGATGCAAGCTGGGAGCAGTAATAATTGTGTGAATAACTACAATGGCTACATACCTCCTCCATCTCTTTCTTTATTTGCAAAACCTTAAATACGATCCGCAGTGCTGAGATGCCGATTTATGACCGGATTTATGACAGTTAGTTATCAGCCTGCACCCCTAACAAAAACTGGCAGAGAAATAAGTAGCAGAAGCAGGTTAGTGGTGGTCACAGCGCTAACTCCATAATGTGAAAGCTTAGACTTGTTCTTTCATAGGCCTTTTGTTGCGTCGGAACATAAATGGCTCAATACTTTTTTATCCAAGTGAGCAAACAGTTGAGCACAAGACACCACAGAATAAGAACCTTCATCAGGGAAGGCTACTTACAGCTACAAAAGTAGATGTTGTTCCAAACTACGCACTGTGATCTTGACAAAATAATATGTAGCACTTTTGGGATGCACAATACACCAGCAGAACCATACACAGACATGTCCGGAAATGACAGATGCATGAAATAGTTATGTCTGCAGCCAGTTAATAGCCGTCAGCATATGTACGAAAAGCCATCTGAATATAGACATGCAGAATATTTTTGGTCAGTGATCCCTATATCAATGTTTAACAAAATTTCCCATCTTCTAATTTTAGGAGTAATGTGATCTGGATGTAGGTCACATATGATGCAAACATCTTATTACACCATTCAATGCTGTTTTGTGAATAATGCCTGTCATGTTTCACAGCTGAATGGCCTAGTGTCTATCAGATTGTCTTCAACAGCACATCAATTAATACTATTTTGAATGTATTTTGTGATAATGTTTGAATTTTTTCTCTTAAAAACAAGGTTGCATGACACAATATAGGACTGTTTCAAAAGATAAACATTTTAACACAGCAGGACACAATTGTGGTATGTACTGTAATCCCATTTAGAGTCCTGATAATCTGGATTAGCTCATTTTAAAAGTTTGTGTCGGGATTAGATCGATCCAATCCTATGTTGGATTTTTTTTAAACATCTTAAAACCATGATGATGACCCTGATCTGGGTTTGCAATATCCGGCTCATTGTAATACAGATTAATCTAATGCCAAACATTTAGATGCCAAACAACATGGCAGTAAAACGCCAACAAACAGTTCTCTTTTGTAAAGAGTTCCAAATACACTAAAATTGAGCCAAATTATAAATCCCTGAAATTGTCTGAAATTGAATAATAACATTTTGTTCTCCTGAAAGCTTTATAAGACTATTAACATGATGAACTTGTGAACATAGCCCAGGTTCAGCATGGACTTTAGTGGTCGTATAAAGAAAAGGTGAAATCATTAGCAGTCTGTGTGCTTACCTCCGGACACCTTTAAATGCTCCTTTTTTTTCTTCCCTGAGGCTGCTGAAGTCTGGTTCTCAAGAGCATGCAATGATCATTTTAAAAACAGCTAAGCAATCCCAAAATTAATACATTTGCATAAGCCGTGACACATAGGAAAAAAACATCTCGTCATGATTGTCAGGTTAAAAGGCTCACACAGCCACTTGTACTTTACATTTGCATAAAACTAATTTCATAAAATCTTAAAAGGTATTAAGCCGTCATCACTGTGGCTGTTTCTTTTACCTCAATTTAATGTTGCGCCTCTGGAAATTTTGTTTAAACATATTTTTTTTTATTATTATTTTTTATAAAAGGAAGAAATTAAAAAGTTTCAATAACTATGTGTACAATGCTTAAAGGTTAGGGATGACACATTAGTAGCAATGCTACCCTTAGGACAAGCATATTCAAGAGGCGGCCCGTGGGCCAGAACTGGCCCTCCAAGCTGTTTAGACAAGCCTGCGGCCCATTTATTCATATTTAATAAATATGTATTTTAATAACCAGTATTTTCGGTGCATTTGCCGATTTGCAACATTTCTTGTTACTTTTGCCTGAGATCAGCAGCAAAAGGCCTCAGCGGCATTGCTTTGCGTTGCATAAATATTCACTAAAAAGAACAGAGTATCCACCGATACAGAAACAGTGAAAGAATGGTTGCTAGCGGCTGTCGAAGAGGTGGTAAGTGATTCCAAAGTTAAGGACCAGTTTTTTTAGACCAAGGGATAGACTTGTGTTCTATCAAGTCAATCCTTCTGTTAGATACGAGAGCTACAGGATGTTTAAGCCACAAACGTTTTCGAGACTCTTATTACTTGTTTGAGGAAAGTTGAATAGCTCAGTCAATAATATTAGTAGTAGTAGTAGCAGTAGTAGCAGCAGCAGTAGCAACAGCAACTATCCGGCCCACATGTCTGAATACCTCTAATCATCTGGCTCTCAGGAAAATATAGTTGAATGGCTTTGCCTTAGGAGGACAATTCCTCAACATTTAAAGTCTTAACGCAACAGCAACATGTTAGAAGCCATGGAGAGCAAGTGTCTAAATACTGGGCACCAACTAAAAATTGCTAAATTTTTACTGTGAATTGTAAGCAATTAGAGATTATAAGTATGCAAAGAGTTTCATACGAGTGATTATGTTCATAAAGTTAAGTCTAGGTCTAGTCAAATGGAAGGAGAAAAAGCAGCAGCAACAAATGATTTCAGGATCAATTTACCACATCTGGATGTGTTAACCATAAACCACAAAAGCTTTTTTAAAATTTGCAAATTAACAAGTTTGTAAAAAATAAAAAATAAAAAAAGCAACAATGCACCACCTAACGCTGCAACCTTTAGAGAAAAATGAACAACCAAGACCATCCCACACTGAGTCCCCAAAGAGGTTCCCACTTCATCCACTCTGTCGGCTGTACAACAATAATTACATTATTTCAAGCAGGCAACATACCAAATTCTGGACTGCTTTCAGGGCGGGAAAATGATAAGGCACCTCAGGGAAAAAGCAGGCAGCCCGGTGGATCGCACTGTGAAACTGCCTGAGAAATTGCTTTTACCACCTTACCCAGCACTCAGTAAAACTAACGCCCTCCCACACCAGCATGCAGGAGACCCTTTCTATTAAATTATACTTTCCACCAACTGTGCAGCCTTTGGAGCATTTTATTCTTCCATAGGTCTTTGTCATGTAAACCGTAATGTCATTGGAATCATTGTCATAACACAGCAGAATGGATCTGTAACTGTGACTCGGTTCGGCCTGAAACACAGCCGATAGAAACTGCGGAGTGCTTAGAAGAAACATTGCCAGAACTGTACTTCAGTGCTAATTGTTAACTGTCTGGTTGTGTCTCGTATTAACAGACAATAAAACAAAAATAACATTGGACAGTGTAAAAAATAAGGCCATAATTAGTCTATATACAAATGAACTAAAGCAATTATAAGAACAGCTGGCCGATATGCATACAAATGTGAATAAAACATGAATGTGAGTGGGAAGGTTTTGCTTTTAAGACACATTTAAAGGCTGCTCAACTAACTATCCAGGCCACCAGTCAAATGGACAAACCCAATGAGAAACAGAGACTGCAGCCAAACATTTGCAAGCATTTAGATTCATGCAGGAGGTCATTTAAGGGCTTAGTCTTACTAAAGCTTTTCAAACTAGCTAAGAGTTTGACCTCATAGAGTTCAACCACATCTTTCCTTAAGACAGCAAAGAATAACTTGGGCTAAGGTGACAACATAAATCAGAGAACCATTTGTTTTTTTCTTTCCTTTCCTATCCTTACCTTTCATCTTATGATAGGAAATAATAGGAGCTCTATAAACATAAAAAATGACGATAGAACAGATATTAGCTGGGGAGATTGGAAGAGACCTGCAACAATGGCATGTATTAGGATGACAGTAAAATATTCAAACAATGACCAAAGCTCTACAATGTGCTCCTTTAAAAAAGTGTCAACATCAAAATAACTTCAACAAATGCCCCATAATGCTCCAAAAATATGTGCAGCCCTAAACCAATTGCAGGGAGGTCATTTGAAGAACCTGAAGCTAAAGGTCATCCTTGCAGTGGAAATGTGCTTGATTCCTGTAAAGTATTAGTGTCTCCAGCTTTGGCCACAATAACAGAGACTTGTTCAGTCGGGCGGCAGTAGCTCAGTGGGTATAGCGGCCGTCCTTCGACTGCCGGGTGGGCGAATCGATCCCCGCTCGAAACATCCTAAAACATCATAACATCCCGCTCTCCCCCGCATACTGTCGTTGTGTGCTTGGGCAAGACACATAACCTACATTTCCTCCAGTGAAGTTCTGTAACACTGGTAATAGTTTAATGTATGTAAAGCGCTATGAGTGCCTACTACAGTAGGTGGAAAAGCGCTATATAAAAATAAAGATTATTATTATTATTCAGAATGCTAGTTCCATTCCACTATTTTTTCCCCCTCAAAAGACACTGTGCTTCACACACTCACACAGCAGGTCTTCCTTACCTGTGTCTGTTTTCATCGTGTCCTCCCTGTCCATGTATGACCACCTGTCCAGAGGCATGCTTCCCCTCTTTGGGAGAGTCAATGTGGGGGATAAGCACATCCTCCAAGCCCAGGTCAAAGCGCTTGTGCTTAGAATTGTCCGGGAGGAAGAAAAAGGCCCCAAAGCACAAAGTGATGAAGGCACTGAGAATGAGGAGCAGGATGAACTTCTCAGAGAGCCTCAGCGTAGCTCTGTGGTGCGGAAACGAGGAGGCGCCCGGCGATAGCGTGGGTATCCTGCGGCCTGACAGCGGCAGGAGGGCCGGCGTCGTCATGTTTTGGCTCTGGAAAGGAATTCGGGGAGGGGTTGGGGGAGCTGGTTCAACACTGCCACGGGTGTTGTTGTAGCAGCATTCACTGGCTGGGCCACTTTATTATCTCATCCCCACAAAGGTAAATCCAGAAACAAGGAAGGGCCGTTGTCCCTCAGTGAAGGAGGTCAGCAGGACAAGTGTCATGGTGATTCTGAAAGGAGCATTTAGGAAAAGTCAGGGTCAGAAGTGCTGATACGTCTCATGATGTACAAATAGAAAAAAAAAACATAAGCAACTAGATTTTGGTTTGTTCATTAATTTACCAACATAACAGCTTTAACGTGTTTCTTCACCTTCTTTGTTTTCACTGACAACTGCAGCCCCAAAGACACAATAAAATAAAATGAAAACTATACATTCAACAATTATGGTAATTTAACTATTCCCTCTCACAAATTAAAACAAACTAAAACTAACCTCACTCAAACAGCAGCAACACTTTGCATTTTTATGTTAAGGATACAAACTGCTGCACGGAAAACTGCCTCGAGCCCTTCTTATTGTGCGTCCAGTCATTAGGCTTTCTAATATCCAGACATGGAATAGGACTCTCATCCAGGCTGCTGTTTTATATCCCACTAGTAGAAGACCCATTCACTTTTTAACTAAACTTCTAAACCTTGTTCCAGAGCTGTGGGCCTGCCCAACTTTTGACTGTTTCAAAAAAAGACTCAAGACCACCAACAAGAAGTTACTAGACCTGATGTATTGATTTTAATTATAGCTTGATTGTTTTTGATTGTCAAAGCCCTTGGGTACAACAATACAACCTTTAAAAGATATAACAATATATATATACATTCACCCTAACCCAAATATTAATATCAGATAATGGTACTACATATATAATACGTTTTAGATAGCAGCCTGATCACTAAATAACAAAGGAGTACCCAGGACAAGGATACACTAATCACTATGTCCATATTAGCCCATTAGAAAAAAAAAAAAAAAAAAGAAAATGCTACATCAGTTAACACAACCCTATCATAAGCTTACAGTGCGACATATGCCTACAAACACACATTACTAACAAACCGTGAGCACATTAGGTCACCGAGCTGTCTCCCTGGACAAACACAGCTGTGCCGCTACTGTAATTACATCAACGAGTCGTTTTTTCCCCAAATACGACAATAATATCGACAAGAAACAAAATACTGTCAAAATATAACCCTACAGCAATCCAGTCGTGACCAAATCGATGGGTTTGCAGCTTTTACATATTGGCACGGTCAATTACATTGCATTTCCCATTATAGGGCAAAAGGTTTTTAAGAAAATACAAGCTGATTCGTCCCGTTACCTTTTAAGAGTAGGACATTAATCAAATGTCTGTTTCTGTTCAGCATCTGTTCAGACGAGGATGGCTTCAAATAGCTCCCTTTAAAAATAAGAGGTATAACCTAAGGGTCGATTCCCTTGTGGTATTTCTGTAGAAAAACGTATTTCAGCCCGTGCTAGTTTTGCTGTAGTTTTCCACTGAGGCTGTGCTGCTATGATGTCTCCACACTGAATACCAAGTCCATTCCCTGACAGTGGCAGTCTGTGAAGAGGATGATAAGCCCATACAAAATGCTAGCTAGCAGACGAGTTGCTAACTTAACAAGCCTTCGTGCAAAAGTGACAAGACCGAGGAAAAATCCCGTTAATTTAGATGACATAAAATAAGTAATCAAGTAAACTGTTCCGACATTGGAGCACGCACATATTTTATTTGCCGTATCTGCGCTACTGATGTTAGCTTTTAGCATATGTGGCTATGGCTGGCTAGCTAGCTGGTTATCAATTAACAGAGGCGGTTTCTTGCGATGCATCACCTCCTTTCTCATTTGCTCGGTGAAAAGCGCTGCCAGTCAGGGATCCCGGTCCGCCTTTTGAAAGCAGTGGCTGTGGCAGGTGTCCTCATGTCCGAGAATGTAACACTGTCCCCTGTGGGAGCCGTCTGTACAGAGCCACAGAACCGTGGAGCTCCGCGGACGTCGAGAGCATGAGTGGCCGCACTGTCGGACCGCAGCGGCGGACTGTGACTGACTGAAGCTCCCGCTGCTCGGAGATCTGGATCCACTACTCTGCCTGCCTCTGTTAGGGGCCGACTCACAGTTTCAATACGCACCGTAGAGTTGAATCAAAGATTTGAATTAAAATGACATAACTGTCATTTTAAATCTGTTTGGAGGCAAACCATAATGTTATTGACATTTCGATATCGTTACTTACCTTACTGCATTTATAGATGTAGTTCCTGAAGACGTTGTGACCCTGATCAGATGAGGTCAGGGGAGACTTATCATGTGGCAAGCACTATCGTGAACATAGCAGCTAAGATTTGTTTAAAGGGAAAATTAATTCAGTAAAAGTACCTTTGCTGAGGTAGTAAAAAGTATGGGCTGCTGTGATAGTGTGAACTGGTCTTATCTTAGTGATTGCATGCAGTTTTCCAGAAACGGTCAAACTGGATAAAAATAGGCTACTGTAAATGTACAAGAATAAACGTGTAGTTAGGAGCAAATCACTGTATAAACAGTGATTGGAACAGTTAAAGACTGTCTGATACACCTTTACATTTCACACCGACTGTCATTGATGAAAACTCCAAACCTTTACTTCTTGAAAAACTTTTCTTACTTGCCACAAAATATGTATCATTCCTTTATTTCAATGATGTTTTATGATGTATACATATAGCCTATGTAGCCTATTCAAATAAATTTCAAAATCATCCCCAATGGGAAATTTAGTTGTTTGGTTTCTTCTCATAAGCTAACTCAGACTTAATCTTCCACAGCCTGATTGATTGTACAGTCTTATTGCAGTCAGGAAAAAGGAGTTCTAGTGGCATTCCGTCCATCTGGCTGCTCTCTGTTGTTCAAAAGCAGGGGGTAAGTCCATGTTGTTCAATATAGCATCTGTCCTGTTGTGTGTTCCTTGCCCAACAGCCTCAACCAGAATCTCTAAACTAGCACCTATTCTAACCAGCTAGCACCTAACCAGCTCTCTGTATTCATTTTCAAGTTACGTACAATTTCTTTGAATGAGACTTTAAAAATTATGGGTCTCTTATTAACTGGACGCTGTCAAGATTAAAGAAGCTACCTCTTATAAATACAAGGCAGATGTGTACAAAGTGTTGAATGATTGTTCCTTCATCAGGACTCTATTCATTTAAGGTTAGATAATAAAAATATAATGGTAAAGCTTGTTGGCAGCAGTACAGATCATATTTACTCTGCTGAAGTGTGTACATCATAAATGGGCCCTCTGTGAAATCACAGGTGTACTCTACTATATTAAAGTTAGGTTTTTAGAAGAAACACAGTTCATCATATTGTCTCATTTTGGCCTTGACAGTGGGCCATCTTTTCTCACTGCAGAAAACACTACCAAATATTAGACAGGTGTCACTTTCTCCCTTTCTCTCTTTCTCTCTGGCCACACTCCCAGCACAGACCTCGCTCGGCTTTCTCTGTAACTGAAGGGTGTAATTTGTTAGAAACCTCACCGATGACACTTCCCCTGCTGCTCAAGTGTTTGCTTTTCCGTGGCGAGACCCGGACGAGGGCCACCAAAGTAGGTAGCCATGATTTGTTCCAGAATGTAAAACCTAACTCTCTTTGAAACCTTTAAGTATAGATTACGTGACTGTGAGATAAACTTACAACACAATGTGATGAAACTAAGCAAGACAAGAGAAGACATTTATTTTTGTATAGCCCCCCCAAAAGAAAACAGCCGAGAAGAAAGAGAAACCATACAGAAAACCACAGAAGGAGGGATTCTTTCAGCCTGGGCAATGGGTGTGTCCAGGACAGTCTAAAACAACATTAAAACACTCTTAATAACTAGAATATTTACAGAGCCAATAATTATTGTCCAGAGTTCAGGGGGCACCGAGTCCAGACAGC
Source organism: Neodontobutis hainanensis (assembly GCA_024349245.1). Lineage (NCBI taxonomy): Eukaryota > Metazoa > Chordata > Actinopteri > Gobiiformes > Odontobutidae > Neodontobutis > Neodontobutis hainanensis. Next base: position 375,153 of record JALDNG010000233.1, on the reverse strand, counting down.
CACAGTGTGTGGTTAAAGGAGGAGGGGGTGGGGGGGTGGGGCAATCATCAAGGTGAATGGTACATGTTGTATTATTACCGACAATGACATAATGTGGAAACCTGAAACGATGTTTAGGGAACAAGTAAGCGGAGTTCACAGGATTCCATGACACAATTCACTCTTGATGTAAAAGCCACAAAAAAAAAAAAAATCTAGTGTACAACAACGGTTTTGGTCAACTAACACCATAGCAGGATGGGGAATAAAAGCACTAAAAAGTTTATTGTGTGTGTTTGAGAAAGTGTAGTTTTTATGTTTTGTCCTTCCAGTAAAAACACAAATATAAAACAAAGCTCTATTGGCGGTTAGTCTACCTAGTGACAGTGGCAGCACACATACCGCAGTGAGCTTTTTCTCGACAAGTAATCTATCACAGTGTATAAAGTCCAGCCATAAACTTAGCCGTTGCTTTTTGCTGAGTAAAGAAAGAGACATGGTGTCCATCATTAGCTTGCCCTTGAGCTGCCCCGGGCCTGGCCTTCACCGTGGTGGCAACAACAGGGCCAGTGGGGCATTTGATTTACTGGATACCCCTCAGTGAGTGAATTAGAGGCAGTGCTGTTTCCTGCTGTGGCGTAATCACTCTGGAGTCCTCCCTTCAGAGAGGCCTCACTGACTCCCCATCACCACTCAACTCAACGATGGAGGCCACGTACAAGAACCAAATAGCTGAGCAGACACAAAAAACTGATAGTCTCCAAATCACAGCCAAGTTCCTGCAAAGCGTCCTTTGCTTCAGTGCCTCCCTGATGATCTCTGTAGCTATTGGAAAAGCATAGAAAAGCATTTATTATACATTTCACACCAAGAACAAAAAGACCAAACATTGGTCTTGGAGGGACAAATCAAAGTGGCAAAAAAACAAAAAACAAGGTGGTAGCGGTGATCAGTAATGCAGTAATCACACTCACAAGTTGACAGCATCTGAAACCCAGTCCACACAGAGACAGGTATCTCTGAAAGCATTTTTTGTGCATTTTGGCCTCCCATTTACATGCTCCTGCCAGGCTGAAGACATTTACCACATTTACATGCTCCTGCCAGGCTGAAGACATTTACCACATTTACATGCTCCTACATTTACATGTAGGCAGGTAAAACAATTAAAAATCAACTAAAATCCCTTGTGATTGGATCTAGAACAGAGCCACTGCTGCAGGATAAAACTGTGGATGAAGAACTTCCTGTGTCTGTAAATGCTTTACGAGAGCAGCTCTAACCTCTGGCTTTGGTGCGAGTGCGTAAAAGACACGTGTGTCTAAAGTGTCAATCCCACGCTCTAGTGGCCATAACTGCATATAGTTTTGAGAAGTGTCCTATACAATTCGCTTAGATATGCCACACTGTGGTAAATGGTGCGGCAGCACCATCAGTGAACATGAGTCTGTGGCATGATGGTTAGACAAAATTCTGTCCACATGGATGTATTTTGTTCAAATACTGGCCTCAGAGTTTGCATCAGGTACAACAATTTCAGCAGCAAATCTAAGTTGTAGAGAATTGTAATTTTTAGCACACTCTAATACTTTGGGAATACATGCTGTCCCCCAATAACAAACTATTAGCATATCAATTTTGCATATGAAGATGCAAATTTTAATATAAAATATTGCAGGGTCAGCATCAATATACAGCATGTTATGGTTGTCTAAATGAAAATACTTTAAAGTAGCACAGCAGAAGCACTTGTGGAAATTGAATTGTGTCATTTCTGACAGTGATGTGAGAGTATGACCTCCTCCACTATACTTTTGCCAGACCGTCTTCAGGTCTGGCAGACACTGCTCTTCATTCGTTCTCAAGGTATTGCCTGTATCACTTTCTTAAGGAACTGTGGCATGACTCAGAGGAGAGGAAAACAAGTGCACTTTCCAATCCCCAGCAGTAGACTGGATCTCTGTCCAGAGTGAGGCATGGCTCCAAACAAAGTGGCTTTATTGGGTTTGTACTTTCAAGTGTGAGCTAGTTAGTTCACATTTAGAGCTCAGTAAATGTATTACTGTCATGACATTGGCTTTAGCTCTTTGTCTCTAATCAAGTTGCACCGTTCAGACTGAATGGCCTGCACTCTCTAAGCTGGGAGTTTCACGCTCATGAATACCAAGGCAAGGCTAGGCTTTCTTAAAGAGAGGTGAACGTGAAATTTTTCTGAATGGAGTGAATACAAATATAAATCTTCAGTGCTTCAGTGCAAAACTCTCAAAACCGTAACATTATTATTATTATTATAACAAAAAAGCCCTTGTAATCTCAAATCTAACCGGTCTCTTTTGCTACTTGGCTGTCTTCTGATTTTGAAAACATAAAATCCATCAAATGTAAAAAAGTTAAATGTAAGAAATACCGTCTCCTGTCTGAGGGACAATATTGGCCGGTGCTCTCAATTACAAGGTACATTACTTGAGAGCTCAATGGCGTATGAAGGAGCTTTATGAGATTTGGCAGGAGTCCTTCTCCCTGGGGTTCACGTTGATGGCAAGCGTCCTGTCGTTAGCAGCGCACTGTCATTGTTCAATTTGGCCTGTGTGTGCGTGTGTGTGTGTATGTATGTATGTATGTGTGTGTGTTTGTGCGCGTGTGAGACAGGTAGGGCTCAGTTTCTACACTTCTACACAGCATCCACTTATGCTGATGAGGAAGTGGAAAAAATGAGAAATCAATACATAGGTTTTGAATCCATCACTCATTTTAAATAGATACACCTGCTTTTGCCCAAGTATGTATTTATTTTTTGCCACCTCTGGCTTCAAATATTCAGTGATAACCTCTCCCCCAAAAGCATTTAAAACTATTTGTATGATGCCTTATTTTAAATTTGCTGAGGTGTTGCTGAGGTTACTTTCAGAGGAGCAGCTCCCCATTCATCAAACATTCATGTCAATCTCGAGGCACTAACAACATCGTTGGTGATAATGCAGTATTTATCGGCAGCCTCTTAGCACAGCCCAGCAGCAGTAGAGACAGCGGTTGAGACCCCTGATTAAAGATAATTTGTATAAACAAGCCAAGAAAAGTTTGAATGTCACCACAAACAAAGCCACATGATTATTTCTGAGTGGGCTGGTGGCAGAAAAATTGCTTCCTGGCTCCATCTGCTGGTCATCAGAGGCATGTGATAGCTCTGCATGTTAAGATTGTGTTATTAGTCATTACATTTATGTTTTAAAAAAACATTACCTTTTCAAAAAGTGTCTTTAATGCAAAAATGTTATAATTACATTGGGCAGAAGACATGTGTGGCAAAGGTTTACAGCAACAGTGTTCACAGTGCTCAGAAATCCACACCAAGACTTACAGCTTAACTAATGATACCAGGAAATGTATTTTGATTTGCTTTTGTTAACCAAATGATTGAAAGAACATAACATACATACATTGTTTTCAGGTTTGTTGCGAGCAGAATGTGAAATGGATCTTGCACTGTTGCTGTGGATTAAGAGGTTCCTAGTCAGACGATTGGACCACAAATGTTTAGTTTTTTAGATCTTTAGATGAATAATGCTTATGTTATAATGTATGACTAATAATCTCTACAAGCCACATATTTAAGGTCCAAACAAAGACATACAACACATAGCACCTGCAGTTACAATTATGATTGGGCATATGGTATTCAGAATTCAAAGCAAAGCATTACGAAGCATTACTCAACTCATGGTTCATTTGAGTAAGTTTAGAAAAAAGTCAGGTTTTGTCATAAAAGACTAAAGACCAAGGCTTTGTGGTACAGGCCGCAGAACGCTCAGTAAAAATGTAAGTTAAAAGTAGCTCACTTAATATTATATATATAATATAATAATATATAATATTAAGGCAATTCAGTATTGGTAGCAGGTATGTGACAATATGTACATTAATAGTGTGTTATAAAGTTGGTCTATTCAAACTTGTGTGAACAGTAAATAGTACAATATTATATACAGAAATCAAAACATAGAAGTAATATGGTACAATGAGTACAGTTTCAAGTTTCATTTAAAAATATTACTATAAATTAACACTACATTCAAATAAATGAATAATGAGAATAAGGCACATTGTTTAAAAAGACATGTTGACAAAAATATAAAATCTATATGTCAGACTAGCGATATTCAATTATACACCACAGCACCTTGATGTTAGCAATGTTTTAAAGACACCACCACCACCATCACTACTACTGGTTACAGTGGCTAAACTGAATTGAGCATCTAAATAAACTCTGGCATAATAACAGTATTTTTTATTTGAGGGCTTTGCTTTAACTTCAGTGTAATAAAAAGGCAATTAATGTTCTTCTTACATATTCCAATTGAACTACATGGCTGTCTGTGTGTTACTTTAGAGCTCAAAAGTCCGCAGATGACCACGTGAGGAAACAGCAGCCAACACACTCTCAGGCAGACACTCAGACTTCTCCACTGTGCTGCCGCAACACGACCAGTGGGGCTTCCCTGGGTGTCCCTTATGGCTGTGACCACAACCTTTAAACCCTCCTGAGGCCAAACACAATGGGGCAAGACATTAGAAATAATAACATACAGACACACTAGGGCTTTAAGCAAGTATGTTTTTGGGACTTCATTGTGGTAGGTTGCTTGAGAGCAGTGGAAAGACTCACGAGCAGGTTCAGGTGTAATGAGACATACCTGGCATAGATCCTGGGCAGCCACAGCGTGCCTCTTTGGATCCTCCGCTGGAGCAGAAAGAACAGCAGTGAAACGTCCCACTGTGACGCCTCAGTTTCCTCTTTACATTCAAGATGAACGGAGAACCCTGTAACAGACACCGAGTGTGAGAAAATGTGTCATTAGCAATGTGTCAATGATACACAAGTGACTGCAGTCTAATACAGCAAAATATTATAGCTGTTTTAAACTATTTAACAGTCTTGTAAGGTGAAAGGTGATGTAGCCTTTCTGTCACCTGGAAAAATAGTTTACAATTCAATATAGATTGATGCCTCAAGGATGTACATAGCTGCAAGTAAGACTGGAGATTTTGTGTTAGACATTACATAATTACAGTATGTCAGGCTATACAAATATTCTACCTTGATATGATGGGTTTTGACACAAACCCATACAGAGTAGGGTCCCAGCTCTTCAGGTGTGTATCTAACACTGTAGGTCCCATCACTATTGTCCACCACTGTAGTCTCAATTGTACTGGTTAGAACAAAAAAGACTGATTGGATATTGTGAGAATTATGAGCAAACTTTCTTGGTCTTAATGTTTTGACAGGTTATGAATTAAAGCTGCATGCTCCATCATTACTCTGCCAGAATCTGACATTATTGTTTTATAAAATGCCACCACACACTGCCTATACTCACCAGGTGCTCTTCTCCCTATGAGCTATGCTGACCACAACATGTTCTCCACCGCGGGTCAGCTGGTCCCCGGCTGAGTCTCTGCAAACCAGAGTGAACAGCATGGACTGGCCCACAAAGCCCTGCTGAAGCCCTGTGACCAAAGGTAATCAAACGTTTAAGGTTAGACCATGGGTTACATAAGAGGTTTTGAGGTTTATGGTCACATTGGTCACAAGGAAAGGTTCATAGTTCACAATGAAACTAAAAAACTGAAAAATGTTCTCTGTGTTCTATAAAAGCATAGTTAGCAATTATCTGCCAGAAAAGAAAAAGAATTGAGATGGTACAATACAAAAATACTAACTGTATGTATGTTCATTTCCCTCAAATAAACATTGACATTCACTCCATACTTAACAAATAAATAATGTTAACCCACAACATTAAAAAGCTCTCATTGATGTGATCTTAGAATACAAATACTCAGCTTCATTGTAAAAACTTAGTAAAACCAAGTCCAAATGCCTTTGCTTTAATCTTTTCTTCAAAATGACCTGGATGACTCACAGATTCATTGGAGAGTGAAAGCAAACAGTATTTGTGTTGCCATCGATGGTTAATGCTGCCAGAGTCTATTAGTGGCTTGATAACTAATGATGCTGTTATTATACTGCCTCTTTCTTTCAGTAGCAGCAGGGAGGTCTGTTTAGAAACTACTAGACTCATTACTTCTACCAAGGTTATTGCATTTCCCATTTCCATGTGATCTACTGTATTCACTTTACAAAACTGCAGCTACTTAAACAATATTGAAACTTGCTGTTGTATTTACTCAAACAGCAGTTCTTCTCACTATACGGCATTTATTATTTGTAAACGTACACTGCAGTGTATTTTCTCAGTCCAGTACACAGCAGCTGTCACTATTACTGACACAGCGTCACCTGCGTTCTGCAGCCTTACTATTACCAGCAGCTATACTCTGCTTTAAAAAACCCTAATGTTAATTGCTAGAAATTGTTTTATTTAAGTGATAACCATAGGCATTGCTGTGCTACAGTAGGGAAAAGCAGACAGTAATGACCGCCGTGTATATATCATGGTGCAATGAATTAAAAACATATATAACACTAATCTATTACTGTGATTTTTCTTTCTATTTTTATGTCAAAACTAAATATGTAAAAATGAGGGTAAATATCAAGTGCTTTATTAAGTGCTCCATTGTCTTTCTTGTCACATTCAAACTGTCTTCCTGTGGCTCTCTTGTTACTCCTAGGCTTCAAAATGTCCTGTTGGTACTTGTTGTGCTCCATTTTTCTCCTGTAGCTGCGCTTGAATTTCTGTTAGGTGTAAACATCCCCGGACAGTGTTTGATTCCTCCGGACTTGTTGAGCATTCCTTCAGCTCCAAAGGAATTTCCATGTAACAATAGTGTTTAACAACGTGTGTCGACATCTTTCTGCACTGTTCCCAGTCCCTCCCCCTCCACAAACCCACCAGCTGCACATAGCAACTAGAAAGTAGAGCTACAATGATATAAAGAACAAGGGCCTCATTTATAAAGTTTGCTTACCCACAAAAAAACGTGCATATCTACTATTAATCTAGGCGTGAATCCTTACACAAACTCTGACCCACGGTGAGGTGATGAACTGTCTGTTCTTCTGCACATCTACAGTCGGTACTACTGCACATCTACAGTCTGTACTACTGCACATCTACAGTCTGTTCTAATGCACATCTACAATCTACAGTCTGTTCTACTGTACATCTACAGTCTGTTCTACTGCACATCTACAATCTACAGTCTGTTCTACTGTACATCTACAGTCTGTTCTACTGTACATCTACAGTCTGTACTACTGCACATCTACAGTCTGTTCTACTGCACATCTACAATCTACAGTCTGTTCTACTGTACATCTACAGTCTGTTCTACTGCACATCTACAGTCTGTTCTACTGCACATCTACAGTTTGTTCTACTGCACATCTACAGTCTGTTCTACTGTACATCTACAGTCTGTTCTACTGTACATCTACAGTCTGTACTACTGCACATCTACAGTTTGTTCTACTGCACATCTACAGTCTGTTCTACTGCACATCTACAGTTTGTTCTACTGCACATCTACAGTCTGTTCTACTGTACATCTACAGTCTGTTCTACTGCACATCTACAATCTACAGTCTGTTCTACTGTACATCTACAGTCTGTTCTACTGTACATCTACAGTCTGTACTACTGCACATCTACAGTCTGTTCTACTGCACATCTACAGTCTGTTCTACTGCACATCTACAGTTTGTTCTACTGCACATCTACAGTCTGTTCTACTGTACATCTACAGTCTGTTCTACTGCACATCTACAGTCTGTTCTACTGCACATCTACAGTCTACAGTTTGTTCTACTGCACATCTATAGTCTGTTCTACTGCACATCTACAGTCTAGAGTTTGTTCTACTGCACATCTACAGTCTGTTCTACTGCACATCTACAGTTTGTTCTACTGCACATCTACAGTCTGTTCTACTGCACATCTACAGTTTGTTCTACTGCACATCTACAGTCTGTTCTACTGCACATCTACAGTTTGTTCTACTGCACATCTACAGTCTGTTCTACTGTACATCTACAGTCTGTACTACTGCACATCTACAGTCTGTACTACTGCACATCTACAGTCTGTACTACTGCACATCTACAGTCTGTACTACTGCACATCTACAGTCTGTTCTACTGCACATCTACAGTCTGTACTACTGCACATCTACAGTCTGTACTACTGCACATATACAGTCTGTTCTACTGCACATATACAGTCTGTTCTACTGCACATCTACAGTCTGTACTACTGCACATCTACAATCTGTTCTACTGCACATATACAGTCTGTTCTACTGCACATCTACAGTCTGTTCTACTGCACATCTACAGTCTGTACTACTGCACATATACAGTCTGTACTACTGGCGTACACACTAGGTTAGTAGAGATCCTACGCAACCTTTTATAAATGAGACCCCAAGTCATACAACTGCCTTACTTTGTTACTTTGACTGACTTTATAGCAATCTAAACCGACATAGAAACAAAAGAGGCTCCATAAAATACCAGAACAAACAGAATATACAATACACTTACTTAGTCTTCACCTCTGAGGGCTTCAAATGCCACATATGTAGCTTCTGACCCAATTTTTCATATTGACAAAGAAAGATCTACCTGACATACTTTTATGGACCGACAAATTCTATTTTTCTAATCAACCCATTATTGTGTCTTGACTGTCCTTTATCCCTTACTTAAAGCTTTGTTTACCTTCTCCTTCCACTGTGCATTTGCAGGGGTCCACTGTCTTGCTGTGGATTATGCCGACTACAGGGTAGCCCTCTACATCCCCTGCTGGTTCTGCAGGCAAGAAGGAGATGCTGCTACTGTCATCAAGACCCACTGCCGGCTGCAGATCATAGCTGCTCTCGGACAGGATGGTCAGTCTCCGCAGGGTCACTCCTTTAGCGCTGAGGATCTCTGCATCTGAGCCACAGCTTAGAAGTCGCTCAGCAAACTCCACACCCCCTCGGACATCCAGCAGGGCCTGGCGCAACTGGGCTCTCTGCAGGTGGAGCTGGTTTCTGTGAGAAACAGAGAGGACCACACAGAACTTTCATTCAGAACAAATATGTAAACTGTGAACTACTCATCCTCACTGAGTTACTGATTTAACTGAACACAAGAGAAACATTGAATGCTTCTGGGTGATGAATAAACTACAAACATAGACAAAAATCACTTTCATTGCTTTTTTTTTTCCGTAGCGAGTTGAGTGCTCTGTACCTGCGCTGAATGTGTAGCTCCTCTAAGCGATGCAGTAGAGACAAACAGTGGGCTTCCACAGCGCTGGCATAGCCTCTTGCAAACGCCCTGACCTCGTTTGCCACTACCTCAACATGTGACTGCAGTAAGTCCTGTGATTCATCCACCTTAAATCAGAGGGGGGAGAAAAGATAAAAGAGCAATGTTCAAAGCAGATGTGGGTATTATCTACATTTGCATTAGGTTACATACACGCCAGTCTTTTTAAAAACACTCTGTTGCTAAGTCACTAGACTATTTAGTTTTACTTTACTGACTAAATAACAGTATTTTTACTAAGTAACTCCCTACCTTCTGAAGTGACTCCTCTAGCCGTTCCAGCCGAGGACGCAGATAGACCGAGACCAGTTCTTGGATTCGGTCTCCGTGACGGTCGATAACATCGTGCGTGGGGCAGCAGCTGTGGTCCCGATGCAGCGTGGCGGCACACTCCAGGCAGACGGGCAGATCACAGGACTGGCAGAACAGACGGAGCTCCTGACCAGGATGGAGGGAACAGAGGACGGGACGACACAGACGACCACGAGACTTTAACTCATGCAGACCCTGGACTGAGTGTGAGGCCGTCCTCTTCTGACGCCTGGATGACAAAGACAGAAGTGGTTTATAGCAATCTCTAGAACGTGTGACTTACTCAGCCTGTCCCAGGTTTAGGGCATAAGGTGACAATCAGTTAAAAAGGAAAAACATTACAATCATTTATGAATTTGCTGTAGGTCTACTTTAGAGCTGACTGAGAAACACAGAGATATGGGCTCCACTAAATCTCAGACGCTGTTCTGTGTAACTGGACACTGACTGGGCAGCAGATTCTTGAGTCCTGGTGTATGTGATTCTGATTCTGGAAATACATCGAATGCTAATTTTTCTTTCTTTCAAACAGACAATCAATGACATTCACTTTAACTGTCTGTAGACATAAACTTGTTATGATTGATGTAGGCTACCCCTACAGTCATTTAGCATTCTGTTCACGAGGGGAGTTCAGCCTAAAGTTTGGGAATGTTTCTTCCACTAGCCTGCCTTTACCTATGAGCCTGGCAGCAGAACTCGCACAGGTTGACGGCACAGATCTCGCAGCGGCTCTCGGCGGCCCCTTCCCCGCACAGGTCACACGCCAGCGGGCCGTCTGCCAACAGGGTCTCAAGGAACACCTCGTCCAGCGCCAGGTGGTCTGTGCTGAGCCCGGCCGGCCCTGAGGCGGGCAGGCCCACCTCAGAGTCGCAGTCCGGACAGAGAACAGTGACGGTGACTGACGCCTCGCTGCCGCTCACCGCTGCTCGGTCCCGAGAGGACGACGAGAACGACTCCAACTGGGCGATACAGTCCGAGCAGAAAGTGTGGAGACAGGGCAGGATTTTAGGCTCCCGAAAAAGGCGTTTGCACACATTACACACCGCCCTAAAGTTCACAGCGACGCCGTTGTGTTGCTTTTCCGACTTTACGGTGGTCTGCTCCGCGTCGTTTTTCTGTTCGCACAGTGACATTGTTCTAAAGGACTTATGAAGACAAAACCTAACCGACCACAAAGAACAAACCCCAAAAAATAATAACTTCAGTAGAAATTCATTACATAACAACTTACACCGCTCTGAAACTGCTGACAACACGACCCGTTAATAGGCTACACATGGGCTGGTTAGTTTGTGCATAGTTTAACTTGCTGAATGAAGTCTCGCTGGCAGGTTATTCACGACGTGTTTCTTTTCACGCAAAAGGTTGCATTCACTGCTGGTGGGACATTTGACACCCTTCTCACTGACAGACCAATGGGAGCCTCTGGAGGCCCATAAGAGGGTGGACTATGGCTGTCCCCATACAGACTGGACCATAGACTGTATGGAGGTTTTTGTTGGTAAAAAATCTCAAAGAAAAAAAAAAAAGAAAAAAACTGTTAAAGTAGTCAAAATGCTGCTTTGTGTTGTGGAATTTGTGTAAACGTAAAGTATATTTGAGTAGTTTTGAGAGAAGTATAATGTATTGTACTTATTATTTATTATTATTGTTAGCACCACAAATATGGAAGCATAAAGATTAGACTGTGGCTTCATGTTGGCTAAATGAACAGTGGAGGCTTGTTGGGTCGGGTTGTTCACACTACAGTAACATTAGAGACATTAAGTTATAACAATACCACTTTCAAAGAATTCAATTTACTATTTATTTAATATAGCCCCAAATATTTTGAGGATCGGCCCTGGAACAAAATTGATGAGAATCCTCCAGCGCCAAGATCCCAAACTGGTGATTGGCATCCCAGGACACAACCACCACCACCACCACCACCAGAGAGCACTTAACTGGCTTTTCCTCTGTACTTCTCTGTGTTTTAACCCAAATTCAAGTCACTGGGCTGACAAAATTTAGTCCAATGGTAGGTAACACAAGGAAGCGGGCATTCACACCTGTCAATCACCAAATCAGGAATGTGATTGTTGTCAAGGTCATATTCTGCTAGGGCTGTAAAAAATGGAATTTTCCCTTTTTGTAGTGTTTTTCATATATATTAGTGCGATCAAAATTATAAACACTGTCTTCTAAAATCTTCTTAAGGTATATTAATATAGATAATTTTTTTTACAATGCATTATTATAGTAGCCTAGCCCATTGATACCAGCCATACTTGTAAAATACACTTACTACTGTTATTCATTTACATTTTTGACAACAACAAATAATTTGATAAAATAAATCATAGTGACACATCCTCGCTATATTAACAAGTAGCATTTATTACTCTGTTTGGGCTCAATAACCGCCACAAATGAATGAGCAGAATGAAAGGATGGTTTTTAATAAATAAGCTGTAGCCTATATAAAGCATATCATAAATATATTTACAAAAGACCAGCAAAACTTTGGAAATTCAGTTGACGTTGGTTGAATAAAAAAATAAATAAATAGAACCTTTAAAACAAAGTTACCAATAAGATCAATAAGTTGAAATGCATAAATATATAACTCATTCAGTAGGTGTCATTTATTGCTACAAATATTGATAGCAAAATATTCCAATTTATATTGTTAGGAATTCAGAGATCACAAATGTTTATTGGACATACATCATGCTCCCAAAGTTGGATATTCATTGGACTGAACAAAATGTGCAAGACAATATTTTTGTAAGGATAAACTGTTTATGCTTATGAAAGTTCCTCACAATTGAGCAATAAGCATTATGAAGATAGATAAATAGTCAATAGGCCAGATGGTAAATGAAGAGGACAGTGATCATGAGGCGTAGATGGAGTGATGTTTGCAGTGTTGATGCCTTGTTATTAATGAAGTATGTTTTCTGTGTCACACCAGAATCTGAAAAATATGAAAGAAAAGTCTTCTCAAATAATCTATTGAAAAAAAGTGAAAATGCTGTTGTTTTTTTTATAATACCAGTCCAAAGAGTACCTGTGATAGCTGCTTCTGAGACAACAGTCGTCAGGTCGTTTTCAATCCTCAGTGTATAGATGTCACTGATGTTTATATGTGTCAGTAAACTCTCCACACTGAATACACCGGCACTGTTCTGTTTGAAGGTTGTGCTTCCATCCAGAACGTTCCCTTGGTGGTCCAGCCATGTCACATTGGGTTGAGGAAACCAATTGTCTGCTGCAGCCATCAGGGTGTCTTTGGATACATTGAACGTGGGTGCTGAAAAGGCTTGGAGAAATCAAGAAAAGTGAACGTTAGAAAGACAAAAAATAACTTGGCATGCAGGGCTCTGCTGTAAAGGTACAAGATTGTTTTTATTTTTACAAAAAGCGTACAATGTACATTAAGCCAAAGCAGAGATGCTTGTACCAGACTACAGCTTAACAGATCATTTTCATCTGCAGTCCTATATTGTACATGTTTTTAGAGGTAGGGGAAACCGGAGTATCCAGAGGAAATCTGCACAGAAACAGGGAGAACATGCAAACTGCCCCCAGAAAGGCACTGCACTGTTTGCATTTACATTTATTTATTTAGCTGACGCTTTTATCCAAAGCGACTTATTGTTCTACAGTAATTACCAGTGTTGCAGCCACTGGAGGCAAAGCTTGCTTGAGTCAATTTAATAGATTGACTGTGAGACTAATTATTTCCCTTACAACAAAAAACATATATGGGCCCATATTTTACATATGTTTTACTCTATAAAGCCTGACCAGTGGTTGAAAGAGTCTCTAAGGTGGTCTTAACTCAGTAAAAAATTACATATATTGTGGCTCTAAGATTAATCCAAGATCTGAATCAACTTCAGTGCAAAGGCTTTGCGTAAAAAAATATTTGCTTTCATTAAGAGTTTACACATCTAACAGTGTGTAACTGTGTAAACAGCCCAAAATAAAACTAATACAGTTGTCTTTCATGCAAGAGCAATATTAAATAGAGTGAAGTGTGTATTAAATATAGTTGTCTGTTCTCTTGCATCGTCTTTACCAACTTATTCCTTGTTTTCTTTTTAATTTGTCAAAGTATATTTTAAAAACACCCAGCAGCCATAACATTATGACATTAAAACAACATTACAACATTAAACCAAATAAATCTAGTTTTCACCATTTGTGTTGTTGGACCCATGAACAGCTTTGAATAATGAATCCATGAGTTAGGTCCAGTCATCTCACCTGCAGTTCTCAGCTGAATGATGACTGAGCCTCCTCCGACACTAGAGCTGATGCTGCAGGTGTACTCGCCCTGGTCCGCACTCCTCACCGCTGTCAGCAGCAGAGAGGCATTCCCCGACACCAAGGCTTCGGGGAAAAGATTTGCTCTTCCTTTGAACTGTGTGCTCTGGTCCTTCAGGTCTGCAGCTCCATTCTTAAAGCGGTAAACAATTCCACTCAGATCCTTTTTCCCCCAAGTCACAGACATTTTAGAAATTTGTGTTGTTTTGGTTTCTAGATAACAGCTGAGGAGCTGGTCCTGACTGAAGTTGGCAACAGGAGATTTGTTCGAGCTGAGCACAAACGATTGCTTACCTTTAGAGCAGTAAAAATAGCATTAAAATAAATAAACATTTAGACTTATTTTCTAACATACACATTTTTGTTTTATTTTTATCTTAAAATGGGACTCAAAAGTCAGATCAGAAGGTTGGAAGAAAATGTTTAATTTTCACAACAACCCGAGGGGCATGATCTTTGCCCGGTTCTGCCCTGCTTATAAGCCTGCATTGGTCCTGCAGCAACTCAAGTAAGGCCAGCTGCAATGCGAGTCAACGTGGGAAGGCAACGTGTCCTAATGGAGGGCCTGGCTGAGTGCTGAAGGCATGTGCTGATGAGCTCGCTGGAGTGATGACATGATTGTTCAAGGTTTTAATTTAACATTCTATTGTACACATATGCTCCTCAACCATCATACATTAAGTATCCAAAAAGAACTGCCAGGTCACTGAATGACTCTCGTCCTGTGGTGCTAACACTAATATTAATGATGGGCTTTGTCACTTGGACAGTTAGTTTGCACGTCGAGCAAACCTTTCCAAGGAACACGCAGTCACAACAGCACTTATACACAATAGCACAAATGTGTGGATGTTATTTGTAGATTTTAGCTCCACATTTAAGGCAATCATTCATCACAAACCAAACTAAGCACTCTGCCTCAGCTCATCCCTGTCTGCATGGACTTCCTGACAGGACGACCACAGCAGGGCAGGGTGGGTAAACACCTCTTTCACAGCACAGGCACTCCTCAGAGGTGTGTGCTTAGGCCACTGCTCCACTCTCATATTACTCATGACTGTACAAAACTGATTGGCCTCATTTTCGTGGTGGAACATCTCACTTGCTGGTGCAGGGACAACTACCTGGAGCACAAAGCCAAAAGAGATGATAATGGACTTGAGACGATCACCAGCTCCTTTACACACATATAGAAAAGAATAAGTCACAATAGGGGTTGTGCTGAGGGTGGTTTGAATCACTAAAAGTTTGAGTAAATAAATGTACATATGTTACATACTTGGTGGCAGATCTAATAGGACCAACACTAAAGGCAAATCTTTATTCCTTTTATAAGTTATGGACAATTACAAAAATATAAATATAATAATCAATACAGAAATCTGTTGAAGTGGAAATCCAATGGAAAGTGGTACATAACTTTACTTAAAAACCAAAAAAAAAAACATTTATACATATATATTTAATACATATAAAATAGTAGTGTATCATCTACAAAATATGTCTGTGTTTAAAAAAATACAGGTTAATGTGATGATAATAAATATTATGATAGGATAACTGACTTATTGTTTCTACTAATGCTTCTGTTATTTGCCCTGTGTATCAAGTAGCACATATGATAGGCCTTTAAGCAAACATTTCTGCTGTCAGTGCATTAAGTGTGATACAGAGGCATTTCCTACAGTACTGTGTGTTTATAACAGATGCATTACTGACAGTTGGGATAGGAGTCATCAACGGAGACCAGGGACAAACCTTTCTTTAAATGTTTCAGATCCTTTCTTTAAATGTTTCAGATCCTTTCTTTAAATGTTTCAGATCCTATTTGAGGGAGCTTACCGGAAAAGGCCCAGACCATAATGAGGATGATAAGTCCAGAGAAAATGAGGATCAGGATCACTATACTGCAAAGACAAGAACCAGACCTGTCAGTGTCAGACATGATGTCTTGTGCAAAGTCAACAGTCTACAGCCACATTTCAACAGTAGGAAAAATAAGGGTGAAAGTTGTATTTCATTTAATTATTTATTTTAGAGTCGACAATATACACTGGGTTTGAGCCGCTTATTCCATCTGTAAAACTATTGTCATGTAATTAATCCCACACTTCCCACAGTTTTCCAATAAGGAGAGTAAAATACAGTACAAATTTCTCTCTCACAAAATCGTGCACAATATTTTATACAAGTATAATCTTTAACATACAACAACCTGTAAAACAACATTATCTAACTAATGTAAAACTCCCTTTATATCCTAAGCCACATGACATTGGCTTTTACAGTTTTTCACCCATTTCAATTCTAGTCCTTACCTGCAGAAGATGATCTGCCCAAAAGAAGCCATGTCTCTAAAACAAACTGAAGATGAAGAGAAAATGGAATCTCAAAAAAAAAAAAAAAAAAAAAAAAAAAGGTCAGCTTGTTTTATTCTTCTGTACTCCTAAAGTAACACTCTTTGGCATGTTCTTCAGACTAACAGGAGCAGCTCCAGTACTGCCCCAAGAGTAAACATTGCCTTTAAGGCGTGTATACACCTGACATTTTAAAAGGTGTATCTTTGGAACATTGTGCTGTTTTTAATGATTCTGCAGCTTTTAAAAAAGGAAAAAGGTTGGAACACTTTATATGGAAATTTATACAGATTACATGACATATAACACATTATTTTCTGACTGTATAGTAAAGGAGGACCAAAGTCAAAGACAAACTACCACCATGAAGAGCATCATGCTGTTGAGTCTACTTGAGGGTTTTAACAGGGTCTGTAAGGGTCTGCTTTGTGGGTATTTGTGAAATGTTGGGCCTTGTGATTCCTCAGAGTGCAGTACCATAACCCATCTTGATTCCTGTACATTCTGGATTAACTATAAACTGAGTATTTACAATAAAAAAGAAAGACAAGTCATCAGCATAAAATGCAGACACCACATGCATGTGATAAATGAGGTTGGAAATCTAAATGATCTTTCACTTCATCCATCAGGGATATATGACCAGTGACCTGTGGGTTTACTCAAGGCTTTGCCAAATGAGCCAACTAGCCATCTCAAAGTGCTACTTTTTTAAAGCCTGGAAAGTCCTTTAAGGTAGAAAGGAGAAGTAAAAGCTTACATTGGCATCACTTTGAAAGTGCTAAAGCAAGGTGGTCTGTGGTCACATTTTTTATTCAATTGTATAAAAGCTCCTGTGC
Organism: Neodontobutis hainanensis; assembly: GCA_024349245.1. NCBI lineage: Eukaryota > Metazoa > Chordata > Actinopteri > Gobiiformes > Odontobutidae > Neodontobutis > Neodontobutis hainanensis. Next base: position 358,069 of record JALDNG010000233.1, on the reverse strand, counting down.
ATTTATACTGACAACACTTAAGTAAACTATTATAGGAACAACCTTGATAGCAGTTTAGAGACATCATGCCAGTACAATTTGGTCATGATGTTGCAGACAAACTTTTAAAAGGTTTTTCTAGTGCAATGAGCACATTTCTGCTCATTACACTTTTCTTCATCCTACAATACATATTTGACATAAAGTTTCTGTGCTCATGCACAGAAGGATTTCATCTAAATGGTGGGCTTTACTTGATTTTACCTCCAATGATTCTCATGTGGGTTCTTAACATCGTTGAGTCTTTTCAGCAGAGACGGGTTAGTGGCTGGTCCAAGAAAATCATTTGGAACAACTGCTGCAGCAATATTTGTATGTTTTTGATGAAATTCCTCTCAGTGAGCGCAGTGTGGATTGCTGCTGTTCTGTTTGATGGAGACTGGTACTTCTGTGTAAAGACAAACCTTGACTCCAATCGGACTGGTCTTCCCTGCAAAGAGAGACTCACGGAAGAGCAAAAACTCATCCAAACTAGTCTCAGAATTGAGTCACAGGTAAGTACAACAGATTTTTTTTATTAGTACCCACAAAGCAGAGCGGTTTAAAAGAAAATCCAGAAAGATGAGAATATAATATAAAGAGCTATTAAATATCACAGTAATTTACAACTTATATTAATATTTTTAGTGACAGTGTGACAGAGTAAAAATATTCCAGAACTTTATTGTGATTGTTATTCTGATTGTGTAATTACGTGTTGTTCTTTTCCAGCAATACGGCCTTGAATTGGTCTGCGGTTTGATTTTAATTTCCAGCCTCGTTAGAACTGTTCACAACTGTTGTATCAGAAGGAGGGGATGGAGAAAGGTCAACTGCTCTAAATGCTGTTGTCCTCCTTACTACAGGGAGGTTTATGATAATCTTCTGGAAGAAAAAGTCAGTTGCCATCTAGAAGATGAACTTACAAAAATAGCAGAAGAGAGAGCAAAGGTCATTTGTCAACCCCACATCCAAGCCATTCAGGATCATGAGAAGAACAGAGGAACTGATAACAGCACTGATACTGTTAACAGTGAAGTGTGGGAAACATGGCAGAAAATATCAGCCTCGACCTTTTACATAAAGAATGAGACACTGAACGAAGCTATAAGTGACACAGAAAATACCCCGTTAAAAACTACAGACTCTGAAAACACCAGAAACAGAGTCTGGACTTTACGAGAAGAACATATTCAATTTCACAATAAATTCAAACTGTAAGTACACAATGTGATTTGTAGCATGTCTTATAATTTGCTCAATGAAATCATTTGATGACTGTTTGGATTCGCCTTGTTAGACCGCTTTCTCACAAATCCATCTCAGACTGGTGTTACAAGTCAGATCATTCCAGTTGTTCGAGCCTGTTCCTGTTGTGATGTGAACACAGTCTTCTTCTCCTAAGACTTGATAGCCATTACCATTATCAGGCTGTAGAGAACCCCAGAATCTAGAAGATTGACACAAAGCAATGAGGATATTAATGTTTTATATTTTATTTGTCCTGCTTATAAAAAAATGCCCTAATAAATACATGTATTAGACTTTACAGTGAGAAACATAAAGGATTGAGATGAATAAAGACCTGGACTTCTCTCCCTTTTAATGTACAATACATTTTGAATATTTGCATTGTTCCTTGGTCTTGTTGCTCTTTTCATCTTTTTGGCTCAATATGTCTCCTGGTTTTCTTTATTTTAATATTTCTTTATTTCTATTTTTATATTTACTTTTGTTTGTAATGTCTAACCTGTGATGTTGGTTGTGATGCAGGTACTCACTGTGTTTTCTACTGTTCTATTTATATACAGTCTGTAATTCTGTGATTGTGAAAAATATATTGCTATTGATTTTTTGATGATGCTAATTGATTTGTTTATTAATTATTTGTAATATTGATTGTAATAAATTTATTCACATATATTTTTGGATTGATGTAAATTTACTTTCACTTCTGTAAATATCACGTGCACTTCATCACACCTCGGACATTTTCTGACTGTTCATTATGATAAGCCCAGTCCTTGAAGAGCACCTGTTCAGTTGTACTATTTAGACACCCTCATAGCACTCACCTCCGTCTACTTACATGTATTTTTTATTTAAAGCTGCATTGGGAAGTATAACTTTGAGAGACTAACACTAAACTTGCTGCAGACGTACCTTAAGATTTATTATGGAAATAAAAAATGTATGATATTTTTAACACTGGTCCCTTTATACAGTAATAAGTACTAAGAAGTTGTGTGGTTAAGCAATCTGCATTTTCACCACCAGATGTCACCAAAGTTACCCTTTAGAGGCTTGACTTAAAGAAAGGTGTATATATAAATAGACTGTATTCCTTCACTTTTTTAAAAAGGTGTTTGCTTACTTTAAATCCATTGGAGAGCCATTGACCCATTTCCAGGTCCCCTCTTTGACGGAGTCTGTCAAACCGATCCAGAACATTGTCTGTGTTTCAATGATCCCCAAGAGGAAAGTCTAATCAACAACAGAAAAAGTGTGACATTTTAGCTTTTTAGTATAATTCCACCTGTAATAAAATATATTTATTAAGTACGTTTGGTCTGTTTAATAAAACACTTTGATTCTACATTGTTTTGTCATGCACATTATGTAAACTCTGAATGGAGCCATAACACTTTTCAATAAGTAGAGGGCAATTCTTCTGTATTGTAATGGGACTATAGCAATAGAGCATGACTTACAGGGATTTTGTTGCAGATGGAAACTTGCTTGGTGCCATCTATGGCGCAAGCTCTTGTATTTTTACACAGTTGCTGACGATACAGAATAAACTAAACTAATCCTCATGCATCAGACAAAGAGCAGTCTACAATTGGACAGGAGTTCATTTATTTATGGACATTTATTAAGAGTGTACAAAGATGGGAATGACAAGTATCAGAAAGGACAAGAGGAAGAGTTAAATCCAGGTTGCTCATTTATGTGGCAAGCCATCAAAGTAAAGAATTTTGAAATATAATTGAAGGAGCAGTTAAAATTTTTATGTAATGGCCAGACTCAAAGTGAAAAGTAAATCTATGGCTTCATATTCCAGACTTTTATTTTTACATACAGTCTATGTAGTTAATGATCAGTGAGACTCAGCTCACTCACCAGCCAAAAGCCTTTGAGAACTTGATTCTGGGAACACAACAGAATCCCACTATAAGATGATTTGTACCTGCTCTTCAGCGCTATCTATAACCACCAAATGTGCTTCTCTGCTGTTGCAGTCCTTTCTGCTTTCTTCCCACGAGCTGGACTCATTGGAGGGAAAATAACAGCTGCACTGGAACATCCTCCATCCAGCTGGACACTCTCCTCCTTTGAGACCAAACAACATTAAAGACAAAGCCATGAATCAAACTATCTACCACACAGAGAAAAAAAAAGATTTAATGAACCTTCTGAAAACAAAAATCTAATGCCGTGTTAGAGTTGTCCCTGTTTGAAGACAAGACACCTGCTGAAGTTAAGTCAAAAGAACACAGACCACATCATCTATATTTACAGTGCCCACACTTACTCTTCTGCTTTTTAATCCATTGAATTAAACTGGCATTCAGAAGATCTTTCTCTGTCGTCAGCTGGGCTTTCATATTGGACAGGTCTGCAACTGAACGCCACACTGAGAGACTATCTGAAAAATAAAGAAAAATCATTCAACAGTGTCCATTACAAGTCACTATTGCTCTAATGGTGCAATTATAAAGGACAGGTTATTTTAAAAAATGACCAAATTTTGATGTGTTGACACAGGAGTAAAATAAATAAATCAATAACATGATCTGAAAAATGAAGCTGGTCAAGAGTATTTCACAGGATGGATACCAACATAATCTCTTTTTTGTTGTAGTAGGTGATTATTCCTAAATCATGGAGCAGTGTAATGAACATACATTTAATGGAATCATCTGACTAGACTTACGGTGAGCTCCAAGGCCAATAAGCCAACAGGAAAGGAAAGCACAAAAAAGCCCCAGCAGAATAATAACTCGTTGGTGTCTCTTTTCTGGGCCCTTACTTGCAGTAACTACAAAACACAAAATGCTTTATGCAACAAACATTAATACAGTATCAACATCTACAAAATAAAAATGCTCTTACCTCTCTCAGTTCTAACAGAAGTTGAATCAAAAGGTTTCCATTGGTCAACGTTGACATAAATATCCTCCTCCATTGCTCCCAATAAAGGCAATGGTTCATTCGATCACAATATATGGGTATAGAATGAAAGGAGGGGTTCATTTTTGGCTGTTTGTGGAGGAAGTTCTGAGTTTCAGGTTGCATTAATAGTGTCTGTCTACAACCTCAGATCAGAACACTTTAATCTCATGTCTGTTGGTTGGTTTCATCACTTTGTTAAACACAATAATAAAAGGGACAGTCAACAGCTTTAGGATTTATTTTTGAACCACAAGCAAGCAAAAATCAATGTTTTGTCTTGATGAAAAAAGATTAAAATGTTTACTTCATGAAATAGCAGTCCAATCACAAAATGATCACAAAAGCAGTTGTTACAATAATTGGTAGTAAGATCTATATGTCACACGGCCAATATTTGAGGCCTGATTAGTGCAAATGTCTTTTGTAAATTGGGAAAATAAAAACATAAAAGAAATATAGTATGGACACTTACATTTATTCATTACGCTTTTACCCAAAGCAACTTACATTAAGATTACATTCACCAGTTTTACAGCTGGAACACCACTGGAGGCAATGTGGGTTAAGTGTCTTCCCCAAGGACACGACGACAGTATGAACTGTGGGGAGAGCGTGAAAGATGACCGCTCTACCACTGAGCCACTGCGCCCCACGCTGAGCCACCGCGTCCCACTGCGTCCCACGCTGAGCCACTGCGCCCCACGCTGAGCCACCGCGTCCCACTGCGCCCCACGCTGAGCCACCGCGTCCCACTGCGCCCCACGCTGAGCCACCGCGTCCCACTGCGTCCCACGCTGAGCCACTGCGCCCCACGCTGAGCCACCGCGTCCCACGCCCCACGCTGAGCCACCGCGTCCCACGCCCCACGCTGAGCCACCGCGTCCCACTGCGCCCCACACTCAGAGGCCACTTTTAAACCATTTGGTCAACTAAATCAATGATTCTCAAACATTTCTCTTTGAGTACCATCTTAAATATATTTGAACTAAGCCTACTGTTAAAAACAGGATTAAAGCCAAAGCTAAATATAGTTATTAATATATTTTTTGCAGATTATATATATAAAAAAAATAAAATCTGGAAAAAAATAATCTGTACCACTGTACCAGGCTAAATGGAGATGCAATTATTTCAATAACATTTACTTCCCAAATAGAACACAAAAATAAAAAAATAAAAAGATTGCAAAATCATTAAAACCAATAGGCAACATTTAGTATTGGTTCAGGTTCAGACCACGAAGAGGAGACAAGTGGGAGATGTCTTCAAAACCCAACAACTGTTTAGTGGCCGCCTCCCAGCTCCGACCGAACTCCAGGCGGCTGTACATGCATGGGTACTGTCTGTCGGCCCAACACGCCCACTTTACGGCCCTGTTTACAGCATCCCAGTGTTCAGGCCTGGAAGAATCACATCAGAGGTCAAATACAGGGTATAATATGTCCAGGCTGCTGCGTATTGCGTGAATCTACACTGTACTTCAATAATATACTTTTACTCGGTTCCTTCCTGGACTATAATGAGGTTACTGTATATGTAATATCCTTCTTTTTAATTGTCCTACACTGTTGAGATAACAAGCTGGGCAGGTATTTCCAGATGAAGTGTGAATGCCTTTACTGTTGATGTGCTGTGACAGACCTGGGCAGCAGTGTACAGTCCTCCAGACAGAAGAGTGTACGCAGCAGTTGTCCTTCTTTAATCTTTTCCAGCCTCATCAACTGCAGAACCAAGAGTGTTGCCACCAATTTCAGGATGTCAGCGTGGGCCTTGACACCTAAAACAAAAGTAGTGTCAGAAGTATTAGATTCAGAAATGCACTTGGTTCACAAAACAGAAAGTAAACTAGACTAAAAACTAGACTATAGCAAGAGACAAGGGCTGGCTTGTATATTTTATGATTTACTTGAACTCTAGTGTGGGCTTCAGAGCTTACCTAGTGACTTAATGCCCTTGCTTTCCAGGAAATCATTGGCAAAGCGGTAAATGTCACAGTTTATGAGCCTGCCAAGTTCTGAGGATAACTCCCAGTAGCCTTCCTGCAACAGAAGTGAGAAGATTTCTACAGACAGAGATACAGACTGTGACAGAAAACCTGAAAAACATAGCAGACTGTCATATTCACACATAGTCTTGCATCTACAGTAGATGAGGGATATGAAAGAAATCTAGGTTTCGAAACAGTAAAAAGTGGCTTACTGAATGTTGCATTTCGAATATACTTGTCCATTTTTCCTTTGTTGGCTCTGCTTCTCGTCTGAATCAGTAATGAAAAGTCACATTAAAATAATCAAACAGGTAAAATTATATGCATGATAAACAAAAAGAAAAAAAAATAAATAAAAGACCTCAATTTTCTTATCACAGAATGATGTGGAGTAGGTGATGACGAAGGGTATTGCCTTTTAAATCTCTCGAATGAAGGACCTTGTGGAGGAGGTGATGACGAGGGACTAGGATCATATGAAGAACAATGAAATTGGGGTTCCATGTGTAAAGAGTCCATTGCAGAAAGCATGTGATAAGTAGGTTGTGGTGTAGGACTTTGAGCCAATGAAGCAGACTCTTGCATCAATAAACTTTCCATGAATGGAGGCTTTTGTGGAGGAGGTGGTTGCAGGTCATGGTCATTTCTTGTCCCGAGAAAACATGGTGGTGTCGAGGGACCAGAAACCGATATAGAAAACTGAAATGGTTTCATTTGGAAAGAGGCCATTTCAGGAAGGTATACACGAGGAGGTGGTGGTGGTATAGAAAGAGGAGCAAATAAACTCTGCTGCTGAACTAGCATGGGTAAAGAGTCCCTTGCAGAAAGGCTTAGATGAGTAGGTTGTGGCGTAGGACTATGAGCAAATGAAAAATTCTGTTGCCTGAATGAACATTCCATGGACTGAGGCAATTGTGGAGGAGGGGCTGGCCGGGGACACTCTCTTCTGGCAGATTTCATCAATTTTCTTGTCACGAGAGGATGTGGTGGTGGCGAGGGACTAGAAGCCGATGAAGAAGACTGAACTGGTTCCATTTGTAAAAAGGCCATTTTAGGAGAGCGTGGTGGTATAGAGGGAGAAGACTCTGTACGACTTAGCATGCGTAAAGTCTTTGAAGGAACGAAATAACCAGAAGGACTATGAGCCAATGAAACAGACTTAGGTGAAGAATATGCATGCATTCCATGCAAGTCTTTAAATGGTCGTGGTGATGGAAGATTAATCAAGGCCATTGAGTCAGACCGATCACATGTCTCCTTGCTGGTTCCTCTGAGTAAATGATCAGGTCCTGGGAGAGCGTCTGCTGACATCGATTGCTGAAATAATGAATTTGATGGTGAAGCATTAGACATGTAGTATCCATCTGTTTCAGGGCCATCACAAGGTATGTCTTCTGTCTCACAAGGAACCTAAATTAGTAACAAAGAAAAAAAAATGTATTTCCTGCTAAGAAACCAAATCTGTCTAAATCTAAAGAAGCATCTAGCTATTTTAACTTCATCACTGTACATGGTGGCAGCAGTTTCAACTGAATCAATTATGAATATATTTGTCATGACAAAGATTTTACTCACATTTTTTATTATATCTGATATCACTACAATTGTATATTTACCAGATTTTAACTCAAATTTTTTTATTAAAAACATGCTGGTGGAGAGAAACAATAAAATAAAAGCTAAGATCAGAAGGATAACTGGCTGGTGTAGAAGGAGAAACTCTGAACTTACTGTCTCCTTGTACTTTACACATTACCTCATAATTAGCACTTGGTTCAGAGTCCGTGTCTTCTATGTCCTCTTCATCATCATAAATTTCATCAAAATCACAACAATCCAGGTCAATGTAAGTCGAAAAATCTTTGTTTTTTTCTGCAATCACTTTGGCAATGTCTGTGAAGCCTTGTTCTTGTTCAGATTCCTAAAATACGAAACAAGAGACAGATTTTTGTAGGTTGCATCAGATTCTCAATCTTGTCTGACAAAGCAGAAAGGAGTACAAATATAAAGACTAGAACTGTAATTAGTTTGTCAGTTTCTCTGTATGTTGTACTAAAGTATACATAGGAAGTTTTTTTAATTTGACATGTTATTAGAAAATATAAACAGACACTTTCTTCAATGGCCACAAAGCTGGTGAACTGAGAGAGGATGGAGAACTTTTTGCTCAGCTAGACTAGAAGCCGATGAAGAAGACTGAACTGGTTTCAAGTGTAAAGAAGTCTTTTTAGGAAGGCCTACAGGAGGAGGTGGTGGTGATGATAAAGAGATAGGATCAAATAAAGACTGTGTACTGACAAGCATTGGTGAAGAGTCCAATGCAGAAAAGCAAACATCAGTAGGACTACAAACAGATGAAACAGACTGAGGTGAGGCATTAGACATGTAGCAACACTCATCTTCTTCTGTTTCAGGGCCATCACAAGGCATGTCTTCCATCTCACAAGGACCCTAAATTAGTAAAGAAGAAAAAAAAAATGTTTTTCCTGCTAATAAACCAAATCTGTATTAATCTAAAGAAGCATCTAGCTAGTTTAACTTCATCATGGTACATGGTGGCAGCAGTTTCAACTGAATTTAAAAATTAAATGTTTTACCTACAATTTATTTTGTATTGTATCTGATATCACTGCAACTGTATATTTTCCCAGATTTTAACTTGGAAAAATAAAATTAAAAACATGCTGTTGGAGAGAAACATTAAGCTCAAAAGCTAAGATCAAAATAAACTCTGGCTGGAACTTTGACCTTACCGTCTCCTTGTCCTTTACACATTACCTCATAATTAATTAATTCGATGGCTGAGAAGTCCTCTTCATCATCAACCTCAGCCATGCCGATGTAAGGCAAAAAGTCTACGTCTTCTTCTGCAATCACTTTGACAATGTCTGTGAAGCCTTGTTGTTGTTCAGATTCCTAAAATAAGAAACAAGAGACAGATTTTTATAGGTTGCGTCAGATTCTCAATCTTGTCTGACAAAGCAGAAAAGAGTAAAATATAAAGACTAGAACTGTAATATGTTAGTGCTGCTAGAGCGAAAAATTAAGCACTTTCAGTTTCTCTGTATGTTGTACTAAAGTATACATAGGAACAGCTTTTTTAATTTGACATGTTATTATAAAATGAAACCAACAGACCCTTTCTTCAATGGCCACAAAGCTGGTGAACTGAGAGAGGATGGAGAACTCTTTGCTCAGCTCGATTATGAAGGACTTCAGGTCTGCTTTCTTGCCCTGGAAAAGCAGACGAGTAAACACACCGAGCAGAGGATGAAATGAACACCTGAATCAAAGAAATGTTTTACTTCTCACCTCATGCTGAGCTTCACTGGAGTCTAGGCTTCCATCTTCAAAGTCCCTGATGAGAGCTCTCGCTGTAAGCTTGTGAAGAAACTGTTGAAACAAAAATATAATTTGATCTTTAACCACACGTTTTGTAAATTTTAACTTAACTGATACAAAAGAGACTTGTACACGCTGAGGAGCGTTATCCTTGACACTGGCTCAGGCAGTGGTCTAAAAAGTAGCAACTGTCTTAAACTCACAGCTAGTCTAGGGTTTTAGTATTTCAGTATTATTTAACCGGGTAGGTCAATTTAGAACCAGTTCTCACTTGGTTGGGGAAAGGGATGACGTGACACAAAAGGTCCTTCCCTGTGTGAGAATCGAACTGTGAGGCAGGAGTGCTAACCACTCTGACACCTTGCTGCCATCTTGTCAAATCACAACCCAGAGATCAGTGCTACATATAATAAAAATTCTAAGTTTACATGCTGCAGTTTAAGGCAATCCCATCTGGTATACAGGTGTAATGTATGCTAGCCAACAGGACTCAAAATGTCTTAAATAGAGGAGACAAAATGTTCTTTCTTACTGTCCCCTTGGTCTTCTGCAGCTCACTGGTGGACACCATGGTTTTAATCTCTTGGCCACTTAGGTTACCTAGAAGTGTGGCCTGTAAAATATAAGTTTGATCTTAATTGATACTTGGTACTTTAATGATAAAAGGTAGATTCCTGATTAAGTATAATTATATTTATATATATTTATCATTAATAAAACAATTATAAAATGGAGCATAAATACAATTCAAAACAGCTTTTGCATTACATAATACCTGAGTGCAGTGTGGCACAAAGCCATAGACCAGAGCATGACAGTCATTAAACAGAGCGTGGAGCTGCTTCGGGGCTTGCACAGGTGGTGGGGCTCTGGTGTTAAACTGCTGCCACTTTATAGACACTGACCTTGCTCCTGGAGCCATCATGCACTTAACTTGAGATGCCACCTACAGCAGGAAAGACCATAGTTGAACATGGTATTAAACCCTATATTAAGAAAGACAAAGGTTGACTAACAGTAGACACATCTGGAGAGGGTCAGTGAATACAAATCCTATTACACAAGGTGCTTAAGTAAATCCTATAAACAGGTCTCACCTTTTCTGACCAGTTGTGTTTGGTTTTTGTGTCAAAGAATTCATAGGCTCCACCTCCTGCTGCGGCCAGAGCTCTCAGCATATGACGATTGGCAGTTGGACTGAAATGAACATTAAATAAAATAAAGAAATAATTGGTTTTAATCAGATCCACAGTGAGCTGGAGATTTCACACGTGACACTGAGATACAAATAAAACAGAAAAGGCTTAATGACTAAAAGGACCAGTGTACAAGTGGTCCATAAGCAGCTCATTTAATGAATGACCAAAGTGACTCTGCAGGACCATGATTGCCTCAGACCTCAGACCGCAGGTGAAGAGCCGGCTATGTTCCAAATGGTCCCTAAGCAGCTGCAGAGTGAGCTCTGCATTTTGGATGTGACCGTCCGACAGCAGCAGCAGGTTCCTCGTGCCGCTGGAGGGAGGCAGGAGACTCAGAGTTCGCAAGGGACGCCACAGCTCAGTGCTTCCCCCTGCTGACGAGAAGTGCTAGTAGAAACACAGTGTCATTATCAGCCTTTTGAGGACCATGCAAAATACTGACTTACATTCAAACACCGCCAAAGTAAATCGGCCACTTATATTGGCAACATGTAGTCATTTATCCTACATGGATCTAACATCAACTGAAAATATTTTCACAAATTACCTGAATAAAGTTTTTAGCTGCCTGATGTGCTTCAAAAATGGGTTGTGCAGACAGAAAAGCCTCTGTGTGATCTAAACATAAAACACATACATTAATTATAGTCACAGAAAGTCCTAAAGTAAACTGTACAGTCGTGATACTCCTAAATAAAACTGTAGTTTTTCATTTGGATCAAATTTCCACAAACATGCTTGTACAAGTCAAACTCACCGGTGCCAAAGAAGATGACATTGACTCGGACGTTGCGGTCGAGGGTTTTCAGGATGTGCAGAGTGATTCTTTGAGCTGTACTCAGAGACTCTCCCCTCATAGATTCAGACGCATCCAGCAAAAGCACAACTTCATCTGATGTGGAAGTTGAAGTGACTTCAAAGTTGGGATAGAAAACCAACATACAGGCCTTACAGTAAAACACACAAAGAAATGTTAAACGTCTGAAAGTTAGAGTCAGACTGATTCAAAAGTAAAACCAGATGAGACCTGGCTGTCCTTGTCTGGGTGTTGCTCGACCCACATCCTTGGTGTGTGGACCTCAGACAGAGTGACCATGAGCTGAAAGCCTTCAGGTCCCATGACCTCTCCTGGCAGCACACTCACCACCGCCTTGCAATCAGTTCTCTGGAAATACAAATACACTTTAACATGAAAGAAACTCTTTCAAACACATCTGTGTATGTTCATGAATTAAACATTTAGCACCAATGAAAATAAAAATACATTTCTCTTGATTACCTTCATTTTTATTTTATGAGTAATGCATTTCAGTTTGGTGATCTCATGAGGCATGTCAATCGACATGTCGAGATAAAATTCTCTGAGGTAAAGCAGAAAAAGACTTTGTTAATTGCAATGTAAGGTGAGGTAAAGATGAATGCTTGACAGATGGATATAACTCACCTGGAATTGGCTCCTTCATCAGTTACACACACCTTTTCTACAGTTACCTGTTTAGAGGAAACAATAAGGAAGTAACGCTCGACTGCTTTGGGACACTGTTTATCTCATTTAATAAATATTATTGCTGGAAGATATTAAAGTGAATTTCAATAATAAAAATAAAATAGGATTTTAACAAAGACAAGTATAACACAAATATAAACAAAATGTGAGGACATTTTAATATTTAGTTTTTAATGTTAGAATGAAAATTGTTTTCTTTCTTGAGATGTTATCCAGTGCTAAAAGTAAACTGTCCAAACCTCTAGCTTAAACAGACAAAATATCCAGAATGTGTATTGCAGACAGTAAATGATGTTGTCAAACCTGTGTGGTCTGGTTGAGTGCTGCACTCTCCTGCCACGGAGCCACACTGCCAGGTAAGGAGAAAAAAATACTTCCATCCTTCACAATCAGCTCAGACACATAGGTGACTTTAATGAGGACAGTCGCTCCAGGTGGAAGATTACCAACACTTATGGTGAATACATCCTGCATGAAGCACAAAGACAAAATCCCAACTTCTGTCAAAATATGATTTTCATGAACCTAAACCTAGAACAGAGCAAAGTAAAACTCAACACACAGGGGCATCCTGGTCCATGAGGTAGGCTCCGTGGCCCTTCTTAATGGCCTCCTTGTACTCTTTCCGAGCAGTTTCCTTCTCCTTTACCTAGAACCAAAAAATACATAAATTGTATTCATTATTAGTAAATATTCAATATTATTACATTTATAGAAAATGCTACAATTGGAACATGTGCATAATAAATATGGCGGTTAAAAAGCTCTTTATGAATTGAATTAAAACAAGGACAGTGACGTTGCCCGGCATGGTGCAGCCGGCAGGGGTCCTGATGACCCGATTTCTGAAATACGGAAACTGGCCTTAGGGACAAGAAAGTGTCACCTCGCTGGGGGGGATACTGGAAGTATGGGATGCCATCAAGCTGAAGAAAGAGTCCTACTGGACCTAGTTGGCTTGTAGGACTCCTGAGGCAGCTGACGGGTACAGGCAAAAACTCGGGTCTGGGAGGAGTTTGGTGAAGTCATGGAGAAGGATTATCGGTTGGCCTTGAAGAGACTCTGGTGAACCGTCCTGGCGGCTCAGGGGGGGGGAGCAGTGTCCTGCCAAGACTGTTTACAGTTGAGTTGGGGATCTGCTCCGAGTACCTCAAGTCTCTGGATGTTGTGGGGCTGTCTTGGCTGACACGCCTCTGCAACCTGACATAGTGATCAGGGACAGTACCTCTGGACTGACAGAGCGGGGTGGTCCCTCTTTTCAACAAGGGGGATCGGAGGGTGTGTTCCAACTACAGAGGGATCACACTCCTCAACCTCGCTGACAAAGTCTATGCAGGGAACTGGAGATGAGAATTTGTCCAATAGTAAACCCTTGCATTCAGGAGGAACAATGCGTTTTTTGTCCCGGTCGTGAAACACTGGACCAGCTCTATACCCTTTTCAAGGTGCAGCCAGGGGCCGGAGGGAGTCTGGTTTGGGGACTCGCCTCCGGTTATTACAGATTATGTTGTCATTTTGGCATCATCAAGCCAGGACCTTCAGTGTGCACTGGGACGGAGTGCAGCCGAGTGTGAAGCGGCTGAGATGAGGTTCAGCACCTCCAAGTCCAAGGCCATGGTTTTCAGTCGGAAAAGGGTGGAGAGCTCCTGCCTCAAGTGGAGAAGTTTAAGTATGTTGGGGTCTTGGTCACGAGTGAGGGAAGGACAGAGAGTGAGATTGACAGACGGATTGATGCAGCTTCTGCAGTGATGCGGTCGATGTACCGGTCTGTCGTGATGAAGGAGCTGAGTTGCAGGGCTCTCGATTTATCGTTCAATCTACGTTCCTACTCTCACCTACGGTCATGAGTTGTGGGTCATGACCGAAAGGACAAGATCCCAGATACAGGCGGCTAAAATTTATTTGCTCCGCATGGTGGCTGGGCGCTTCCTTAGAGATAGGGTGAGGATCTTGGCCACTCGGAAGGAGCTCAGAGTAGAGCCGCTGCCCTTCCACATTGAGAGGAGCCGGGGAAGACCTAGGACACGCTGGAGAGACTATGTCTCTCGGCTGGCCTGGGAATGCCTCGGTATTCCCCTGAAAGAGCTGGAGGAAGTGTCTGGGGATAGGGAAGTGTGCTTAGACTGCTGCCCCTGCAACCGGCCCCAGATAAACGCAAGATAAAATGGATGGATGGAAAAATATTATTAATAACTAGTACATTTATTCCAACCTCATTTATTTTATTCTTAAAGAAAAGCACAGTTCATTTGGGTACTTTACCTGTCCCACCACATGTTTGCCATTGATAAATGCTTCAAACCCACACACTGCAGCAGAATCGTCCAGAGGAAATACATACTTGGCCTCTATGGGCACAGAGCTCTGATTGGTATATTTCTGAAAGATGATGACCTAAATTTTGAAAAATAAAATGAAACAATGATAAGGAAGTTGCCAATAACCTACATGTGGAAAACATGAGCATGTCTGTTTGTTTTACCTGAGAAAGTAGGTCCATAAGTTTACATTTCACATGGACCATCTGCAAAGGGATCCGTTGTCCCGAACTGTCCAAAAGACCAGCGGTTACCTTTTCTAGTGGGTTTTTGATGTTATCAATGCCATCCTCGTCTGACCTCATTCCTACAAACATTACATCACAACACAGATTTAAAACAAGAATTCCCCAATAAGATAAAACTGATCAACTCGTCTTACCTTGGTCAGAGGAGGGCAAGCTGGGCTCCTCTGAAATATGGATTTCAGGAGTGAAGGTTTTCAGCTGTTCTCCTTCTCGACTGAACTTAACCACGTACTTCAGCTTCACCTGGTCAGGACTGTACACCACATATTCATCATCCTGCAACATCGGTACTATATTAATTTGAATAAAACATAATGCTTGGCCTTGTTTCTAAAAGTGTTTTGAATGTTGATCACATCTGGAAGAGCTGCATTAAAAAAACTTAAAATTTTACAAAAAATAATGTGTTTGATTTCTTTTCAAAACATAAATTATCTTTTAGTGAACTCACTGAGTCATGAGCTATTTTCTCTCATTCAAAGTGTATACGTTGATTTAAACACAGACAACACTAGTAACATGAAACTACAGTAACAAATATTTTTACCACAAAATCAGACTGAATGTTAGGTGTCTTTTGGACTCCGTGCACGCTGTCATATTTGTCCGGGGCCTGGGTGAGTGTGAGGTCTCTCTTGTGGACATCCTTGCATCGTCCCAATGACACATCACACAACAGCAACAGTCGGGAATCATCTGTCGCACACAACTTGGAGTATTTCAAAGCCGTGCTGTGAGCCAAAGGTACACGGACAAATCAGGCAAAATGTGATTGAATAAAAATGTAACTGTATTTAATGTATTTAATTAACTGTATGGAAGATTGGGTTAAATAATTCAAGAAAATTTGTTGAATTGTTCACCAACCTGAGGTTATCAGTAAAGTAGATTCCACTGCCCAGATTACCAGCATCAGTCCTTTCAATCCCATGATGCTCCACTACAGCACGAGGAAGAAGAAGGCCACTAAAGAGAACAGATTGAATTACATTATTAATATTATTACTAAATAAAACCTCAAACAATGACTTGGTAAAATGTGTGCGTGATTGAGAAAATCCTGGTGTACAGGGCTGTAATGGATGACAGATACTTATACTCCAATATGTTTTATAATGCATTTACAAGACGTATACATGAATTATACAGTATGTTATGAGTGCGAGGTGTGACGTGAGCAATACATTGTCCCATTGTTGTTATTGCTGTTACCTCAAAGGTATATTTGCACATTTGAAGTCAATGTGAGTGTAATTTTATGTATGTACGAGTAGCTACAGAACTGTTGGGTCCATGTTTCTGCAAATATCTTCATTAGTCTCTGTAGCCCGTGCAGTTTTGGGTCAGTGATGTAATTATTTAAAGAATAGAAAACACAAATTGTGCATGTGTGTCATGACTTTCAAAGTTCAGTAAAGGCCAGTTCTTACCGGGATAGGATTCCCACAAAGTTGCTGGGACTGGATGAATGGAGGAGGGGCTTAATGTTTCCAATTTCACTTTTAAATGCTTGAAGCTCCACTCCTCTGTTGATACGCAGAATCTGATGGACCTGTATTTTACTGTAAATCACAAAAAGAAGGTGATCTAAATTTGATTTTGAAATTTATTTGGAAAATTGAAATGATTAAAGAAACATTTTTTAAATTAAATTTATTCATTCATGTTCTTCTTCCGCTTAGTCCTGTCAAGAGTCGCTGGTGACTGGAGCATATCCCAGCAACTCATAACATAACAGCTCTTTATCTTAAAATATAATCTCCACTGTGTAATGCCGAGTGGCAGGACACAATGTTGGATAGAGTTCTACAGAGTTCTTTGCTATTGCATTTACATTTTAGTACAGTGGATCAACTTTCAGTTACCTGTGCTGAAGCAGAGAAGTCACAGCCTCAAACTCTGAGCTCTGAAATGGAACCGCTTCAATACCACACCTCAGAGCACGATATTTACCCAGACTGGAAGGTAGAGAGCTTCCCGCTGTCATTTCACTGACATTCAATATGTCCCTAATTAACTAAACAGAAACAAATATTTCAGGTTGGTGGGATGGCAATGCAGGCAATATCATGTTTGGTGTTACATAATATCCAATGTATAACGCATTTTTACCTGGCAGAGATCCAAATGCTGGGAAATATTATGGATACTTAGATCGAGAGGTGTTTGGTGAGGAAGCAGAGTATAAAACTCGCTCCAATATGAAGCCCCCTCTTCATATTTACTTTCATTAAGTTTTTTCTGAGCCTGAAGTAACAGCCCCTCTGCCCTGGTCACCTATACACAAAGTATCAAGAACAAAAACAGCTGTAGAGCTTTCACTTAAACGAGACAGAGGCAGGTCATATATAAAGGCTTTTTATTCTTACGTCATTGAGACTGATCTTGTTCACTGGAACTCGGAGGATGTGTTCAAGTCGACCCATGGCCTCTTCCCACAGCAACTCCACAAACACACCCACTTCCTGTGATAGGCCTCCTGTGTTTAGCTTCTCTTCCAGCAGCAGCTGCAGCCAAACAGACAGCTTGTAAATGATTTAATAGTATTGTTTTATCATTTCTATTAGCCACAAAAGAGTAGAGCAGAATATTATAGTAAATGCACTGAACCTGCTGAAGTGGGGCGGAGCCCAGCTCAGTGGCGTGAGGAGGAACATGGCTCCTTTGTTTTAGACCATCTGCCTTCATAGAGTCTCTTAAGGCCTGGTAAACTTTCAGAGCCTCTTCTGAAGTGGACAGAAACACCAGTCGATCCCTCACAGCTGCCTTCTGTTTGCACAAAACAGTGTATGGCTGGATAAGTACGGAACTTTAATAAAAATAATATTCAGGCCAACTATATTTACAAAAAGGCAGCATATTTAAGACATGAATGTAGGCTAATTTTTGAATGAACAAAATATTTTTCAGTAGATTATTTGGCTACTCGATTTAAACAAAGATGAAATAACAAAAGTCATTAAATCTTACATTGTACATCTTTGGGTATTGTCACACATGATTGTTTAATTATTGTGATTAATTATGTACGCAAGTATAACATTTTCTACTTTTAATTGTAATTACTTTATCGTAAAATACATTACCTTGGATTGTATATCATTCTTCCAGTACCTCACCACACGATACTGTCTCACATTCTCACTTTTAGCACTCTGTAGCTCCAGCACACACCAAGAGCTGCTGTTAGTCTGATGAGAAATAAATACAAATGGTGTTTACAAGGATTACATTCTCAAAATGCATGACAGTCAAATGACTTGTAGATTTACCTTTTCAAAGACTGAGTATTTGGCCACTTGAAAGTTTTCTGGATACTTGGGGAGATCGTGGTCAGTTTCAGCATATATTCTGTAAATGTTAATGGAAGAAAATATAATTTTTTCTAATGTTTTTATTAGATTAAACTTAGTTCAATAATTAATGATAACTGGAATAATATTGGCATGCACTTAAGAAATCTGTCCAAACACTTTGAACAAGGTAATAACAGAAGTTTAGCAGTTAAACCTGTTATTTTCTCTTCCCGTTGGAGGCTCTGCCCTCGGAGTCACAGACTCCAAAGGTTTGACTCGGCCTTTGGACAGCTTAGCAGTTACTATACCTGCTGACGGTTTGTCTATAAAAGAGCAAACGAATACAGACTATCACTCAAGTCGCAAAGTCCTGCTGAACACTCCCAGCTGTACAAGTGAATCAACCCATGACAAAACTTTACTGTACACACCTGTCCAGCAAACAACACACATAACACGCTTAAGACCTCAGGTATGTACACCTGCTGAGGTAAAAACCTCAAGTGAATTAATCAAAATGGACACACGCCAACTTTTGAGCCATAATGACAGAAATCAGTGTTGTCCTTTGTCCTCCAGATTATATGGGTATAACTAATTGCACAAAGTTCCAGCATAGGTAAGCATTTTAAACTTTGAAGACATTATACTCTAAACTTGTATAAATACTCGTGTGCAAACTGGTAAATGTTTTTAATGTAAGAGAGCTGTACCTTTCCATAAATGTGGAGAATAAGTAGAAGGAGAGGGTATATCCCATTTAAAATCATCTACTGGCAGCAGAACAGCTGCCTCCAAGCAGCTGTACACATAACTCTGTCCAACAACAGGTATTTGGTGCTTCACAATGCTGCGAAGTTTATGTCCGATCAAACTTGACACATCATTGGTCACTATCAGAGAGCACTGTAGGAAACAAAACAGAAATGTATGACAGCTAACAGCCTGGTCAAACCTAAGGAAATGAGACGAGATCTGACCTCTTTATTGGCCACATAAGAAACAGTCCCTCCATTTTCGGTTACTGCCAACTTTATATTCTTCTTCTCTATGAAAGGCAGACCTTTTAGCTCAAAAAGCACGGAGCAGTGTTGGAACAGAGCCATGTCTGCAAAAACAAGAGACACACACCCAATGTGACACAAGAAAACTTCCATAAACAGAACAGTGAGGAGATGCCGAAGCCCTGCTGTAAAACCAGCGTAGATAAAATTAAGTATCCGAAAAAACTTGAAAAACATTCAAAAGGTTTGTTGGATTAGTGTGTTATCCTGTCAATAGTTTTTTCTCACTTGATACAAAAAATAAGTATAAAGAATTGATCATTAAATACATAAACTCACCTGGAGCCTGCAGCGTCAGTCTCAACAGCTAGTGTGATACCGGAAGTGAGGTGCGGGTATTTCCTGTTGTTTTCTAAATAAAGGCAGGTGTTTTCTTATGTGTTTTCTTTTTGTCATTGTGGTTTGTTATTTGATATCATCTTATTGGTTATTTGGGCAGTAGGTCATCCCTTTTAAGTGTTATTTTACAGTAGACCTATATGTTATTTATACTAGCGGCCAATATTTTTAAGATAATAATCACACCTTTTCTGTCATTCTTTATATTTTTATTCCACAGATGAAAATTGACACACTAAAACTATGGTCTAAAGCACACATTGCACAATATATGCCTGTTAAAATGATAATTGATAACAATTCAGATTTAGTTTGGACTTTTTTGTATTTATTCAAAATCACGTCTGTGATGGTTCTCAGTCATCCAGGACATCTTGAAAAAAAGGTTTAAGTAAAAGCATCTGGATTCAGTTTTTAAGGTGAAGACGTTTTGTCTCTAATTCCAAGAGACTTTATCAATTCTGAGATCAACTGGTAAGAGAGCTGAGCTTATATCTCCAGAGGGAGGAGTTTCCTCTGAAACCTAACCTGATGGACCAGGCTGTTCTGTTCTCACCGTCGTTAGTCGTGAAAGGGAGGTGTGACTCCTGATGTGGGAGTCGTTAAGGCTCAGGAGAGTCGTTGGTGTCACTGTTCCATTCAGGTGCTGTGTTTTGTTTTAGGTTTCAGAACACTGTTATAAATACTAGGTAACATAAATTTCCTGAGCCTTAACGACTCCCACATCAGGAGTCACACTTCCCTTTTAGGGCTAACGACTGTGAGAGCAGAACAGCCTGGACCATCAGGTTTGGTTTTCAGGGGAAACTCCCTTTAGAGATATAAGCTCATCTAAGCTCATAAGAGCAAGGATCGCCAGATCAAAAAGTTCCAGATTTTGGTTAATGGACAACAGCGGCACAATCCGGACTATCCAAGGTGCAACAAGGATATTACACCAGCTACTCGGGACAGATGGGTAAAGAACCTCTCGGACAGAGTTCTCACCTAAACTGAAAATGAGGTTCTTGAAAAAGGGCTTAATTTCTCGGTTGCTCCAAGGCACATCCCTACAGTAGACCTCATCACAGCAACAGAATCAGCCATAAGGAACAATAAATTTTCTGGAAATGAAGCTGAAGAACTGAGACTGAGCAAAGAATAAAGAGCGTAATCGTAGTTTATATTACTAGAAAATACTTTTTCATTCACAAAAATAAACTTCACTTCTTCACTTTGTTTACACTTTCAAGGCTACGGTTGCAATTACATTTTTATTTACGTTTCTTTACTTAGGTTTCTAAGCTTACGTTTACGCTTCTAGGTTTACGATTCCAATTTCTTTCTTTTGTTTGCAATTAATTTGACCCCGTTTTGACGCCATAGAGTTCACTCCCCCTTGTTTATCCTTGTTTATTTTTTGGGAGCCTTGTCATGTTAATGAAGAGTCTTAGGACAGTTGAGATAACCAACACCATAACATTTAAATGTAAGTGTATTCACTTAGGAAGGTCTAATAAGATTCTTTTGGCTGGCTTTCTGCAAGTTATTTGTTCATGGTAGGCATTAAAACAGATCATTTCTATGAGGATTTTTGGCACTTTAATACAGCAGTAAAACTGTAATAAAGTAGTGAGTATTGTCTATGTGTGTGTGTGTGTGTGTGTGTGTGTGTGTGTGTGTGTGTGTGTGTGTGTGTGTGTGTGTGTGTGGTGCAGCCAGGGTAACAGAAACACAGTGTACCGCCTTTGACTAACCTAGCAACCTGAATTAAACTAACACAAGCCTAAACATACTGAGACAGTTTTAAATCTCTCTCTCTGCAGGTATGTTGAAAAATTGTCTTTCCAAAGAATCTGAATGTACAGGACGTTGTATTCTGAATGTCCCTCTTGTGCTTGATTTTTAGCTTTTGAAGGTTTATTGCCTTCATTGTGAAATGTTACACTAGTAATGAGGTCTTATTGTAGATAAAACTGGAAAATTATGTCATGAAGGATTTGCCTCTGTCTCTGCTGAGTCGAGGATGTGGACAGTTTATCCCATCAGATGGCAACAGAAATGGACGCCTGGACGTGTGCTTCACACCAGAGGTATCACTCACAAAGTGTTTTGATTTTTTTACTTAAGAAATGTGTGAGCCTTTAGAGAATATATATATATCCTATAGTTTTGACTTTCAGACATTTATATTCATTTATCAACAGCAGATTATAGCATTAAAACTTTGCATTCCAAATGAATGGTACTGAACAGTTTCTTACATACAGTAGAACACCATTGTTAAGACAAATTTTTGCCAGACTAAGGAATGGAGACTTTAAGCCTTTTGTTGACTATGATACATACAACAGTCTGAACTGTTAATTCTCCCTTTTAAACACATTAACTCAAACATAGGATTACTACATTTGGAAGTCTCAAGACACTTTGCTGCGACTGTCCTCCAGCGGTTGTCTGCTTACAAAACAAGAGTCTACTCTTCCAAAGACTTACAGCACTCGCAGGGGGGCACTTGTACTGTATTCTCAGGTATTAAAGATTCAACATTCATGATATGGATCATTCTAATATCTAATGTTGGGATTGGGTGGTGTAGATCATTTGAAAACAAATGAATGCTTCCTTTTGCTTCAAGGGCCTGGTCACTTTGAAAAATTATCCTTCAGCCACCATTGATGAACAACACCATTTTGGACAGTACACAGGCACTCTGCCAGTCCAGCACCATCAGCGGAGCACACTGAAAGAGCATACGCTGGCCATTTTGAACTACACCAATGGTCAGGTAAGTGGAAACTAGATGCATTTCAACTCTAGTAGAATAAAGTTACAGTTTAAGGATGAAGCCGTTTCCTTTGTTCTGTTTTGTAGGAAAGACCTCACAGGCCGCCCCCAACTTTCCTTCCTCCACTTTGCCTCCCTCAACCTCCAGATTCTAAAAGTTCTTTGCTATCTCACACTCATCAACAGCAGCCCACCTGGGAGCAGCACGTGCGACTTAAACCTCTGTCACCCTGTGTAGAGAGAATCAAGGCACAACAAGGAAGCAGACATGAAGGTACCAAGACAACTTTAATTAAAGCTGTAAACATCAATCAACACAATATGATGCCCACGTACCTGGTAGGAAATGTATAGTAGCTGACCCTTTAAGTACAGAAATGTGTGATTTGAAGTTCACTCAGATTGGATAGGATTCTCCAGCTGATCCCACAAATGTTTTGCCACCTTTGCTTTTGTCCCTCACTGACCACTGTAACTGATTTTTGGAGAGATTATCAGAGCCATAAGAACCATCACAGTGTGGTATATATTTGCTGGTCCTTTTCTCACCCACTATTTGAAACACTTTGCAACAGATTACCATATCATTTTCATTAAATGTAGCCCATCAAATGTTCGAATAAATACCCTTACATGAACACAATGTATATATAAGTGAGGGTCAGTTCAAAGTGCAAACTGCAGATCTATTTAAAATATTGTGTTATGGTTTTTTTTCAGATGATGTGGGGGGATGCAAAAGAAAAATGAGGCTGGATGTCTTCCTCCAGATACCTACAGATTCTAGGAATTCAAGCCCACAAGTCAAACATCATTCCTGGGATCACATTGAAAAAGAAGCCTTCTTGGTGACTAATGTTAAATCTGTTTGAAACTTTGAAACATATGAAAATCTATTAATGTATTTTTGGTGTATTTCTTATTTTTATTTTCCTTTAGAATCCTCCAAGTACCAGTCTGGAGCATAGTGGACAGGTGCAGGACTTTGAGACAGACCCTCCCAATGCAACAGACACAAACTTCCCTCGGGTCAATCAGCACAATGGATGTGGTAAATCATCTGATGATTAGGTTGTCTCTAAACAATACAAACAGACGTGGTGGACAATGTACTGTATGTGCTTCATCTGTTCTTCGTATAGGTGCGTTTCTTCCTCCTCTCAAAGCAGTCAGCAATGAATGGTATCTGGTGCACAAAAACAAGGTAAGGCAGCAGCTTCAGTGGAACATGTTTACTGCATTAATGTAACCAACTGACCCTTTTACGTCAATGCAGTCAGTGTCGGGTTGGACTTTAGCACAATCCTCAGGCACATACAGTTCACAGACAACATAACTACAAAGTACATAAGGCAATTGTGATAAACAGTAGAAATCAATGATTGAATATATCTTTATTTTCAGGTATGTAATGGGACTCTGAGCAAAAATGAACAGCCCACAGACCAGTTACCTCCTATTGAAGAAACTCCAGTAGGCCTAACAAGACGCTTAGATGGCAGTCTGCAAGATGCCAAAACTCGAAGAAACACAAATGATTTACAAAAAACATTATTTCTTCCTCGGTTGATACCTGAGAAATCTCAGGGTATTCTACAATAGGTTTTTATTAAGTTTTCAAAATGATGCTACACTTATAACATATTTAACTCCACTTTGTCTGACTTTCAGAAGAAAATGGTCAAAAGCAGAGAAAAGAGATGACAGGAAAACAGCACGAGGGAATGAGTCACAAAGTTGAAGGACAGGCCTTTGAGAAAGGCTGTAAAATACAGTTACAGTTACTCAACCCAGGAGAAGGTATTACATATTTATTCATTCATTCACATATTTTTACTTGTGCACTAATCTAAATGTTAGCTGTTACCTGTTAACTGTGCACGTTCACCTTCAGAGTGTCCTGCTCCAGTCGGGCTGCTCACTGGTGTCACTGGAAAGAGAGGTCCAGGTCGGCAGAGCTCTTTGGCATTTTTACAAAACCGTCTACTCAACCTCCATCCCCAGTGTGAAGAGTCTGGCAACACTAACAGAGAAGTGGTTAGGGGGCTGCTGCCACTGGAGCTCAGAGGTAAAGATCGCAAGATAATCAGATCAGAGTTGTTTTCTATTGGAACAGGAAACTGTGGCTTATTTAACTGTCTTTGATTTAGACTTGGAGAATGGTCAGTCAGTGGGCAGTCTGATCTTGGGTCCTGACGGTGAAATTATTCAACTGTCAATGTTTGACAACATCCAGTATAGCCCTCAAGGACAAGGTAGGTGTCAGATAATTAACCTTTCAGGGGTCTAGTGTAGTCCAGGAATCAGTAAAACAAAACTAGGGGGACCTGGCCAAGCTTTCTGCAGCACACGTCATTTTGAATTACAACAATAATAAAAAATAAGAAGTTACAACAATTTCCCCAAAGAAAAAACAGGTTAGACCGGTTAAAGTGCATTAATATAAAGTGCTAAAATGCATAACTGAGAACACTGTAACATTTAAAAAAACACAGAAATGACTCAGGTTATCATATTGTTATGGCTGATCTGAAAATACTAACAAGTACAAACAAGATTAATGTTTCTCTTTCTATGTCTTGAAGCTCTTGAGGTTTTATCAGCAGAAGGAGAGAAGTTACCCTGGGTTATCATGCTGCAACCTGAAAACAAACACACAGGTACGTTTCACACAGCAGTCAAAGAATTAATCTAATCTAGGCGTTAAACATATACTCAGGTCAAACTTGTCTTTATCTTTGTAGAGGAAGAGCAAAAGACACTTTCTCCCCTGGTTAACACCCTAGACCACTTCTTTAACAAGGTGAGCTCATATCTTCCTCCTTAGTCTCTGGCTCAGAGTTAAAACATAATTAAATATATACAGTATATAATAATGGTAAAAAGCTGAATTTTCAGGTTATGAATAATGATCAGATCCAGAGATCTGCAGAGACTGATCCAGGATCAGCGAGGATTGCCGCTGACTCGGGTAAACTTGCTCCTGATAAAGTCATGTCACTACCCTGTTTTTATGTAGAAAACCCATTGCTAACCACTGTGCCCCTCTGTTAGATTTCTCTGAAGTACTTTATAATAACTTTTCTTTCTTTTTCCTCCATTAAAATGAAATGCATGTTATAATACACTTCTGAAATTTGTCCAGATGCCGAGAACAGCCACAACAGAGTAAAGGACACCCAATCAGTAACAAAACGGAGAAATACAAGAAAGAATCCTAAACCAGATGGTGAAAACATTGGCATGATGTCCACCCATAATGAGACAGAATTGAAAAGCAAGTCCAGCCAAGACACTGGGGTAAAAGACACAGACACGAATGTTTCCAGCAGCGGCCATTTGTCTCAATCACAGCAGAAGTTAGTGTCCTTTATTATAAAACATTATGTTCATTAAAAAAAACTTTTTAAGCTTAGGTCTTTTGTATTTTTACAGAGAGAAGTCGCTGGTGTGTCAAGCAGATGTAACGCAGAACATAAGTTTGGCCAAAGCACAAATTCAGAAAACCATGGAAGAAAGCAAAAGCATTGTTAAATCAAAAGACAAAGAAAAGACCACTAGAGCTAAAGAGTAAAAATGACACACTATCTTTGATTTTTTATATTTGATTGTGATTTTATTTTGCCTTCGTGTTGTGATTCTATTGATTTTAGAAAAAAGATTAAAAGTGTAAGACCAGATTCAAATCGACAGAGTGCTTCGATGAAAAGGAACGAAGACGAAAAAAGTGCAGATAGTAATTCTCAGCCAATTAGCGGGCAGAAACAGAAGGAGAAGGAAAACGCCGATGCAGCAGAAACGTTTTCATCTGTAGTACGACCTATTTCAATAAGATTTTATACTTAAATACTTTATACTGTAATACCAAAAACCTCTCTGTATCCTAATGTCGTTTTATTTGTATAATTTGGTTTTAGACAAAAAAGTCCAAGGGCAGAAAAGGACGGACCAGGGCAGAGAAGACGAATGAAAACAGAGGGGACCTAGATGATCTTTTTGGAGAGAAGGAGACATCTGTTGCGAAGAGCAAGAAGAAGGGTAGAGGAATCTTAAAACACAAAGAGATCGTATCAGGTAATACATCTAGACTTTATGAGTACAGAACTTTTAACCTTCAGTCTAAAGGTTTAAGATAGCAGAGACCTTGTGAGGTGAATGATAAGGAATATACAGTACAGTATGTATTAATATAATTGCATTTCTTGTTTCCTTTCTCCTGTCAGAGAAAACAAACCATCTTGTAGATACCAATGAGGCCAACAGCAACCAAGAAATGAATGAGGAGTCTCAAGAAAAAGCCATCAGAAGCAACCTCTCGACTAGACCAAAGCACACCATCGATGTTAACTCCACACAGATCGACAAAGACCATTTTCCCATAAAAGAGCTCCCACTGAATACAGACAGGCCCAGCAGCTCGGTGATGGCTCTCAGATCCACTGCTAGTGGTTCAGGTCCGAAACACAGCAGCTCTCAGAGGTCCGTATCCTCGTCCTGTGAGGGCGGGACGCTACCTGCCAGCTCTGCAGCGCTGTCGGTGTCCCAGAGCCGTCTGTCCTCATGTTCCACCATCACGATCCCAGAAGAGAGACTCATGCTCAATCTGACAAAGACTGAGGTGAGAAGGGAGCAAAGATTAACAATATTAGAGATATTTGTGATTGTCTGGAGATTCTTCCATCAGTTTGTTTCTTCAACCAAAAGTCCAAACACTAAGCATAACTAAGTAGTATCAGTAGTACCAAATAATTATAAAGCTGGACAGTTCTAAAGTTGTCTGTATCGGTTGTATATGTTCTATATTAATATTTTAGGTGTAACTTGCTCATTATGTAACTTTAGCTAAACATCTAGAAGTAAACTCCACCTTAAAATTTCAGGTGGCTGTGACAGAGTGGTCTGTAAGGGACCAGAAGGACAAAGTGGCAGCCCTGGAAGCTAAGCGAGCTGAAAGCCAGAGGCAGGAAGAAGAGAGGAAAAGGAAGAAGCAGGAGGAGGAGGAGGAGGAAAGGCGGCAGGAGCAGAGGGAACAAATGGAGCAGAAGATAAAGAACAAACTGCAGAATGAGCGACAGAGAAGATTTGAGGAGCTTAGGTGTGGCTATTTATTGTTTACATACCAACAATTTAATCCCCCTTTGGATTATGATTTATTCTGAAACTAGACTTGTCTTCATTTAGACTAAAAAAGGAGGCAGAGGAAGCGGAACGGAAGAGTCGTGAGGAAGAGGAGAAGAAGCATGAGCGCCGGCAACAGGAACACCAAGAGCGAGAGATCAGAAGGCTGCAAGAGAGGAGAAAGCAGATGGAGCATTTCCAGAAGAAAAGAGAGGAGGAGGAGCAGAGGAGGAAGGGTAAGTATAAAGCAGTTACTGTCGGTTCAAATACAGGCTGGGGGTCAGTCACAGCCCAAGATGTATATGAGCCACCCACTATCATGGTTAAATGGCCACAAAAGTACATTATCTTATTATATAACAGTAATGTAACAATGAATGCTTGTCCACAGCTGAAGTGGAGCATTTGCGTCTGTTGGAGGAGAGGAGGCTGCAAGAAGAGAATATGAAGCTACAGGAAATGGAAGAGAATAAGAGAATTGAGTACTTTCATAAAAAACAGGAAGAGGAAGAAGCCAGAAAGAGAGAAGAGGAGGAACAGCGGAGAAGAGAGGAGGAATCTGCTTTATTAGCTGCACAGAAGGCCAAAATAGAGGAGGAGCTGTTGGCCAGGTATCCACAATTTAATAAAGTGTAGTTTAAAAGTATTTGGTGGTTCATTTCAATATTTGTATTTTGTTTTCTGAAGGGAGATGGAGCTGTTGCACCAGAGGTTGTCCTTTAAGAGGGGTCTTTTGTTTGAGGCTGAAGGTTTGGAAAACAGCCAGGGCATCTCCAGACCATGGACATTTTCCTACTTCACTTTGGTACAGTTGCTGGGTCTGTCCTCAACGGCAGCGCACAAGACCTGATCTAAAACCTGCATTTGTCTCTTTATTCCTGTTTGTTTCTCTATTAAACATAGAACAATATATTTTTTTTTAATCACACCCTGTCCGATAGACCAGTTAATAAAGCAAGTATTATAAATAAAAAATAATACTTAAAATACCTTGTCTTTTGTTTCTCAATTCCCATAAACATGTTGTCAGAATAAAGTATTTTTTTATAAATAGTAGTGTCCTCACCATCTGTGTCCATAATAATGATCCATAAAGGACTACATGCATAGTTTTTTCTATGGCTTTCTTCTGTGATACCCCAGTCCAGTAGGTGGCGGTAGCACACGTGTAAATAGTTTTTAAAAATTAGAATTAAAATAAAATAACGGCTCTATGAGGGACATTTTTAATATAAGATTATTTGTATCGTATGCACAAAATGAACAGATACAACGCTTGTACAAAAGATGGAGAGAACACAACTAATGCAGAGTGATAACTGTCTTCAATAGACAAGCTTTTTGACACGGAAACAGATCTGCCGCTGTTTGTTTTGTTATGGGATGTGGCAAAAGACTGAGAAGTTGGCTACAGACTTTATTCAGTCACATTATTTTTCCGTGTTATATTTAAATGTTTCCAGTGTTTAATTAGGTGACCTTCAGGAGCTGAGGCCATTATTTGTTTCTGTGAATTAAAGCGTGGCACCTATTAGCCTGTTGTTAGCTTCAGTAAGAGGCACGGGTAAGTGTTAAATATTATTATTATTATTGTATTGAATCACATTGACGACTCTAAATAAAGATGACAGTTGAGACACCAGGCATATGTAAGAGAAGTTTTTGTCACCCCATTGATAGCCCTTTAACTATAGCCTAACTGCGTTAACGAGCTAATTTTAGAAGTCTAACCTCCAATAATTGAATGCTTTAAATATATTACTAACATGAGAGTGGAGAATGTACAGCTAATTGTGGTCATGAATTTGATTAAGAACCAGCCTTTCTGGAGCCTTTTTTTCTGGATCCAGAGCCATTAGCTGTGCTGCAGCTCTGGAGACACGTCTGTCGCGTTGTTCCCAGGTCTTTATGTAGTCTCTGAGCACTGATTAAACTGCAGAACATTCAGCTGATTACAGTCTGGCAAACGCAAATAACTTTAATAGCAATACATCTATAAAATATGTCTTTGACAAAGGGGTTTCTATAAGCTATAGCTGGTGCTTTATATTCAGGTCAATCTAAACCAATCTTGTTCAACTTGTTTCAGGCCAGAGCACAGCACAATGGATGTGAGCATTGCTGTGTCGCTGATTCGAGGTCAGATGGGCACTGTGGTTGAGCGGGCGGTCAATGGAGCAGTGGAGACGGTGCTGGCAGAAATGCTTAAAGTTGTGGGGGTGAAATTTGAGGAGCTGAAAGCCCAGGTGGCTCTGATGAAGAAGGACATGACCGTCATGCAGCGAGAAAAGGCCCTGAAGGAGAAAGAGAATGATAACATCAGAGCAAAGCTGCGTTACACTGAACTGAAGCTGAAGTATTATCGCCAGGGGGTAGAAGAGGAGCTACAGCAGAGAGTGTCTGCCTCAGCTCTTGTCCATATTCACCCACCTTCAGGACCGGGCACTGGACAGAGAGGGAGTACGGGCCTCTCCCACACAGAGACTGAGCCTTCATGCTCCGGTCAGAGCAAGACCGGGACAAGAAGCACCTCTCCTCAGAGCACAAGCAGACACAGTGCCAGAGTGCACTGTCAGTCAGACGTGTTTGGGGCTAGCACTGATCCATCAGACCTGCTGCTGTCTGTGTCTGTGAGCACAGCGGATGAGGCTCTGGACAGCAGTACAGGTACAAAGGCCACTTATGTTGTTGTATTTATTTGAAAACAAACCTAAATTACAGTAATGCCCATTGTGTTTTTGTGGATATCTATAATAATTTGGACAATGTTTTCAAATCGACGGGGCCTAGGTCTCAAAATATCCTCACATTTAAACTCAAATCAAAATTCCACTGGCCCTTCTTACATAGTTTAGTCTCTGTGGTCTTACTTCTGCCTGTATCTCAAAAATCTAAGTGAGCTAGCTACTGTAGGGAATAAAGTAAGTAAGTTAAGTATTTGAGTCTATAAAGTATGTAATAAATTTGCATTTACAAAATACCAAATTAGCCCTTTAACCCGTATTATTCATATTTATGCAGTGTTGAATCGTCCTATGAATCAAGACCCATCTGTGCGTAAGAAAGAGGAGCAGGAAGATGAATGGACTATCACTCAACATCCACCTACAGAAGGAGCGGACGCTGCGGTGGCTATGTCCAGCATCCAGGTTCTCACTTTTGAGTCGAGACAGCAGTCCAATACAGTTTCTCTGAACCCTGAACACTCAACTCATGTCGATAGCTCAATGCTGCCCCCCTCCCCTCCACGGGTAATGCAGCTTTCCTGTCTAATGTAATCAAAGTGTGAATCCTTATTATACACTGTATGTGTTGTGGTGTAGGTGAAGCAGGAAGAGGAAGTGATCTGTATCAAAGAGGAGCTGGAAGAGGAGCAGGACGTGATGGCTGCACTCGACTGCCAGGTGCAGCTAGGTCATGTGCCAGAGTCACAGGTGGGAGAGTGGATAGGAAACCCTGGCTACTACATAAAGATATAATATTTGATAACACAAACAGTGGGCATTGGTGGTAAACCTAGTAGAAAATGTACCACATGGGCACAGTGACCCAGGTTCAATAAGACCTCAATCCATCTGTTCCATGTTATGATCCCATCTCTCTATTACATTTACTACATTTAAACAATTTGTAAATAATATTTAAAGCAACATTTAGTTTTGAAATGCAGCTGCACACAGAATGCATTAGAGGGTCCTAAAAGTTTAAACAATGTTTTCAGATTTTTTCCTTATAGTTTTAATGTTTTTTAGGTTACAAGAAATGTGACCAATTGGGCAGGTCCACAGACAAGTGGTAGAAATCCCAGTGCAGCAGGCAGTTCCTCTGGACCGAATACCTGTGAGTAGCTCATATGCTCATTATAATGAAGATAAAACGGTTTGGAGAAGTTCAGAATACTAAATACTATAAATGGGCATGGAACATTTGTTATTTGTCATTACACTTTCAGACGTGATGGCTCAGCCAGCTGCCTCCCTGTCCTCAGTGTCAGCCTCTCCGTCCTGCAGCACTCCTCGACAGTCTGTCCGTCCGTGGACCAGACCAGATTTCACTCTGTACGAGGAATACAAAAGGCGCAGAAATGAGCTGCGACGGCTGAGCCTTAATAAACGCCGAGAAATGGAAAAGACACTGCCTCAGCCGCTGTTATCAGACTTGGTAAGACATCCTACTTAACTTATGTATGATCTAAATCTGTGTGCAATTAAAAAGTCTGCTAGAATGGTTACCACCAAATAGTACTAATATTTAAGGTGTGTATGATTTGTGCCTGATGGGGTGTTTTTTTTTTTTTTGCTGGTCCTTCAAAAAAAACAAAACACTTTTTGCTGGATTGTAGGTACGTGAGCGTCGCGAGAAGACCAGATTGAGGGTGGCCAGGTGGAGAGCAAAGAGAAAACTCCAGGCCTGTCTGAATCAAGCTCAGGTCAGTAACATATTCTATTTTAGGTAAATGAACAAAGTACAGGGGAATAGTACAATGCACACAACAGACCATTAAGCAATGTAAATATCAACTTTGTTTGCTGTGTAAAAATTCTGTCTGCAAGGATTCTGCAGTGCTTCAAAGAAACACTCAAACAAATGTAGCCTAATTGTTTTTTAAACCCACTATAGCACCACTGTCAGTCCCTGCATTCAGCCTAGTAAGTGATACTGCTGCTAATATGCCTACAGCAGATTTCATGTTTAATACATCACCTAATTGCACAGTATCAACTACATTGTTAGTTTTCAATAATTAACAAAGCCACAGACCTCACTAGGTGTAACTTCCCACTTACATGCAGCATTAATAATGTAGAAGGAAGCGTTTTTTCAGTAACACAGGAAGTGTGTTTTTACTTACTTCTAGGCTCAAGATGGCGCTGCAGGTATATCTCAGAGGGGCTTGCCTATCAACAACTACAATCAGCAACTCAGAGCGCCCGGTGGTAAGAAACAACAAGTGGCTTTTATTCTTCGTCTGAATAAAACTAAGCCTAGATAGAAAAAGAGATGGTGATTTTAACCTGGAATTTTTTTTTTGTTTCTAGCTCCGGGCTCAAGTTCACAGCAGAGACAGAGCTCATCGTTGCATCTCTCTAACAGCTTCCTATGCAACATCCAGCCCTCACTTTCCTTCATGGTGCCCTCTTCGTCCTCATCTTCTCTGCTCCTAAGAGGTCCCAGTGTGACCACACATGCCAGTCAGCACATGGTGACATCCTCCTCCTCGTATCCTCAGATCAACCTATCACAGCAGAGTATTTCTCTCACTGACACTGAGATAATAGAGTAAAGTGTTGGAACCGCCCATCGTCTTTGCTTGGCTGCATAACATAAATGTTACTAAGAAAAAATAACATTTTCACAGCAACTCATGCATGATACAAGTAACAACACAGCAGTAAAATGACACAAACTCTGACTGTACATAACTATACATAAAATGCTCTGATAACCTAACAATTACTTATATGTATGTGTATGAAAATGCATTCACACTTTACATTTTTAGTGTACATGTTTGAATTGTGAGGTAAAATCTTCATCAGAGGTCAATAAACATTTGGAAATAGCCACCAAAAAATTAATATTTTTAGTGTGTAAAACATCTATTATTATCTGACAGATTGAATCATGAGCTATTTTCCCCAAACAACTCTAATCCATTTTTATAATTCTGAAAAAGTAAATTTAATTTTTTATGTTTTAGTTGCAAATATACTGCACTGTATCCTGTAAAAGAGTCACTTTACAAGCACACACTACCTTTTGTGTTAAATACATGTAGCATTGCTAAAGAGCAGACTGAAACAAGCCTTGTTTAAATAATTACAACTAAAACAAGAGGAAATAAACTTTTAAGAAACAGGTACTTTTTATTAATATTGATGTGTAATTACAAGAAACATCTGTAATGAGAAGACGGCACTGGGGCATCAGCCACTCCCGACTATCCTTTGGGAAATGGCTCCTGGCAGTGTGTAGAATAAAAGTGCAAGGAACAGAACTGTGATGAGCAGCAGCAAGCCCAGGATGATGTACTTCTTGTAACTCCTCCACACCAGATGGAAGAAGCATTTGAAAGGATTGACAAACCATGAAAAGGATGTATCAGGACGACTGTTGAAAACAAAATGAAATTGTAAAGAAACAAACCATTTTTCTGCTTCTGACTATCCATGATTTGTTCTTTTTGTAGGTATTTAACTAAATCTTGTAATAGAGAAATTAGAATTGGTTGTACTGTATTTTCATCAGAAAACCTCCATCTCCTCAACAGACGTGAATAAATAATTTTCAATTTCAAGCAAAAATTACTTTTCAATGAAAAATAAGCAACACAAGCAAGTTTAAAGGCAAAAAATCAAAAAGAAATTGTTCTGACCAAATAAATCTAAAGTGGTGTAGTCTTACTTTGGTTTGGGCAGTGGTTCAGGTTCCTTGCGGGCTCGCCCAACAGGGTATTTTTCTGCCTCCTCTGCTGTCAAAAGGTGAAACTCTGCCTCCACCTTCCCCTGATGGGTTCAGAGATCATACCAGTCAATGTGTATTCATACATGTGTTGTTCATTGGTATAGTGCTCGTGTTCATACCGTCAGCTCCCCACACTTGATGAAAGGCCACCAGCCTCGTGCTCTCTTTTGCTGAAAGATTGAGATTCTCTCTGTGGCATCTGTTAGCAAGTCCCCTTTACACAACTTGGCCGTCTTTGCTCCGCGAGGGAAGCCATGTAGATCTAACTCCACTGCCCCTAAAGGTACAGACACCCCACTTGTTGAATAATCAAACACAAAGACACTGGTAAACATAGATGAGCAATGACTTACCTAAAAAGTCATCCGAGGACAGGGTCTCAAAGTCCCAGACCTGAAGTATCAGGATGGCAGGCAGCTTTTTTTCGGTTTTATCCAAAGAATAAATGTGCTCTCTCTTCTGCATTACTATCAACTAAGCCAAGGACAAGAGTTTAAAGTAAAATTAGGTATGTTTAATTAAAAACTATTGATATTCAAAGTTACCTTTTCCGCAGGGAGATAGTTGAAGGGGAAAACAAAGCGCCAGTTGAAATTTCCTTCACCGGTCAGTGAGTTGTAGTGAACGTCTGTCTCTTGGCGGTCATTCTCAAGACCTTTTAACCAACTGACAGAGAATTAAAGAGTGCAGAATTACAAAACGAGCTTATAGTTTTGGCAATCCCAAAGACATTAAACATTGGACCTTTGCTACCATTTTTAGAAAGTGCAGTGTATGGAAAAATAGGGTTCATATTTAGTTGAAATAGAGTTGTGACACCATTAGGCATTTACCCTTTTACGTAGATATCACTTGACTGTTGACCAGTGAGTAAGTTGGTGTCGTCAAGAACTACATCCTGTGTGTTCCAGATGATGATCCGCAGTTCATATCTGTGAATATTTCATAATTCAAAATATTTCAATAACCCTATACCAGAGTGTCACATTTTGCTGGACAAGCATCACTTACGCTTTGGGTTTTCGGGGTGAAATGTCAACTGGAGGTCCAGGATGTGGCATGTCCATAGGAAACATGTCAATCCACATCTTAACCTGGCCCTAAACACGCATGATATTACAGGTGAAAACAGAAGTCATGTACATAAGCACTGCAGTTTCTATTTGAGCATTTCTAATTAATATTTAAGAACCTGGTCCATGCCCCGCCGATCCTTGTGGTACAGGGTTCTGGTTTCGATGTGTTCAGGTACCAAGTTGTAACCCACAATGTCCGACCAGTGGTGTAGGACCTTCAGTGACAAATGCTCATAGGACTCCTCTGGTTGATCTACATGGTCAAAATATTAATTATTAATGCAGACTCAGAAAACTGCTTTCAAAAGTGCAATCAGTGTGAAGCCATGACGAGTATTTGAAGCCTGTACCATCAAGCATGAAGAGTGTCGTCCCAGTGTAAACTTTGTCTGCCACCGTGATGCGTCCAGGCTGGAAATGAGGACCATCTAAACCTTTCTCTTTGCACAGCTTTGTTAGGATCTCCGATGGCTTGAGACAGTCTCTCCAGGCATTATAGCCTTCTCTGTCAAATAAATAAAGAAATATATATATTTTTTAAATGTGGCTCCCACATGGAGGACTAAGAATCAATCACCAACTTAAACATGAACCCTAAATATATTTTCCCTAATTTAGAAAACCTTTTTGGCTCCAGTGTTTTGTGCCATTTCCAAAATAAACAGTATATCAGTTCTGTTCATATATATTTATTTATTTTTCATTTATATATACCATACAGTATATATAATGTTGTAATCTTTTTTTAAATATTTATTTCTTAATTTTACCCACAATGTCACACTCCTCAGTTCTCGGCCCTCGATATATTAACTAGTTGTAAATTCCTGTTAACTTCTAAATTGCAGACAGAATGCCTTAGCCTCTGATGTAAGTAAAAAACAACAACTTACAAACAGTATTCTGTTGGGAGTCCACAGGTGGCCCTGTGCCTGCTGTAAAATCTGTTCTCCAGGTCCATGCGAGTCTCTCCCATCAGGTCGTCCCCTCCCACCAAGTCATAGTCATAGATCAGCACTGTTAGTAGAGACTCCTGAGGGAATTTGGCCTGGATCTCAAATGATCTGAACAAAGAAATGCAAAGAAATGCAAAAATGAACAGTGTATTTGTCAACAGTTTGTACCTCAGTGGCTCTAAATTAAATACCTCCCAAAGACAGGGTTTAGTTGTTTGGGGATGTAATTATCTCTGTCTTTGATTTCCTTTTTGCCGAGGCGTAGAACAATGTAAGGGTCTGCCTTGCCGTCGGGGTCAGCTGGGTGCAGGTTGGAGGCCTAAACACAGAAGAAGAAGGCCGGTTCCTCAGGGTGAGTAATAGGTGATGATATGTTGTTAAAACTGAACTTCTGCTGCTTTGATGAATTCAATTCTATTTCTGAAAGGACGTATGCAAAACAGGAGACTCACAGAGACGACGTAAACACGAATCAGGACTTGGATTGATATGTTGTTAGGAATTCCTCTGCTGACTCTGAAAGACCCAGAATCATCATCCAAGTCATCTTCCTCATCCTCAAGCACCTTATAAAGGCAAAAACGACCCTGTAGACAAAGATAAAAGAACAAGGTAAGATTAGAGGGCCTAATTAAAAATCTTTGTAAGACACAAGGTGATCTTTCAAAATAATGTGTTTGCATGCATTAAAGTTTAATTTCTCCAACCTTAAATTTGCCAACAAACATTCCTTCTCCGTCCTCCTCATTAGCCTTCCCTCTGTGCAGCTCAAATGTGTTCATCCAGTCATTAAAATTACCAAACTCTGACTCCAGCTCCCTGTTGTATAGCTGCCGAGAGAGAGATGTCTTTAACAATCACTGAAGCAGTTGCAAAATCAAGTTGGATTTTTTTTGGAGTACCTGAAGAGTAGCTAGTTTACTATTAATACTGCTTTGATCCAGGGGCTCTTTTCCTTTTTGCTTCTTTCTGTCACCATCTGCCTGGCTGACTAACAAAAACAAGTACATAACATGAACTACAGTTACTCATTGGTGTCAGATAAGCCTGACAAAATAGTGACAGAACCACTGAACACCACACTGAAAACACAAAGGGCCTTAAGGTTACAGTATTGGACCAATAAAAGCATTCAGGATGCCAAAATAAAAGGTTTCTGACACACTGTTAAGTCAGGGTTCAAAAAGCTCCATCAATGCAACGACAACACCATCATGTCCTTACCCAAGGAGTCTATTCCTTCACTGAGCAACATCTGGTACGTGGAAGCTGCAATAAACAAGTGTGTGTACG
Organism: Neodontobutis hainanensis; assembly: GCA_024349245.1. NCBI lineage: Eukaryota > Metazoa > Chordata > Actinopteri > Gobiiformes > Odontobutidae > Neodontobutis > Neodontobutis hainanensis. Next base: position 320,901 of record JALDNG010000233.1, on the reverse strand, counting down.
TCAGTAGCAATGTGAATGTGAATGTGGAAATGAATATTGAATGAAGCAACTGTTTGTCCACTATGAATGTTGGGTTTCAAGTTAGTAGTGTATCTTTGACACAGAGAAATACAGGTAAACACCAGCGGTCAGTGACATTAGTATTTCCCTCCACTAGACACAGACAGGACTAGATCTACAGTTACAGATTGTACTCCTGGAAACGGGGCCAGGATGTTATGTTATTATGTCTTTTCTTTCAGGTCCCATACTTGACTGTACTTAAATCTCATAGTCTAGCCCCTATGGACCAACATAAGGACCACTTTTATAGTGCACAATGAAATTGATATTGTATTTTTAATTAAGCTTTTCTTTACTGGAATAATTTTTAGCATATACCTAACTGCTGTCATTATCTGGCTGTCAAGAGGATCTAACTATGACTACAAATAGGATCTTGGTGGATTAATTATTTTGCTGAGTGAAATGATGAGTGTCATGAATTGAATTGTGGGAATAAGATATGTCTCTTTTTTTCAGAGATTATATTACAACTTCACCTAAGTGAAACTCTTTTAGCTAAAAAAATGTCCAATAAACAAGCGCAGATTTGAAGAGGATGCTTACCCTTTCTGAACACTGGGGCAAGTGTGGCACCATCCTTCTGTTTGGCCTATAACACAGAGAAGAGGGGATAAGTTAAGATTTAACATTGTGTTTTTGTGTTTTATTTTTAATGGAGCACACACATAGGCATTACATACCATTTTGTCGACCGATGCATAGTATTTAGACCACCAGTCAATGACGCTCTCTGCAGATTCATCAGCGACAGTCCTCCTTTTCCGTTTAGTGGAAACAAAACGCCTTCTTGTTTCCATGTCCTGGATTTACAAATAGGCATATTTAAACAAAATATCAAACCAACATTTGTGTGTCTTACATCTTCTCCCTCTGTTATAAGATGTATTTGTGTGCATAAGTGTCACCTTTTTCTTCCTGGATCCAGATTTGCTGGCAGGTGGCTCTGTTGAGGAGGAATCTTCCTCAACAGAAATGGAAATATCCTGAAGTGGGACCCCAACAGAGACACTTTCTCCATCATGTCGGCTTGGCTCTAAATTAGAATGTGAACATTTAATTACATTGTATTTTGCTGTATGGATTAAAATACATGTCAAGTGGTAAACTCTCACCTTCAGAGCTTGGTGGAACGACAGAAAGGAGTGGAGGGGCTTTGGGTATGGTGGATGTTTGTGCTGGAGTGATGTTCGGTGGGGTGTGTTTATAAAGCTTTAGGTTGCTAACTATATGATTTCCAACCAGTGTGCTTCGACCAAAAGCCCGCCAGTCAACAACAGTGATCGTTAGATGAGGGTGGAGGTGTTCATTCTCCGGTAGCTCCTACATTAAAATGGAGAACACCGTCCACTAAATAAAATGTTTTAAGTGCAAATTATACGCATTATAAATGTTGTGTCTTTTGTACCAGCTCTATGACATCTAGAAGGGTTGGAAAGTTCGGATTAGACCGGTATTTTGGAATGACAGAGGAGCGCAAAGTCTTGCCTGCACACTCGATGAAGACCTTAAAAAAATAAAAGAGTAGTGTGTAGTCTGTTCATACAAATTAAAAACATGTGCTTCTTCTTTTCCTAAATGGTTCAGATAGAGACAACCTACACCCTATTTAAGCTTTAATGTTAAGTCCTACCTGTGGGCGGTCCACTGTCAGTAGTTGAACTTTTTTTAATTCCCGAAGACCCCAAAATAACACCTGGACAAATTGTAAAAAAAACTAGTGTGGTAAAAAAAAAAAAAAAAAAAGTCTAAAATAAATTTCTGTGAACCACATTAACTTTTCACAAATGCTACTTAAATCACGACATATAAAAGAAAGGTTTCAAACAAGGCATCTGGACACCTGAAACCTCTCTTGAATATGTCTTGGATGACTGAGAACCTCCACAAACACCACCACATACAGTTATAATGACATATATGTTTTCTGTTGGTTTAAATGTGAACCACAACCAAAAAGTAATATTGACCTGAACTGCTGTTTTCATAAGAACAATATACAAGCACAAGTCACGCGGAAACTCAAACCTCAAGCTTGTAAGTGCTGAGAACTGGTCTGATACTGGCAGGAACTGTGTAAAAGCCTCCTTCTTCTTCTTCTAACCGCGGAAGACTCCAAACTCCAGACTGTGGGATCTGCAGCCATTGATATTTTATTTTACAATAAATATTTGTTACACCCTATAAGTCATAAGCTTACTCATATAGCTCTCTTTACCTCCAATAGCTCAAAAGCCGCTAGCACGTCTCCTCCAGATAAGTTGCCAAAGTGAAGTGGGTAGTACTGCAACGTTGGAAGCACATATTGGTCAGAAGCCACTTGGACACTCGGGACCACCACTGTGGACCCCAAGTATTCTGATTTACCCTGCACACAGAGGGGAAATAGGATTGCATTACTTAAAAATCAGCTCATCTTCTCCATTAGATCCTGTATATGTTGTATCTCTAGAGGAAATCAGTACCAGTGCATCCTCATCGTACACCTCAATAATGACACAAGGTGGCTCCTGCTTGATAAACTGCAAGTCTCCTCCAAAAATGATCCGGCTCATTTGTAAACACTGGTTCCACAAAGGACTGAGAGTTTGACTGATAACCTGACAAATATAAATAAACATTTAAACGAATGACGAGATAATAATCCTTCTGAGGAAAGTGGCAGAGACCGAGGGAAGTGTTGTTACATTAGTGGTCTGGCTGTGTGACAGGAAGGTGACTCGGGCAAAGGGGTCCGACAGTCCAGAGGCGTCAGCAGCTATCAGACCACGAGCCTGGTACATGTGGCACCTCAGCTGGAACCTATGGTGCTCTGGAGGCACAAACAAATAAAAAACTAATAATTATTGTAAAATGATAAAATTATTTGATGATTATCAGCTGCTGTGGCTCCAAAATGTATTTAGGTATTAAAAATGGAGAAAAACAAAGCAATGAATGTTGATTTATGTCTCACCTGTGCAGAGCAGCCGTGAAGGTGGGTCGCTGGGGTTAACAACGTCTGCACTAAAACCTGCTGGCAGGTCGTTCAGCATGGTACTGGCATCTGAACAGGTCCCAAACCACAGGTAAACATCGATCTTAGCTTGGACTGTTAAACCCGTAACTCGCTTCCCTGGAGACTGCACCAATTGTGACACATTTAAAGGGACAGTTTTTAGTGTATGGTTTCATGAGATGGTACAGCAAAGTCCTTGGGCATAAATGGTAAAGGTGCAAACTTGGCAACCACATTGGAAGCTAAAAAATAAATGTTTTTATGTAATATGCAACCACACCAATAATGACTTTTTAGCAGTGACTCCTATTATATTTTAAAGCAGGGGTTATGCTACTGTCCATAATTACAAAAGTAATATTTATTTATGTTGAATTTGTACCTTCAGAAACAATGTTAAGATTTTGCCACAATGGACTCCTCGAGATTCCTTGTCGCTAGAGAATAACAGATCCCTGGCTCGGACTCGAGCATATGCAACGCGTTTGTTATTGCTCAGCAACCAGATAAACACATCTGGCACTGTGTGCTGGGGCTGCAGGGTACACCAGAATGACAGTGTTAAGATAAGCCCCTGTTTTCAAGAATGAAGCAAAGAGTTGTGTTTATGGTGATGCCTTTACCTCCTCCACAAGAAACCGTAGCTTTTGTGCAAGATTTTTTGCTTCCTTTAGCATTTCTTTGACGGCCTCAGCTTCTCTCCTTCTTTCTATGAGAGACTTTGCCTCTCCTATCAAACTTTGCTGCAACACATGCAGAGATTCAGGGTTTAATAAATGCACTTTGGTTTATAAGTTTGAACAGTATTACAATAAAGTAAATGTGTATAATTATCTATATGTACTGTAGGAACTGTACTGAACAAAAAATGTGTGATTTGTGAACAATATTTGAGAGAAATAGGCCTTTTGTGTACATAGAAAAAGTCTTAGATTGTTGAGTTTAGCTCATGAAAAATGGGGGCAATAACAAAAGTGTAGCGTTTGAATTGTTCAGCATAAGTACATGGAATTTGAAAGAGAATACAGGAAAAAGCTAAACTAATCCACAAATGTTGACAGTCTCATGGAATATTTTTAGAGTGTACATATTTCTCACCAGCTCCTGGTTGCACATGGTGAGACGCTTCTTGTCCAACTGTGTGAAATAGTTTGATTTTACCTCTGCTTTAAACATGGCATCTGCTGTATCTATGAAACCCCTAAGATAAAAAAACACCACATAAATGTAAGATCACAACCTGTTGATGAAAGATTTAAAACATCTTTAAAAGCAGATATTGTATAAATAAAACTTGTCTAGGATTGGTCAAAATTAGTTTTAATTGGGCTATGAATAACCTTGCAGAATAAACATTTCTGGTCACAGCAGAATTGTAACCATTACATAAATGCAATTTAATAAATAAAAATAAAATAAAGGCAACTGATATTTTTGGTAACAGTTTAGTGGCCTAATAACAACAAACAAACATTCATTCATTTTTTACTGCCTAGTCCCGTGAGGAGGCACGGCGGATTGGAATCTATTCAAGAAATTTTGGGCCTGAAAATTGTGTACTGACAGACATTTAGAGACAGACAATCATTCACTCTCACATTCATTCAATAGAGACACTTTAGAGTTGCCAATTGACCTGTACATGCATGTGTTTGGACTGTGGGAGGAAGCCGGAGTACCCGGAGAGAACCCACAGTAAGGAGGACATGCAGACTCCTCACAGAAAGACCGGAGGATGTTTAAGTCGGCTGGGGTTTGAACACACAACCTTTTTGATGTTAACTCCTCTGCACCCCTATCTCCCAAATTATTATTTTTTGTTAAAATAGTATGAGCCACATTTTTCAGTTAAAAAAAAGATGCCTCTGAAGAATAGAGTAAACAATAATACTGTAACAGATACCTGGCGTCCAAACAAAATTCCCTGAGGACAATTCTGAGTTGAAGCTCTGCCCCTGGATCAGACTTCCTTTGAAGCTCAGCGACAGTGTCCAAGCCCTCGTCCTAAAGAGAAAGAAATATTGTATGTTAAAAATAATCTTTTTTATATAGAGGTGATCCTATACAATTGGACAATATTTATCTTTGTTAAAAATGTGTTTGGCTTTTGCACATACAAACTGAACAATTATATTCTCAAGCATGTTAGAGTTGTAAAGTCTGTAGGTCCTGTCTTCCCACTGGCTGATCAGATTGATACACGGCTTCTGTTTCTCCAGAGGCAGATACATGTAGTACCTGCGAGCACACATATATTTATCCACATGTCTCATTTTGCACTTATGAAAACAGATACAGTGCACATCATTAATAATTAAAGGAACAGACCTGTTGCCTTCAACTAAGAGAGGTTTTTCTGGAGCTGTGGCAGACTTTGGGATCCTTGTTGTGTCCTGCTGCTCTCTCTGAAGGAGGGGGGTCAGAGAGCTGGTAGAAGAGGAAACTAAAAGGTCAGTTCCATCTGGGACATCCAGAGCTTTTCTTCTCCGACTTGGACCAGGACTGGGTGAGAAGGAGGCTGGGCTCGTAGTCGAATCAAAGACATTACCATAGTTGCCTGGTGAGTACAGCCAAAACACAGCCAGCAAACTTTTAATATATATATATATATATATATATATATGTATTTTTTTTTATTTAACATTACACAAATAATACAAATCTCTTTTTCAAGGGAGTCCTGGTCAAGAGAGCAGCACAAGTCCAATCAACAAAGCAATTAAAACATATAGACAACATAAAACACAATAAACTATTCACTTAAAACAGTGACAAACCATGGCTTTAAGAATTGATTTAAACTGACCTATTAAAATTAAACTATTTAGCTTCAAGATGTTCTGTCAGTTATTCCAGGTTGAAGGGGCAGAATATTGAAATACAAATTAATATATATAACTACATGAGGCTTTATGTCAGACAACAAGTCAAACAAACCAAACGTAGACAAAACTACTTACCCAGGGAGAACTCAAAGCTGATTGGCTTATCTCCAATTTTTCTGTCGATCATGGTTGCCTCAAACAATGCCCCAAACAGCAAAAAGGTCTCATGGTTTTTAGTCTGGGAACAAAAGACACACATTATTAGTTGTCATATTCTTCCCTCTGTCATGGAAATTGTACATTATTGCTGAATACTCTCACTCGGCTCCTACAGCATTTACAGCATGATATAAATCTCATGTATTGTTAACTTTTACAAACAAACTTTACCCTGTTCCATTGTGTGTGTTTTGATTCATTCTTGCAAGAATTAAACCTGATCATTCATTCTAAATTGATCCATCTCCATAGTCTCGCTCATTAGTCTGAACTAATAACACACTCTAATGTACATAGCCCTGTCATATGTTACATATTAATACTAGACAAATGTTGGTGTATTGTTTTCTCACATCAGGAGGAGGCTCCACAGGCAGGACCTCTGCAGCAACTTTGCCTTCTTCAGCGCCTGTGCCAGCTGCTCCTGCCGCTCCACTGCCGGGGGACTTGCCATCCTTTCCTGCTTTGATGTCCTTTATAACTTTGGGAATTTTGCTCTGTTTTGACTCTAACGCTGCTGATAGGATTTCCACTACCAGCTCCATGTAGATACGACCCCTGAACAAAACAAAATCATCTCATTGGCAGAAGACTTCAGGAATTATCAGCATAAATAAACATCAAGGCTAGACTCTAGACATACCTGAAAGAGACACCCTCACCAATGCCCTCATTAAGCTCCACTGTGTCATCTCCGAGGGAATGGTTTCTGGCAGATCCGTATAAGTTGATCCAAGCAGGACCAAATGTTGGTAGAAACCCTTAAGAAAAAAAAGTATTAACGGTGTGTAAAGACAGGGACAAACAAATCAGAGGAGACAGTCAGGCAAGTGAGAAATGGTGACCTGTTGCTTGTCATAATAGTGAGCCCACGCTTACCTTCACCTCTAAAACCTCATCTTGAAGGCCACTATGATTTCTTTGTCTTCACCATCTACCAGCTTTTATGTTACAAGTGCAAACTAAAGATTTTAACCTGCCTAATAATAACCCAATACACATGTAAAAAAAAACCTTTATAAAGGGTCCCTTATTGTAAAGTGATACCTCTGTCTCCGTCCTGCTCATTGGAGATGCGCCTAAGGTCAAAGTAATGTGTTCCTATGGCAACATCGCTCATACTTCCTTCATCCCAAACCTATAATGAGTAAAAAAGCTCTATTATATTTGAGATGTTAAATGTGGCCAAATATGTATTTCCCAAGACAAAGTTTAGACCTGGATCTTCATTCTCTGACACAAAGGTGGAAACATCTCTGTGAAGACAATTTGTTCGTTCCACACAGGATCTGCCGAGGACCTCTGAGTGGATGTACGGCCCTAAAATTAGGGAGGATTCAGGGATGTGAGTTCAATTTAAAATGAATTTTTAACACATTTTGTTAAATAAGTTAGAATGGAGACACCTCAGTTGCGGTCATAAAGGTATGACAGGGTAACTCACCACTTGTTTGAAGAAGCTAACCACAACATACGGGTCTATGAGTGCTGTGCTGTCTCCAATGAAGGCTTTGGTGACATTCGCCATGATGCTGGAGTTGTTCCGAGGCAGACCTTCAGCTCGATAGACCTTCACAAAGAAACGAGCCCAAGGCCGCTCAGAGGGAAATCCTTCTGGTAAAAGCAGGTTCCTAGAGAATGAGAACACACAACAAACTTCAAAATCATCTAACAAATTCAATAAGCGATATTCTTTAGATGTGGAGGAACGTCAAACTTGTCGATATGCTCTTCTGCATCAGTCGCTTTAAGTCCTGGCGCCACAGCGTCTCCCTTTGCTGAGACACTGATGTCACATTTGACGTATCCCTTGACGCCAGTGCTAATGTCAGCAGGATCAGTAAGTGCTGCCCACTTGTTGACAAACTGGTGACCTAAAGGAAAGAAGCACATTTCATACTGCAATCTACCTTCTCAGAATCAACTATACTCACTAAAAAAGTGGAAGATAAACACCATATACTTGGACAAAATCTGATATTAGTTACCTGGCTGTTTGTAGACAGTCCAAACATCCAGCTTAAAAGAACCAATACATAAACTCCGCAGCATCTTAGAGTGCATTACCTTGACGCAGGGAAGAACAAAGTTCCCCAAATCAATCTTTACTGTTGTTAAAAATCAAATACATTTTTCTCTGTTTATTATACTCACGGACAGCTTGACGACTTTATCCAAGAAGACCTCTTTGTAGGCAAAAAAATCAAACAGAAAATACTGTTGAGAAAAGAAAGAGGGTAGAGTTAGCAATGACAGCCACTCAACTCCACAGCATATCCCCTGGTGATTTGACTTTTTTTATACCTCATTGTAAAACGGAGCATTGGTTCCTTCTTTAACCGATGTCTGTTTCCTCTCATCACCGACTTCAATCACAACACAAGGATCAATGTTGTCCCCAACCAGCTGCCTGGCCTCTGTGATGTTAATGGCGATCTTTAACACAAACATAGGTTGAGTTTCACTTAAAATATTTACAGTGGCCTCAAATGATTCCTGCATGTGAGTTTATTACTATTTAACAGATCTGACAGATTGATTAATATTCAATACCGTCTTTACCTGAAAGCTCTGTTGTCTCCCTTCACTGTCCTGAATGTGAGTATTTAGTTTGGATCTGTGGAGGTACAGAAAGGTTAGGACACAGTTAAACTGCCGATCCCATTACACTACAGATCACAGTGCTCAGTTCATTTCACTAAAGACAAGGCAACTAGTGTTTTAAAAAGTACCATTGTCTTGTTTACTGAATAAAAACTATGCATTAACTAAAGCCCATTTTATTTAGTTTGTATTAGTTGGATGATAAATGTGACTTTTGATTAGACTGTGCATAAATATTTAATACCTTTTATTGTTTGGTTTAGCTGCTTTTCTGGATAAACAAAGCTCCTCAAGGTTGTCCTCCTCCGTACATTCTTCAGACTGTGCTTCCACGTCAGCGTCTGAACATACAAATATAAAAACGTTTTAATACACAGAGTAAAAGACAAATGTACAGTGTTTTTCTACTAGTCAGCCATGGCCGTAATGGTCCTGTGTTTGGATCACTGCTCTAAAGTATGACTATATTGTAAACATTTTGTGTCTGTTTGGTAGTTTTGTATGGTTTGTATGTATTTGATGACCACTCAGATGACAACTGTAAGTCTTCAAGGTCACTTGGATTTTCTTGAGGCTCTTTAAAGATCACACCTGTGCAACATAGTCCACTGCTACTCTAACACCTCACAACAAATACTTATTTACTAGTTGTTCATTATCGTTTTATGAAATCAGACAAAGAGATAATGATGGTTGCTTCATGTACATGTCAGCCAGTTTAACACGTGACTGTTTGACAAGGGTTTGTTAAAGCCATAATGATGGGACAGCAATAATCACTCTATTGTACACTGAATTAAAGCAGGTGAGTGTTTGTTTTGCAGGCCTTACCCAAAGCTCCCTTGTTTGCCAGGACCAGGTCTGTGTTTGTTTTCTTCTTCTTCATCTTCACTTTCAGACCAAATATATTCTTGGTTTTTCTGTGGATTCAGGAGTAACCTGTCACTATTGTCTCAACAAAGGAATTCATTCAGGATGTATTTTACATGGTTCTATTTTCTGATATTTTTTGATTGGCCCAGTAAGCTGTGTCCTGAGCAGACATAATAAATGAGTTATGTTATTGTGGGACTGCATTTGTATGCCCGAGCAAATAAATTCAAAGCATATATTGTGATTAATGTTTTTATCAGTAAATTTATTTTAACATTCCAGCAAAAACATCTCCAACATTAGCCTTAATAGATGACTTAAAAAAAGTAGCCTACTTGTTATACAAATTATAAAGCTTTTGCTCTTATTATTCTTTTCATGCCATCAATGTATTTGTTTATCTAAAACTATAGCCATGGGATGCTTAACAGACCACTGCTACTGCGTTACATAATATCCCTTTTTAATAAACATTATTTATTTTTTTAATTATTTACAACTTATTAGCAAAATATTTTAATTCCTAAAAATTGAGACAAAAATAAATGACTTTTTTTTTCTCTTTAGTGCTTATATTGTCTTGTTAGAGTCTACAGACATTTTAGCACAATGCTTGCCTGAAGTTTGGCAGGTCTTCTCATTCCTTGCTCCTCACTCATTTAATCAAATAAATAAACTTGGTTCTATTTACTTTTTCCTGCAGGTCATGGTTTCTTTGTGCTGTTGTTTTAAAAGAACAGGAGAAAAGACCTGCTCTGTGTTTAATGAAGAATGATTTATGAAACATGTTTGTATGGAACTGCAAAGATAAACAGTGGTAGTAACATTTCTTCTAAATATTTAATGAACTTCATAGCTTGTGCTTGAGAACCTCAGGAGAATTAAATTCAGTTCATATCAGACTACTAGGCAAGATTTCCAAATGTTACACACTTCACCTGAATTTTCCAACTCTGTAGAAATGTATAAGATATACTTTGTTTGTTTACACAGAGAATTCTTTCACATTCTTTGCCCCAGACAAAGAATCACAACATCATAAAAAAAAATAAAATAAATAAAAGCAATGTGGTGTAATGCCATTTGCCTAAAACATTATTTATTTAAAACTTTGAGCTAGGTGAAGGTTTGTGTCTATAGAAGAAGAAAAAGGTATAATTACGTAGTTTTTTAAAAATGTGTATATTGGACTTACAATACAAATATTACCAATGCTACACCGTCTTGTGAAAAAAATACAATATAACTATAACTATACTATAGCTCTAAAGACACATACTCAGAAAGACAATCTCTTACTTTATTTTTGGATCCATTGCTGCCAGTAGAGAATTGCTCCAGAGAGAAACAGCACTACATCCCGTCACAGAAACTCTACTGGCACCTTAAAAAGGAGAAGCAACACCTCTGTCAGTCCGGTGCTTCTTTTGTTTGTTTTGTTTGCTCAGGTGATAAAGCTAAGATAGAAGGAGGATGGCACATTTATTTCTGTTTGATTATCTCTTAGAGCAGAAAACATATGCTCATCATTAAGATCTTGATTTAGATAATTTGTTTTTCAGTTTATTTTTTTCATCTAGTGGAAGACTTACAGTGGCGGGCCAAGTGACTGCTGTAGTATTGACTGCTGCAGTGAAAGTGGCAGCACAATTACACCAAATCATGTTACACTTCTGACTTTTTATTTACAATCTATGTTCTGACCACAGTTCATTTCTATTGCACTGATAGTTCATCACTATCTGTGCTTGTACTGACAACAGAAAAACACAGTTTATGAATTGTAATAACTGGGACGCACTTGCACGTGTGCATCAGTCATGATCACCTGACCAGGATGTAGAGGGTGGCAGAGTTAACAGACCCGCCCCGGGTAAACAGAACAGTCCGCTCAACTCACAGAGAGGCGTCTGTCACAGGAGATCAGCAGACGGCACGCACTCGTCTTGTTTGTAGTAGTTACTCACCTTGTACACAAACACTAACATTTACCAACTGCCAAAAAAAGGATGTATATGTCAACAAACGAGCAGTAATTCAGATGTGACACTCACCTTTTCGAATAAGGGCCACTACAATGGTGTGCTGTTAATTTATATAGTTAATTTATTTTAAAACATGCACTATAGTACAAACAGAACAGCTACTATAATTACAGCCAATAAATAAACACAGGAAAAATACATTTTACATTGAGGCAGGTCTTTACAGTCTTTTTGTTCAACATATTGTACATGTAATCTGACATTACAAAAGTAATACATGTAATGCCAGATTGTTGCTGTTTAAATAAAAAAAACAGACAATGCCTCTGTGACTGGCCAGGTAGACATATTTATTGTAACAGCATTACAGTATTAATATAATCAATGTAACACATTCACATACACTAGAGAGAATATGTGTGCTTTAATAAAAACTGGAGAAACAGAATATTTAGTCATTATTGAGTGACTGCTTGTAAACCTGTACATATACATTTACGAGGTGTTAGATCTCATCCGGAGGAGATTGTGTTTGCAAATAGCATCCATTTTATTGTCTTTCTTTGGGGTCCAGATGCTTTTGCTTTAACCTTTTCTTCAAGATTACCTGGATTACCTGGATGACGGAGAACCTTCATAGACACAAAATTGCACCAGCAACTCGTTCACTCTGAAACAGCAACATTTCCTCAGTTAGATGTCATCCACTTCGAGCCGAAACTCCAGCTGCTTATCTTCAGTCTTGACAGGATGATGTCACATAAATATCTGTAAAACATAAGTTAATAAAGAGCATTTACAAACATGTTTACGTGCTTTTATTTACAGCTGACTCTAAACTTTTCTGTTTTCTCAACACAGTGAATTAAGCAAATTAAAAGGATTTAAAGAAAGAATAATGCAAGCCTCTGTCTCACTGAAGAACCGTACAAGCCAAGTTTACATCATATCAGGTGGAAGTGCATTTACAGTGTACTTACAGGCACTGGTAAACCTGGAAGGATGTAAACAGGATTTCATGCTGATATGCGTAATTTAACCTGAATTGCTGGGTCTAACATGTCATTTCTTTCTGTTGAAAAACCTTTCGTAGCTGATTGAAAGATTTAATACTATTTGATTTAGTCCCAGGGTTTGTACAAATTAAGGAATAAATAATTAAAATTCCCTATACTTTGACATGTTAGGTCCCAAGAACTGCTATGGCTGCTAAAAAAAAAGCCATTTAGTTAAATCTGCAGAATGCAAACTTCAGTCAGCCATTATTACATGACTACAGAAAATGATATTAACAAAACCCAATGTACCATCCACTAATGACATGTATGACAGACTGTACAGGACTGTGTATGAATATGGATTCTGGCACTCAGCCACTGAGATGAGTGTAGCTCAGATTACAGACCCATTCTTAATATACAGTCTCTGGTAGTGCCACATGGATACTGTGAGGTGTTTTTAACCAGACAGAAGGAACGGTACCACTGCTGAGATGACTGCAGAATGTTTAAGGATTTAATTAGGTTTGGAATAAACAACTGTGTGTTCAAAACGTTTTAACCAAAGTACCAGATTCCTGTTATATTAGCAAATTGTACACAGTAGGGCTGCACAATAGCACTCAGATTTATTCATCATCCGCAATATTAATATTAGCCTATATGTGCAATAGTTACATCACAAAAACAGCTAGAATTGCACTAACAATACTGTTTAATGTATTACAGACAAACAAGTCTTTGCGACACCACTGTGATCAGTTTATCCTAAACTTATACTCTGCAAATTGAAATATTGCATATCACATTTTTTTCCTGATATTGTACAGCCCTAATTTGTACTAAGCAGAGGAAGCACTTGGGTAAAGTATGCTAAAGAAAGAGGCAGAGTCTGAGGTTACCTGGGTTTGTGGGACTGTGGACTGCCTAAGAGAGACATGAGGGATGTGAGGTCTTGGGAACTGTAGCCTGAAAACAGTGGCTGAATTGAAGAGGCTTAGGAGAAGGGCTTCTAAAGAGCACTGAGCATGTCAGAGGAGGTTTCAGAAGACTTACTTCTGGTGCAGAGCCTGTTGATTTTGGAGCAGCAGTAACAGGGAACATACTTGATTTGAAGAGTTTTGACAGAGGAAGTTCCAAGTAAGAGAGAGCTTTGAGGTAAGAGGGAATTGTAAAAACTCTTTCTCCATTAAGAATTAATATCAAAGGTAAAAAAACTGAAAAAAAGTCAAAAATACCACTGGTCCAGAGAATTAAAAAAATGAAAGTCTTGTTGGTAAAAAACTAAAGTGTGTGGCAGAGTCGGACAAAGCAGAGAAAGAAGAGATGAACCACACAGCACAGCACTAGGCAGAAAGTGCGTCGATACCTGCTGGGGAGAGAATGAGGGCTTGTAGGATGTCAGACAAAGAGACAATTCCTCTCACCACATCTTCACAGTCGACCAACACCAGACGATGCACCTGAAAAATAATAAAATAATCCTGAACATCATTGACCATAAATGAGACAAAACAGACACTTGTATAATTCCATATTAACGTCTGTATTACCTCAGCTTTGGCTATGCGGTCAAGGATGGTGTCTAGAGTTTCATATGGGTAACATTTGAGGACACCCTCCATCCAGCAGGATCTGGAGGAAATGGCTTCTCGCATTGTCATGTTCAAGTTGTTGTAGTTCTTTTGTGCTGCAAGATTCTGAGGACACAAAAAAGTCATCCAATCAAAATGACTGCATTTTTCCACAAAAACAGAAGATTATGCTAATTTGAGAATAACTTACAATCACATCAAACCTGGAGTACAGGGCCACCACTTTACCTAGAGTCGAAGATGAATAATATTCATATGATCAATATCTATTTTGATAGACAAACACTGTTCCTAAAGGATAATCACTTATACCATAATAATAGGTTTACAGAACAATGACTAAATGAGGTATTATGAATGAGATACCATGTTCATTGACCACAGGCAAAGCTGACACTCTTCTTTCTACGAAAATGGTCAGAGCTTCAAAAACAGTTGCTGATTCCTGCACGGTTGCAATCTCTTTAAATGTACCAATCCCCACTTCACTGATGCGCCTTTGTAAAAACCTGGGTTTAGGAATCAGTGCAGCCTGGTAGAGAAGAAAGACAGACAAAACTATTTTATTGAATATAATTAATTAAAAAAATTAAGGATTTAAGGATTTTGATGCCTTACTTACAAAAATGTAAAGGAACTTGAGAATTCGCTTGTGAGTGAGGATGTAAAGGACATTTCCTGAGGCAGGGTCGATGACAGGCAGCCGGTGGATCTTATTTTTCAGCAAAGAGTAAACCGCATCGAAAAGACTGGAGGTAAAGCAGAAAGGGTTAGTTTTAGATGCTGTCTTAACAAGCAGAGCATTCATGAAAAAAAAAAAAACCATGTTAACATATCTAATTCATATTTTACTGAACACCTTGTTTGGCATTTTACCTGCAGTCAGGGGTGATGCTAATCAGCTTGTTAGAAGAATACTTGAGATAGATCTCTGCAAAGAAAGAAAATGTAAGTCACTAAGCCACAAATAATTGTAAACAACTTATCTTATCTTTCATTGGTAAACGTTTGACAAATGACACTCACCTCTCCACGTCTCTATCTTGTGTTCCTCCAGCTCATAAATCTGAACCTGCAGACAAGACACACTTGCTCCAAGATCCTTTACACAACAGGGCAATGCATTTCAATATTATTAAATATAGACTAGGTACTGTCTGTTCATAGCCAAAAAGATTTGTAGCTAGATATGCAGAGACCTGATAATGACCATTAAGACAAACCATGTCAAACCTTCATGATACCAGTCAGAAGCACTGCTCACCAGGGGAGACTTGTAGTAGCGATGGAGAATGTTGATAAAGTCAGTGATGGTTAACATACCTTACAAAAACATAAGACACAAGAAAGTGCATAATGAAATACTGACGTTAGACATAAATCTGGTTAACATTAGTTCTGGTAAACTATCTTTTTTAATTGGACAGCATAAGTAGCGTCAAAGTCAGCATCATTTGAGCTTTTATGCAAAATGATGGGCTGTTACCTAACCTCTTAACATTATGAGCCGAGTTATTTTGAGTCTGTGGCAGAGACAGAAATATACCAGGTGCAGGAAATCAAGGCCCAAAGTCCAAAGGCCAATTCTTAAAATTAAATATTTTCATTAAATTATTGCTCCTACACACAACTTTAACAGTATTTAGCCTATGTCATGTGCAATAATATATTTTTTCCCACCATTGTGCCTCCTATTTATACTGTATATGCAATAAAGTAAATACTGTAGGTTACTTTTTTAGAACAAACCATTTCCCCTGAGCAGATCCTACACCTGTAAGTGTTTGAACTGTGCTTAGACCATGACGAGTGAAGACTTAACAGAAGTCCTATTAGGTAACGCCTCAGGTGGTGATGCCATCTGAGCATAGTTTAATATCTGAACCGCTAAATGCTGACCCACAAACCCCCAGTATCACTTGAAACCCCTTATCCAGAGCAGGGAAACATGAACCTTAAAATCTGCGCTAAAAAAACCATGGAGAGCACATTCAAGTAGGTCAGACGCCCTGGCACTTTTCTGTACCTATGGTATTACTGTACCAACTGTTGTCGCTGCATGCTGAATCAGATCCACTTGTTTACATAATCCAAAGTGAAAATGTCAGGGTGAATCTTTTTATGTTTCAGACCACAGAAGTGGATAAAAGTGATATAGCTCACCTACAAAACATTGAAGCTTGTTGTCCCACAGTGGTGCTGCTCTCACACCATTTGCGACTAACGCAAAGAAAGCCTTTTTCACCTGACAAAAACAAAAAACAAAAAAACACAGGTTCTCACTTAAATGGAATAAGTCAGAACACTGATGCCAACACGTTCTGTGTAATGTGCACCAAAGATGAGTCCATACCTGCAGCGTTGTGTCAAAAATGACTAATTTTGAACTGGTCGGGATGGCGTCATAGCAACAGTGGCTTTTCATAAAATTCATGTAAATAAAAGAGTCAGGATCCTTTTTAGATGCTGAAAGTGCATGTGCTGCATATGGGCATTTACCTGAACATAAACACAACAAAAGTGCAAGATTGCATTACATCTGAGGGACATGTTTTCATTTCAGACATTAGTCCTCAGGTTACAGCTACACTGCACAGACACTTCTGGCAGTCACTAAACATTTCACACAGTGCCACACAAACTTAATGCTCGTACTGCTGCTTTTCATTGACAGATCTCTCTCCTCTTCATCCTCATCAAACTCAAACAATGGGATCTGAAAAAAGAATGTCTTTGATTTAGGAGAAGCCTAAGGGACACATAATTAGAATATTTTTACAATGACTGTATGTGGCCCTACAAAACTGATCACAAACAAACCAGTTTTAATGTTCTCATTTGAAAAAAAAAAATAAGAAGAATTACACATATCAAATTTAACTTCAACAATGTTTGTTCGAAGCATACTTAATGACTGAGATAAAAGATGAATGATTTCAGTAAAAATGAGGTGTAGGACTGAAAACAGAATAACTTAAAGAAAATGAGTAAACATCCGGTGACTCTTTCAGCATGCCTACGTGCTTAGAGAAATCCTTAGGAAGAGCTGCAGGAAGTAGCAGTTCCTCTGGTATGCCAACCTTTGTCACTGGCACTTCTACATTATGTATAGCTTTAGTGCAAATACTGCCCTGGCATAGAACTGCAGCTTTTATCAGCCCCAGCTTTAAGAGTCTGTGGAAGATTTTTGATCAGCCTGTTATTTACTGAATATATTCTCCATTGTTATTAAAATTGAGTTTAATTTAGTAGCTTTTGACACAATTTTGCTGACGTTTTACACTGAAAAGTAATGCCAGTGCTTGCATTATTATGCGTATTACGAGTGTCTTACCTCAGGAAGACGCTCCATAACTGCAAGAGAGTAGTTTTTGTGGACACACTACAGGACCACCTGCTTTCTGCTATCAATCCAAGACATCTGGAAAGCCAACCCGCCCAGAAAGGTCATGCTAGGACATTGTAAAATATAACAAAAAGATTGAAGAATTCAGAGAAAAAAGATCAACATTAGGACGGGATTCTGCGTTCGACTGGCCTGCCTCAGGAAGCTGGGTGTGAAAGTGTGGAAGAGACTAAGGGTCTAAATCTGGACTGAGGGGTGAGAGGCGTGTGGTATTCACAAAGAACGACAGGGAGAGAGAGAGAAAGCAGGAGAGACATGCAGAGTTCATAAACATCACTGCACACATGAAACATGCACATGTTTGGAGAAGGTAAACGTTTGTCTCTCCGGATGATTTATAATGTGTGCATCAGAGCATCAGCTGCTAGGACACTGACCAGGGTTCATGTAAGTTCAAATGGATGAACAACCAAAAGATGAGCTTAACGCCAACAATACAAGTGTATGTTTTATTATAGCTTATTACAATTTTACTGAAACAAAATAAGTCTAATTTATGTTTAATGTGCATATTTGTAAGTTTAAAAACATTACCTGTAAACTTAAAGTCACAAAGTTTAAGTTTTCTTTTTGTCTGGTTAAGTTTAAGGCTTTGCCAGCCTCAGGGACATGTTCAAATTTCATTGGGCCATTACATGCAAGGCTATTTTTAGACAAACCAAGAGGCAGTAGTTAACCAAGTCCTTTATTTAAAAAAGATCTACTAGCACATTTAACACCATCCCACTGATAACGGCCCTGTATACTTCATCTGCGGAACAATGCTGCCTGTATTTAAGATTAATAAACCCAGACAAATCGAGAAACCACATCAGTTACTTAGTATCCCAAATATCTTTTATTTTGAGGTTCACACTCACTTTCTACAGCCCTTTGAAAAGAGAATAACAGTACACAATCAAGTTAGTAAAAATATTAATATACTTACAATTGAGTAATGTTACAGCTTCACAAAGCAACATTCACCAATCTTAAACTTCAAAGTTGTCTTTTTTTTTTTTTTTTTTTTTATAAACCTTTAGCTTTTTCAAACACACAACCACACAGCACCAACTAAATACGAATTAGCCACACCCAGGTGAACTTTGGGCACGTTTAAGACATGGATCTGATCTGCCGAGTTCAGCCTCAAGTAATGTCCGCCCCAATATCACATATGAAGATGAAAAAAAAAAAAAAAAGCTCTACACTTCTCAATTTCTCTCTAGAGTACCAACATGAATGAGCTAGCTAGTAGTTTGGCATCTGTTAGTGAGCGGCATACAATCTTGCCTGTAAACAAACTCACAGCTCCTCCACCCTGACAGCTGAAATGAACCATTACTGTAGCTTTCATTTCAAGTTTTATGGGATATTAAACCTGTTTATAAAAGATCACCATGTTGTGAAGGTAATACTGCAGATACAGTAGAATGCAAATTGTTTACATTTCTTTTCCTGAGGAGAATGGTAACTCTGAAGGTAAGACAGTATTTTGTACACAACTGCATTTCTTTCAAGTAAAATTCTGAAACAAATTATCTGTGAAATACTTGCTTGAGATTAGAGTTGTGTAACTAACTGCATGTTCTACTTCTAGCATGTAACACAGTGTTAAGTGTGATGTTCAAGTATCTCCATCATGTGGTCAGTAACTCAACTACAGAAACGTTAGCGCACCACTAAAGCTCTGGTAAACGTGTTAATTCTAGTCTTATTCAGCGGTTACGCCAGGCTTAATCAACTTACTTGTTTACGTCACACAAAAAAAAAGGGAATTAAGGATCAAACAACTTCCAGCATAGATTTATGATCTTTCTTTTCACCAGAGCGCTTGCCTTAAGAAGGTAGTGTGGGCTGATTCCAGCTTTAGGTGTGTTGTTCATTAAGGACAACTAGATAAAATATTCAGAGTTTGTAAACTCCCTGTTATTGTGTTAATATAAATTCTCATCCACAATAACAGATCATATTTGCCTGTGTGGATGTTGAAAAAAGAATATTTCTAAAGGGAGAGTTCAACATTTTATACAGGATGTGTGTGCCGCATGTTTAGCCTAGAAGTCAATTTGCAAACAGCAGCAAATTTGTGGTTTATAATGGAATAAAGCATACTCTTTATTACCTTAAACAAGATTTAAAGTTGAAGCTGGTAAACATTAAGTCATTTAGGTGCTAAAGAGGAACTTGGAGTTCCTGTCGATCTCAGGTCTAAACTATCCCCAAACCGGTTCTCAGAAGGAGGCAAACTGCTGAGGCAGCAGGCTCTGGGGGAGGCAGGGCTGAGGGCTGGCACAGGCACTGCTGGTGACACTCGATCCAGGGCTCGGAGAAAAAGGGAGACTGGAAACAGAGGCGACTTCACAGTCTGAGCCATTGTCGTCATCATTATCATCATCTTCATCATACAAACGACGGCAATACCTGACCATCACCCTGAGGGGCAAAAGAAACATTTTCCTCTGAACCTTACACAATAACATTTGTTATCTAGTTACCAGATCTGGAAATGTACACCATGTTGTGGACAGGATAGGATATAGTCTTTACACACCTGGATCTTGATGGTTTGATCAAATCTTGTTTCTGGGGTTCAATCCTGGGAATGTAGCTACACTTGGACCACTATTCAAGGACAAATTATATTACAGATTATTCTGATTTACATAAAAATATATGTTTTCACAGCTCCTCACCATGTGAGCAGGGTCATTGGTCCCCAGATGGACACCCTTTTGACACAGAGTCCTCAGCAGATTTATTCCTGATGGAATAAGGACACATATTTTAAGAGCCTTCAAATTAAATAGAAGATTTTAATGCTGAATACAAACCTTTGGTCCTGTTGTTCCAGTGCCTCTGTTCCCACTGATCCAGTAAGATATTGAGGTATCTTGGACATTCAAAGAATCGAAGGTAGCGAGATGATGATGGCGACGGAAAGATACGCTCAAATTCTCCTTTGCGTGTTAGCTCGTCCTCACTTTCTGCTAAGATGCGGACATCCTCTGGGGTTAATACATCCAGCACTGTAGGAAAAAAGTCCTGGAGGAAACAAAATAAAAACAATTAATTTATAATAAAAAAAATACACAAAGCCTCTGAGGACAGTGCTTATAGATTCATTTAATTCTGTGTTGTTGTAACGGGTAATAAATCAGCATGAATCTGTCCCATCTGCTGTAATGTAAAATTAGAGGTGAAGGTTATGTGCTGTGCTTGTGCGAGTCATTACCTGTTCAGTGTAGCGGTGAGTGAGGTAAAAAGCTCGTTTCACCTTCTCGTCAGCAGATAAATCCGGTTTGGTCCGCTCCCTGTTGCCTCCACACAAACTATTTAACACACAACATGCATACTCAGGAATCAACATCTACTGACATGATACAGTACAGTGTCATGTCTTAAAGATACTCAGGTTTTTACATTTTCTTGCTTCTTTGTTACCTGCTGGTTGAACTGGAGGGACTGCTACTAGCCACAGACCCAGCTTCTTCCTGGGGAATCCGAAAGCCTGCCAGGTTAAAGAGATCTCTGATCATCTGACCCTTGATGGAAACATCCAGCGCAGTGTTGGAATGAAGACTGGACCGAAAACGTAAAAGTTAGACAACAGGCCATTTTAAACCTGCATGTTTATTTACCAATCTATACTACCTGGGCGATATGTTAACTTCCAAGATCCAAGGTTTGAGTTTCTCATCCAGCATAATGTCAAAGCCAAACAGCTCATGGCAACTGTAAGGTGTTCGAACGTGCATCTTCAAAAGACTGGTTACATATGGCTCAGACCTGAAACGAGACAAAACACAGTTTAGTCAACACTCTGCCGTGCTGCCTCTTTAAGAGACTGCCTTACAAATCTCACACTTACGCTATAACGGTTTTGATCACAATGTCTTTAATCTTGTCCCATATCAGAGTGGTGTTAACTCCCTTCGACCCAAGATATTGCCACAAAGCCTTCAAAGCCCTAAAACACAAAAATATAGAGTTAGTGAAGCAATAATATATGAGACAAATGTATGTTTTTTTTGCACAATATATACCATTTATGTCCCTGGCAAGCTTTGTCATCACTGTTTGCCTCGTATTCAGAGTTTTTCTTGTTTACGCTGTAGTTGGTCAGATGCATAAACTTGTTACCCAAAGTCTTGATGGAAGTTGAATACCTGAAGCAAAGAAGCAGACTTTGTCTTTAATGTTTTGTGGCAATAAAACGAGTCGCACAACCATTTATTTATACATTTAACATTGGGAAACTGACTTGCAGCTGGCAAATCGGACCAGGCCATCAGAGAAAATGTAAATTCTGAGTGGGTCATAAGAGGTCACATAGGCGTAGATTCGAAGGTCAAATTTGTTACCGCTGATGAGGTAAGGCTTGTGAAGGTATCTGTGTAACGCAACAAAACAAAGTAAAAGTAACCCAAAACCAACATAAGAAAACAAAAAAAAATAATTTGCAATTATTTTTAATGATTAAAAGGGATTACATTTAACCGAATAATTAGCACTACCCAAAACAATAAAAAAAAAAAAAAAAAAAAAACATTTTCTGAACTCGGATAACTCAGGCCAACTTACTTCTGAACCAGGAGAGGTCTCTTCCGAGGCATCTGACTCCACTTGTGAATGACCTGAATGCCCATTCCCCGAGCTGATGCAGGCTAGAGCAGAATCACAGAAATAAAAATATGTATAAATGTTCCTTCACAATATGAAAATGAAGGGCATAACTGATAAAAATCTACAAACAGAACATACTGGTTTGATGATCCACTTCTGCCTGGTGCCACCGTTCTCCCAGGCTTTTCGAAGCGATTTAATGTCCTGAGGAAGAATAAACGTCTTCGGGAAAAAGTTGAACTCTTGTTTGCCAAAGCGAACTTGCATCTTCGACAGGTTCCTCCACAGCCGGTCCTTTCTGCCAATCTGGAAAGTTCCTGGAAAATGATTCAACTACAACAAGACGACAAAGACATTAGTTTGGATTAAAAATAGCAAAGGCTACGCAAGGTCAAGTCTCTTTTTACCTTCTGGTGTTCACCCAGGGTCTTAAAACATTGAGACTTCATGTGGTGACCCCAGCAACCCAACCAGTTATGGCTTCCTACGATATCAAAAGATCAACAATGAGGACAATTGTTATCCAACGTCATAGCGGTATCAGTCAATATAATTACACCCCGATTTCAAGTCAGAGATATTGCTCCAAGTAGTGAATATTCTATCAAGAGAGTAAAAGCTGAATAAAGTTTACTCATTATCCACTACAGGGCACCCAATAACACAACTTACTTTTGGTGACTTTGAAGTGGGACCTGGCAATAGTATTTTTCACAACATTAGGTGTGACTGAGCTCATCTTCCATCTCAACAACCGCCTCTGTTCAATAGGCAGCAGCTCAACTGTAGACAAGCAAAGAAAAAAGAAATTCTCATCAAGTACATGTCAACTGTCCGTCAAGGTAGTGTCTATTGTAAACTACAAAGTTACCTTTCTCATTGGCAGTGCTGAAATAAAGTGTTGGAGAAAAGAAAGGGAACAAACTGTGAACCAAAGCTGGTTTCTCCTCACGCTCAACTTCCATTCCCAATAACAATGGCTCTTCAACACTGAAAAAAGACAAAAGGCATAGATACAAAAAAGGCATTATAAAACAGTTATGTAAAAGGGTTCAACAAATCAGTGGTTTATCACAATGCTGGAACAGAGCTTGTGTTTGGTGGCTCAATTCAAAGAAATCAAGAGTACGACAGAACACTCCACTTGAATTATTTATCTATGCTTTGTAAGGACACCACATAATGCGGCTCTCTTTCAGCAACAGTTTGACAGCAGTGAGCAGGTAAGATAAATACAAACAAAAATACAAGTAGTGCAGCTCATAATTCATTATTTAAAGTGACGTCACACTTTAAACTTAAAATAAACGTGACTCACAAGCAGATCTTTGAGACCAGCAACAAAAACATTGTGTCACACAAACTGTGTTCACACTTTGTCAGTCATCACTGATTATGTTCTTCAGTTTCACAGATGTGCCATGACACCGGACTCCTAATTATTTGTTAATAGTGGTATGACAAAAGCAAAACTCATTGAATATATAGACTTTCAACTGGTTTACAACATGTGGGCCTATAATATTCCTAATGCCACAGCTCTGTTTAGACATTTAAAGCAGCAAACTCCAAATAATCTAATGCAACCAGAGTTAAAGTTTACCAACTTCTAAATAACGGTAGCTGGCATCCGTTCACCGCTCTAGTTGGTAACAGGAGTTGAGCGTGGTCAGAAGGAATGATCGTTTGCACTCTGTGCTAGTAACATGACACTTGTGTAAATTTGGGGTCAGCTACACCACACATAGGGTCCTTGTGACACTAAAAGCATTACTTTAAATCAAAAAAGGTACATAATTTGCATATTATGCAACTTAGAAAACATTTATCAATTAAGACACTAAATATTTAACTAAAGGATGATCTAAATGGATAACCACTCACATGACAGGCATATAGGGAGTAATAAGAGATGGATCAGAAGATGGATGATCAAGGATGATCCCAGGACTTTCCTCTAATAAAATCCTTCAGGCGCTGCTAGGCATACGATGACATTGGTAGCTCTTGGATACACTGTGCTTATGACACAGAAACTAGCTTTTAGGAGGAGGATGACATGCAAAAAAAAAAAAAAAAAAACTAAAAATACATGTAGCAGCCCCTTTTCAGGCTGTTTTCACAGAGAATCAGCCCCGAGTCTTTAGTAGGGAGTTCTACTGTTGAGGCCATTAATGCAGGGCACAATACTTGACACAATGCAGTCGACCTTTCCACCACGCTCTGCTGCTTTCAGCTGCTTCAACAATGCACAGAATGACAGAGAAACGCTCCACAGCACCTGCTGAATGTATGCAACTGTGATGGAAGAATTACCTGCAGTGGGTTATGTCATACTTGTAGTTAGAAAGTTCAAAATGTAGCCTGCCATCAAATATAAATATAAATTTTGGGCTTTTTATAGATTGCAACAGTGTGGAGAATGGCAGCCGGGTCACTTGCCTATGTAGTACATGTGAGGTTTATTTTTCCATTTTAATAGCAAAATAAAGAAAATTAGGGTGAATGTTTAGTGTGTCTTACCTAATAAGAAGTGCAAATGATGATGTGGATGAGGCATCACTGATGGATGAACAATCGGATCCCTCTAAAGAAAAAAGATTAAAGAGCAGTTTATAACAGTTAGGTTGCCTGTCACAATAAAGTAGGTTGATGGATGATATATTGCCTAATAATTAAGTATTTAAATAGAACTTTAAGGAACTCTTGGCCAACTGTATGAAAATATACATTTAAAGGCAAAACTGTAAAAATAAAGTAGAAATCAGTCTTCATGCAACATTAAAAAACTGCTTTTGAACATCACATTCAACTGTATGTTAAGGCGACATTGAGGAAGCTTCCAACCACATGTAGTAGTTGCAGTAGGATAGACACACAGACAAAAGAGCTGCAATTCAGAGTTGCAGCTCTACTTTATCAACATCAGTATTAAACATACATACGTAGGCTTTATATAGGCACAATTATTGTCATTTATTGAGCCCCAAAAAAATTATTGTGCATGTTTTGTATAATGAACAATTAGTCACTATAGTAATTATTGTGACATGCCAAACAACAGTATTTATTAATAACATAAATTTCTGAAAAGAAATGAGATTTTTAATAAGATTTCTAGCACCTATCATATTGTATCTTACCGTCATCACTTGATGCATTCTCCAACTCTCCAGGCAGGTCCTCTTCAGCTCCATCCACCTGCATATCACTCTCTGGACTAGGAACAATCATAACAAAGTTCAGAATTGATCATACAAGTAATAATAAAAGAAAAATGACCAGCAGCACTGATGACAAGTCCTTACTCAATGAGCCGAGTCTCATCCACAACACACTCCTCCAATGGAGAGCAAGACGCCGAGGATGATGGCGACATGGAGGCAGCTTCTTTGTCTTTAGTTAGATGGATGGCAGAGATCTGGTTGGTGACAGAGCCCACCAAGACTCCTGCAGAGCCTGCAAAATATAAGTTATAGAGGTATGTCCTACAAGAGTCTGCTGTTGTTTGTGGCACTATTAGAAAAACCAACACTATGTTTGACTATATGTCACAGAACACTAGAGGAAGGAATAAGGGAAAACAGATATGACAATAAAATAGCTCTACAGACAATGATGTTTATATAGTTTATATTTAGATGTAGATTCTAACAATATTGTGACATGGAATAACCAGAATTTGGTTCACAATTGTGAGAGCATCAGTAATGAGTAGCTATTCTTCTCTTTACCTGAAATTATTTCTGGTTGTATGTGCTGCTCTTGCCGAGTACCTCTGTGTTGAGACGGGATGGGGTCACTTAAAGATGGAGAATCTGTCACCAGACTGATACTTCTCGACTTGGCGTCACCTGCAGCCAACTGACTTTCAAGGCCATGGCTGTTTACCTCAACTAAGGTCTTCCCTGGAGGCTTATTATAAGATGTTGTATAACTACATTTGTGATGGTTTAAAATAAGTGCAGAGCCAACACTTTGTTTGGCCAATGGTTTAGCAGACAAACTCCGTCTTGCCGTGGTTGTTTCTTTTGTACATTGTGCATCAACTTTGGGAATTTTAAAGTTGGAAGACTCCATTGGCAAAGTTGCCCCCTGGTGTTTAGAAGTGGTAAGAGACAATCCTGAAGGCAATAAAGTAAAAGCCTAAAAAAAAGTGAGGAAAGGTTTAAATGCTTCAGTCAATTAGCAGAGATGACATTATAGAGAAAAACAACAAATGCTGTTAGTGAATTACAGTGGTATTGTACACACATTGATAAACCAATTGAACGACTTCAAACTTTTCATATAGTTTATTCATAGCAATGATTTAATGTTTTTCAGACAAATCCTATAATCCTAAAGTGCTTCAAACTTACAAATTTAATTTACTCACCATAGGCCTGTGACTTCGCTGCAGTGTTGACTGTCCTCTGATAAAAAGGTCTTGCTGAGCACCAGATAAAAGGTGGTTTAATTTTAAAGGGCCATCCCCTGTAGCATCTTCTTTTTTGCTTGTTTGTAAATTGTTTAAAGGAAGAGAGGACTTAGGCAATGCATATTTCAGTATAGTAGCTGCAACTTGGTTTTCCTTCTGGGGAATAGAGGATTTAGTTGAACTTCTATTAATTTTTGGCAGGACTGGAGATACATCTGGCACATTGGTGACTTGGCTCTTGATGGTAGGTTTATTCCTGCCCCCATTCTCCCATTCTGAAGCCTCTTTTGTCTGTCTCGTGAAGGGAGCAGCTGAAATATTTAGAGAGAGTGGCTTGGCTTGATCTAGAGAAGTTTGACTACAAGGCACTTTACTGACAGCCACTGTCTTGGCATTTGTACTGACAGAGCGTGTGGTACTGTTAGCAGTGGAGGACGACAGGGTCTTCCCCCCACCCCAGGGGTAGGACTGGTTAGTAGGCATAACAGAGCTGTAGATTAAGACCTCCAAGAAATTTGGCAGTAATAGTCAGGGCAGATGGGAATTAAAAGGTTGTAATTTATTCTAATTACCTTGCCCTTTGGAAATTAATTTTCAAGTGTCAGCTCCAACATGTTGGAAATGTACCCTGGATTGTTATAGTTTGACAAAAAGTTCCAAGACCAAAACTAATCATAACTGCAAATAAGAAATAAAGGTCAGCAAATGCCTGGAAGTGGTTCCGCTCAGCAGGGAAACACCAGCTGTATGAACACCAGTGCTGTTTAAGGTTTAAAGTCAAGCACTTAGATTTGTTGCTTTATTTAACAGTCAGACTGTGTTTGTTAAAATGCATAGACAGCATGGAACAGGCTTTAGGTAAACATGGGTCCAGAGACCATTTCCTCCCAACTCCTTCCAAACAGGACACAATGTTTGGATCAGATGCAGATTTGGTTTGCTGATAAAGTAGAAGATGGAGGTCTTGGAGATGTTTCTGCCTTCATTTTGTCCTCACAGGTACCTTCTTTAACTATAATTATAGACAACAACAAAGAGAAAAAAATGTGCTATTTAGTGCAGTAATATGGGCAAACATATGAGCAAGAACTGTTTTGGCAATTCTGTAGAGAAACGACTCATTATTTGTTTGTTTTTTGCTTATCGTTACCTTAAATACAGACAAATGTTGGACTTGTCCAACCATGTGCCTTGTACAAGTGAGACTAATGAACCTATGGTTTCATGGAAAACACCAAGATTTACATGAAAACCTGACAGACCCAAGGGTTATATTGGTTTAAGGAAATAACACTAGACCTTCATGGTTCAATCAAACAAGACAGAGAGAAAAAAATCTGTCAGCGCTATTTCCGCCGTGTTTACCGCGACACACGTTTAGAGAGCTTTAGCAGTTAGCTTAGCAACAACCGCACACATACAGCGCAAAGTGTCTAGCGGCGGGACAACAGTGCCAGCACTGGACACGGCATTTTTTTTCAAAATCTTACCTATATACCCACCTACTCGGCCCCTTGCTATACAAGGTAACATGTTCCCTGTGTTCGGCGTACCGCTGGCACCACTTTATCCCATCACAGTGACTGTTGAATACAGAGTATAAGGGCCAGAGATCATCTATAGGCGAGAGCTTCTCTCTGCACTGTCTGATTTCGTCACAAATCTCATTGAGCCCCTGAACCCAGCGCTCCCTCTAGTGGTAAAGCACGGGCAAACAGCACACAAGAAAATTAAAATACATATTGCCACAAGATTAAAGTGCTCGAACCCCACTTGGAGCCCAGAGTGGCTTGTGCTTGACAGATTTTGTCACTAGAGGGCTCACTCTGAGAGAACAAGACATCACTGACCTCCTACATTTGATCTTCTCCGTCATCTTCATCATTTGATGTGACCATCTGTTTGTCACATAGGTCTTACTATTACTTTACATTTTCTTTAAAATAAGAGCTAACGTTTTTACATATATGATATATATTATATTAAATATGATATAGGCTATAATATAGTACAGTTGTCAGTGCACAACAAATATAGAGCACTGTAAAGGAAAAATAACACTGGGACTATAATATGCACTGCTATACTATAATTTATAACCATATTTTTTATTGTTTCTTGCAACATGTTACTATGTTTCTGCTACATGTAGCCTCAAGGTGTCCATGTGTGATGTTAGTAAATCAGAACTCAAACATGAATTTGTCTTTTCTTTAAAATAAAGAGAAGTCTAAGCTCCTTAAAAAATTCAAAAGTTCTCATTATTTGGGAAATACCCACCAGTTCTTTACACTTTACCTATTCATCTCCTCCCAATGACTTCTCCCAAATTCATGTTTCAATGTCTGTTTTGCCTGTTTATCTGTTACATTCTCTATCCACTCAGCTGTAACCTTCTGTCTTGTCTATATTTTTTTTATTTGGCTAATGATTACCTTCCTCTTCATCTCTCAGTTTCCCTTCCTGTGACATGTTGGAGCTTGCAGGCAGACCGAGTGGGAGTAAATGAGGGAGGGAATGAGGGAGGGAGGGGAGGCAGATAAAGTGACTAGAAGAGAGTGAAGCAGAGCAGAATGAAGCTGAGCAAAGTGAGGGCTGAACAGCAGAAGACTTCCCAAAGCTTTGGACGTTTCTCAAGGAGCTTTATTAAAATGGACAGACACTTTTGACTGAAGGGCAAAACATCAACTGAATGGACACTAACATTTGGGCTCGGATAATTAACTCTGATGGAATGAAAGACAAAATAGGACAAATTAGACTTTTATTACAACTGGATACATTTTTGTCAATGTATTAGCAAGAGCAATTAAAAGAGACATTTTGTCAAAGGATGAACCTTTCTTTTTCTCCCTCAAACCAAGAAAAGAAAATGAGGAATAAGTAAAAGCTATCAGAAAGTATAGTTAGCATATATAGTGACTATAATAAGGCGAGTTTAAGAAGGATAATCCAGATAATGCACCACAATCTGAAGTAAAGAAGAGATACAACACCGACAGCTTATCAAACAAACCAATAAAAGCATCATTAAACAGGTCTCACAATGGGACTCCTCACTCTTCTGGCAGCTCCTCTGTACATCCTCGTTCTTCACACTCTGGTGGTGGCCCCTGCTGGTGCCTTGGCCCTGGGGCGACTGGAGCGCTGGGTCCGGTCCGGTCTGCAGTCGTTGCAGTGGAACCAGCTGGACCGATGCCTCCGTACGTCCTCGCTGTCTGAGGCTGAGTGCAGGCGACTGTCCCACCTCCCGCTGTCCTCTGTGGCCGTTTATGTGTCGGAGCCACGCACTGGAGCAGGTAAAGAAGCTTCATAGGCCTGGACTGCAATGAGATAAATATGCAATGTTAAATAAATGTGCTATGTTTAACTTACTTTTGGAAAGACTTTTTCTAATATGGTCTTTAGTTTTTGATCACATTGCCTTATAGTGAACTTATTGGATTATCTTTTATCTATATACAAACTTTTATTGTATTTAGAGGTTTATTGCTCTTGCATCTGTGAACAAGCTAAGTGAAGGGTCTGTTAAGGTAAATCCAACTATTTCCTGTCAGGTTACTCAGACAAAGTGGTGGCCATTCTGCCGGACACCTCTGGCTCTGGGATGTTGGGCTACAAACCACGAGGCAGTTACGGCGCAAGTCCTGTACACAACGGAGGGCAAGGTCCTCACAGACATCAGTCAATCCCCAGTTTAGTGGCCCATGACGCTGTGCTGGTGCTGGACCCGAGCCCCGGGGAAAACTTTGGACATCCGGTGGTGCTTTTTTACGTGGATATGAATGTGACTAAGAAAAGATGCTCCCATATGGATGGTATTTATCTGGGTGAGTGAACAGACACATTTACTACATTTAGAGTTATGTAGGACGTACTTATGTAAATGATTATTTATTAAGTTTAAGGTGCTTTTTTTTTTTTCAAAAGGTAAATAAAATAATGTTTCATGAAATCTTCTCATACATGTACATTTGTTAAAAAAAGTGACTTATTAGAGCTATTATTAGTCTGTATTTGTAAAGCAGTATATAAAGGTGCTCAAAGACACAAAGTAAAAGTTAAATATTAGTGGCCGACCTTTCAAAGCTCCATTTATAGCTCATTGTGGGATGTAGGGCATGTTCTAGCTCAGAGGGAGTTTGACCCAGCTTGCTCTGTTTTGGCTTCAGCATCACCTGCCAGTTTGCACTCACACATCCTGGGGACATACACCCTTTTGGTCACTTACATAAGGTCAACACATGGACGTTTAGATTAGGTACAACTATTCTTTTGGATTTTAGTCTATATCTGTTGTAAAATCCATTTACACTTCACTGTGGATGAATCAAATGGGATTTAAGAAGTGAAGTGTTTTAAAGTGCTTTATTCAGGCTGAAAAGGAACAAGAGAAGAGCAAGTGAATGTAGGTCTACTCGCGTTTAAATGAGCGAGCTGCTGATCTCCCGCTGTGAAAGGTTACGGCCAGATGTTGAAGTGAATTTGGCCCTGTGCTACATGAACCTGTCTATTATTTATATTGACACACGCAACACTAGGCCCCCTGCTGAGTCCTAAAGAGGGCTTTAGACCTCCTTTAACCCAACAACGGTGAATATTGACAGAGACTGCTGTGGTTAAAACCCTGAATTCTACACTAACAAAGGTACATTTTCTGTCTGGAGAAAGAGACAGAGACAACAGTTTTTTACATGTTACGAGCCTCAAGTCTAAAGATATTTAATTGGTACTGTTGCGTCTTGTCCTTTAGTTCAGTTTAAATGTCTTAAATGTCTTGACTGAATGGTGTTAATGCAACCAAAATGCATTTTTACAGAATCAACATTTGGGTCATTTGTGATTTGGTGTCTGTGGAAACCTCTTTAGCCTAAAAATTCTAGTCTTGCACAAATTGATGTCAAGTGAGTGTGGCCGATTACCTGGTTGTGTGATGTGTAGAATAAGCTTAAATCTAGTTGTAAATAATAGCGGTTGTTTTTATACTGTGTGTCTTCAGGAGAGGAGTGTCTGACCCTGGTTTTAAAGGGCCGGTGTCAGAACCAGCTGAAGCGCCGACTGAGAGGTGGTGCCATCAGTGGCCCGAGTCGCACGGTTGAGCGAACTATTGGTGGGCTCTGTGAGGTCCACTTCCTCCCACTTGTGGTTGGAGTGGGAGACAGCAACCAAACTCAAAGACTCAAATGTGTGGGTAAGTCTAAACATTCAAAAGTGAGTCATTGTTCCCCAGCTCCCACGCTCTCATGGTACAAAATTTCCCAGATTTTAAATACATGCTACTGCTCCTGCGTTTGTTTTACACACTCTCACGTTTCAAATTGTACTCCCGCTAACAATAAACAAAAGCCGACCTATTATACTTCTAACGGAGGATCTGGCAACACCACAAATCTTTAATTTCAGAATCAGCAAATCATATCCATCCATCTGGAGCGCACACATTACTATCTTAATTAACAGGGGAATGAGAGTCTGTTGTCAGGTTGTGTCAATAAATATTTGTAACATGTCATTTGGGTTTTCCTTTCTCTTTCTCAAAATATCTGTACAAATACATCTCTGACCCTGTTTACCCAATTAAATGTATGTATTCCAGAAGCATGAATATGTACTGTTATGAGGTTGAAGAGGATATAATGGCTGTTAATAAGTTGTATTTAAAAAAGAGAAAATGTTATGTTTAGACATGGACCCCAATGAGTTATGTGGGAAAAACAGCAGAGAAAATGGAAGGAAAATTCAAACCAATTAAAAACGGAATAATGGGATCAAAGTATTCACAAAGTCACATTTGGTTGTAAAGCTTTAATAAGTTGATTAATTTGGCATTATGTTACATAGAGGGTGCACGTGGCAGAGTGGTTAGCACTCCTGCCTTACAGCAAGAAGGTCGTGAGTTCAAAACCCGGCCGACCCAAACATTCTCGGCCGACTCCGGTCTTTCTGTGAGGAGTCTGCATGTCCTCCACGTGTTACCGTGGGTTCTCTCCGGGTACTCCGGCTTCCTCCCACCGTCCAAAGACATGCATGTATAGGTTAATCGGCAACTCTAAAGTGTCCCTAGTGAATGAATGTGAATGTGAGAGTGAATGGTTGTCTGTCAATGTCTGTCTCTAAATGTCAGCCCTGCGACTAACTGGCCACTGTCCAGGGTGTACCCTGCCTCAGGCCCAAAGCTGCTGGGATAGGCTCCAGTCACCCGCGACCCCTAACGGGACAAAGCGGTAGAAAATGAATGAATGAATGAATGAATGTTACATAGATTTATTCTCATGTTCTGCCAAGACCGCCCACTCCTTCAATTTCTGCTAGCCACCTGGGCCTTGTAATCGGAACTGTTTACAAGTATTCAGTTTTTCCATGCACTTACTGTTTTAAACATCCCACCTACAGGTATAATTAAGTTCAAGTAAATCAAATTTAATGATCTATGTCCATAACCTATTACATTTTCATCCGGGCAATCCAGCAAAGCATTTTCCTCCAGTTTGTCATAAACATGCCTCTCCTGTCCTCAGACAACACAGAGTTTGCACGATGTCCTCAGCCGCTGCCTCTGGCCTCTCCCAGTTTACCCATCTCCAGCTGCGAGCTCAATAAAAACACCCGTCGATGCCACCAGCAGCCACTGGCCACACACCTCTCCTGCCGCCTCTACCAAACATGTGACCATGCAGTCCTCATCTCAGGTGGGACACTCTCAATATTTACAGTCAGCTCAGGAGCTCCATATTTAAAAAATAAAATAAAATGCATCTGTGTTGATTTGAATTGTTGTAAGGATTACATTTTACACAGACCTTTTAAATAGGTTATAAAACACGGAAATTACTATAACTTGAATTCATTACAACATAATCTGGTGTCTGTGTGGCTCACCTGCAATTGTGCTACTAAAACTTATTTCTGTACAATCAGGATCTGGATTTATCAAAATTGGATCTGTCAAAATTTACTATTAAACAAAAATCCCTCTACATAGTTATTGTTAATGGTTAAATAACCATGTGACATTCTAAGCTATATAGTGTGTGCGTGCTTGTGTGCAGGCGGTTGGCAGCCACAGATGACTTTCCAGCATCATGTACAAAACCTTCAGAAGTTTTACAGAATGCTGCGGAACAACGGCTTTCATAAGGATCACATTAAGACCTTCTTTGCCAGCACTGGACAGTTCCCAGGTACATGTCAAATTGGAGCACATTTGAACTCTTGTGTCTAAATCCCTGCCTACATATTTTTTTTATTTTTGTTTTTCACACAGAGGATGTAGAGGGAGTGTACTCGGCAACCGAGAAAGCAGTGATTCGTAACCACGTGTCATACATCTGCAGGAAGCAACACTGCGCCGACACACTGGTCCTTTACTTAAATTCTCCCACGCGCAGTGACGGGACAATGTTGCTGTGGGATGCCAACCTCAACGGCATTGTTGGTTCAAACATTTTCGCACATTTGTCTCCATATTCTAATAGTTCTGCACCCTGGTACATTTTTTCAGCCTGATTCTTCATGTTGTGTTGCAGGCTGACTTAAAGGAGCGATACTCTGTCAATGAGCTGCTGGCTGACCTGGCGGGCTGCAGAGCGACTCGGGTTCTGCTCTTTGTAAATCAAAGCTACAGTGGAGTTTTGTCCAAGAGGCTTATGGGATCCCAAAAACACCTGAATGTGGTTCTGATTCAAAGCCCGTCAAGACAGACCCACAACCAGCAGAATCAGAAAGTAAACCCTGGATGGGAGAACAACGACTGGGCATTTATCAACCCTGCCACCTGTCTCCTTGACCATTTAGAAAAGGTATTTCATATAGTGTAAACTAAACCTGTACAGTGTAACTCTTTACTCTTTTGCTCTAACCACCTGTTCACTTCTGCTCTATCCTCTTCTACTGAAAATTCTCACAGGGTGCTGGGATGTCCCACCTCCTGGAGCCTTGGACTGGCCTTTTAAATGTGACGCTGGCTGGTGCTCCGTGCAACGTTATGCCCCCTCTGACGGATGGTGAGATGCGTCGGGAATACCAGGGCTGCCAAAACCTTCCAACTGCACTCTGGCACCAAAAACTACGTAGAATAAACTAAGAGAGGGGAAGAGAGAGCGACACACACACACACACACACACACACACACACACACACACACACACACACACACACACACACACACACACACACACACACACACACACACACACACACACACACACACACACACACACACACACACACACACACACACAGCAAACATGGATGAGTGAGGGTTAGCTTAGAACCTTACTTTGTGCTGGACAGTGGTGTGTGTCTTAAGTTCGGTTTGTATTCATAACTATAGATAGACAAAATAGTGCACTAAGGGAGTGTCCTTTTAAACTTGCAATGGTCCTGTTCAGTGGAAGCTGCCAGACAAAAGCCCATGAAACATGTACACAGATCATTTTTATAAATGGCTATTCTCAGATTGCTCCAGACTCTTTTAGGAAAAGATAATTGACAGTGCAGTATGAGAGAACTTTTAAAGCTTGCAAACTTGTTATTAGTTCAAAAACCCGGTGCCACTATCACGGATATCTACCTGCTCATTTACACAAAACAACAAAGAGTATGAGAATGCTAGTCCATCTTTATAAAAATCACTCTTTGGCTTTAAAAGGAAACTTTGAAAATGAAACTTCAAAGCGATAGTTGCAGACAAATGAGCTGCCAGTCAACTGCCCACTATGTGGGATGAGGTCCTGTTAGTCTTCTCCACGTTCACTAAACATAAGTCGACTGCAGTGATGCTTCATGGAGTCACATTTCATGCTACTTCAGCATGAAATTTCCCATCAGCATCTAAACCCATTGGTCCATCAATTGCTACTGTCTATGTTCAGAACTTAGTGTTTTATGGCAATGGCAGGTTGTCTCAAGGGGAGTGTCCTAAACTATGTGAACAGCGGGTGTGTGCTTATGTGCTTGTGTGAGTTCAGCAAGAGGACATCCACGCTCTGAGACCATTGCAAACTTACACTCGGGTCAGTGTGTTTGAATGTGTGTGTGTGTGTGTGAACAACATCCGTCTCCTGGGCACTTTAACATTTCAAAACCAATCAGCTATGTCTATTTTTGTCTTTGCTTCATCTTTTTTCTTACTGTCTCTTCATTCTGTCCTTTCCTTCACCTTTTGTCAGCCACTTTCTTGTCATCAACTTGACTTTTCTTTTTTCAAGGAACACTTCTATTTTTTCAAGTGAGGTTCTGCAAGGTACTTGTGTATAGTATTACCTAATTTTACCCCAAGAACTTCTCAAGTATAACCTCAGTAAACCTCATATGCACAAGTAAATAAGTGACCAATGTAATGACTGGTTCTTATCACAATAAATTTGTAAATATCCTTTATAACATTGACTAAGGAATAAACGTATTCTCCATAGAACCATTTGAACTATCTATTTATTTAACCAATTACCTATTCTTAAATATAATTAATCCATAATCAAAACAAATTTACATACTCCCTTTCCCTGCTATCACTTTTTTATTTTTTTTTTATTTCTCAATCTGCAGCTAACTTTTAAAACTTTAGCCATTTATCATCCATAAATTTTGTCAAACATAGAAATATCAAATCCATACTGAAACGGTTGTTTAGATTTTATTCTAACAATAAAAGCATTTTGATTGTTCATGATTTACAGGTCAGGAGTTTTTCCTCCTAGGGCCAGGTGTAACCATGAAACATATTTTAGCCATGCACAAAACGGCCAATATCCATTTTAGTGATAACATTTTTGTTATTGTCAAATCAGCACACAGTGTTTTACTTTTGTTGTTTAAAGATTAATAACTAGGAGAGTCTAGAGGCTTGAACATATCAATACAAACCTGAAGAAGAGAGGACACATATGAGTCAGAAGGATTGGTTTGGAGAAGTCATGATTAAGACATGAAGCACTGACACTGCTCTTAGTCTGGCTATAGCATTTGAATAAAGGCATAACTTGTGAGTGTCTGTATATGTATTCTCTGTCACAGGCTGTTGGTGTAAAGTGCATCACATTAAACATGATCACATTTTAAAATGGATTACACTAACTTACATGTCGTCCTTTCCTCGGTGATGCTTTGTGGTTTTGTCTGTACATTGTCGTCATCCCAGTAACGATGCAGTATCTACCATGAGCCAGTGGCCCTTTCTGTGTTTTTTACTGCGGTTTTATTGTTGTACTGATATGACATATTTTGAAAAGGCATATTTAAAAGAGGATAAAATCATTCCAGGTCAAAACTGTTGACATGTTTTTGTAATGAGATATTATTTAGTAGACATGGTTTAGTTGCATGGAATCACAAAATTGAATCAATAAAGTACTTTTTAAAACAGTGATGTATTTTTTTCGTAATACCTTTGTGGTGATTGTTGTTTGCTGAATAAATAAAAATAGTGCTGTTGTTAGTTTAGAGGTTTTAGCATTCATCAAATGGCCCGATGTTTTTTGTCCATTAAAATTAATCTTTATTTAATCTAAAAGCAATAACAAATTTATAAAGTGATACATTTATTAAGAAATGGTTGTCATTTTCTCATTATTTTCACTAAATTCAGTCGTTCAGAGTTCAAACACTCTTTCTCTGTGTGTTTCGGACCCTCGGGCTGTTCATATAGTTTTACTCCAAACAGTGACCTTTGACCTGAGCACTCCAAGCCCATCCAGGATGTTTCAACCAAAACAACAGTAACATAATCACCTCAGCTTTTAATACGCTAGTTGAACAGTAACTAGTACCTGCATCTGAATGCTATTTGAGCAGCGCTTGAAACACCTGTGAGCCACACGTTTTTTCTTTTTTTTTGTAGCAACATACTGCAAGTACATGTCATTATTGTGACAGCTGCAGTGTCTTAATACAAGTCCAATTACAGTCCTCTTGTTTGTTTGTTTCTTTCTGAACCTAAATACTCTGTACATACTCAGTTGGTTTTAAGTATCTTGATTGATGGTCTGTGTCTGTGTGAAGAGTTTTCTGTTGTTTGGTCCACATGGCTGCATAGAGACCTCCCTCCACCAGCAGCTCCTCATGTCTTAAAAGAGAAAACAAAACACAATGTTGTGACATTATTGTGTTTATCTGTTCATTATCTGTTTACAACAGCCACAAAGGGTGTCAGAAATCTTCCTTTCTCCACAAATAGTATTTCTCTGGTAGTTCTGAGTTAATATATATTGTTAATCTAAAAGTAGGACTGCACAATATTAGGAAAACGTGAAACGTGCAAGAACATGTTGAATATTGCAAGAATGCTATGACCTTTTATATTTGATTTTGCCCTTTGGTATGGAAACGTTTAATTGAATTCTAACAAACAAAATGGAAGGATCTGGATAAACTTCCACTGGTAAGGTCCATCTCACTTTTTTATTTAGTCATTTAATCAAAGACTGACTGGGCAGTTATTTTGACATGCAAAGAGTGAATGCCTATCACAAAGAAGACCATGCTTTTTCATTAATTCAAGCAGTTCTTGGTAATTCCATGCATTGATGTTGTGATTATAATGAATTTGCAATATATTGTCAAATCCTATTTTCAGGACTATCTGAAGCCTGAAGAGTGAAAAAGCCAAAGCTGTATGTAATAACTGGCAGTAGAAGTGGGAGCAGTGAAGCAGGCTGGTCTGGTGTCAATCGTAATTCTTCATGACATCAGAGCTGAGTTAAAAACCAAGTTCAGCTTTCTAAA
Organism: Neodontobutis hainanensis; assembly: GCA_024349245.1. Taxonomy (NCBI): domain Eukaryota; kingdom Metazoa; phylum Chordata; class Actinopteri; order Gobiiformes; family Odontobutidae; genus Neodontobutis; species Neodontobutis hainanensis. Next base: position 282,585 of record JALDNG010000233.1, on the reverse strand, counting down.
AATGTCCTGCAAACTTGAACCAACTTGAAATGAATTAATAAAGGACACGGCTGTGACTGTCTGGACTTCCAGACAGATGGAGAGGGTCAGAAAGAGAAAACACAGACAACACAGAGATGCTGCATGTAAGAAGATTGTATTTGGTGTAAGAGACAGAATATTGTTTAGAGTCAATTCAGAGATGAGGATGAAGGTCAAGCTGTGAAATAAAAAGGGATGTTTTTTTTTATTTTCTTTTTTTTAATTTCAAATTAAGTTCCTTTTTCTAATCAATTCCTTATTTTAAATCCCGCTATTCTGTTATTGTTTTGCAGCAGTTAAAAGAAGCACCTGTAAAACTTTAATGACTGCATCGTTTTCACTCGTAAAATGTGGTTTCAGAATTAGCCGGCTTTGTGTAGCGAGCCTTTGTTATACATGTTGAGCATATGGCGTGCCTGAGGAAGAGGCCTCTTCCTGTCTGTGTTTGACGGGACACTCCCACACTTTGTGGCAGAAAGTGTGCGTATTCTGACACCGGACGTTAAATGGGCCTGTCTTGTTTACATCACAATGTCACTCAAAAGATGAATGGCTTTTGGATGGTATTCCTCTCAACTGGCTCCAGGGCAAAAGCAGATCTTGAGAGTAAAATAAATCGCATTAGTCACAATATTCATACGCATAAATGTAATATTATTGATAGTAAAATAGTGTGTATTCTGGAAATACCACCACTGAACAATGTTCACAGTCATTTTTAATACCAGTATTAGTCACTTGTTTGCCTATGTCTATGTTTGTGTGTCTGTATTTTGTAAAATATAGCATCTCTAAAAGCATTCTGAAAATCGTTGAGAAGGGATGTTTTCCAACCCGGCTCCTATATCAAAGGATCGAATGCATGGGTAGTTAAGTGGCAGCTTCATGGTGAGTGCGTCGTGATCTTCCTGCCTCTGGGGATAAGACTGATACCACTGTGTTTAAGGGTCACACAGATAATGGTTTTGATTTAGAGATAACTGATTTACTAGCACTTAGAAGACACACAGGTACAATGCACTTCACACACACTCCCACAAGGTATGGTTGTATCTTAATATTATCTGAAAAAGGGTCAGAAAACCAATCCACTTAGAATAGAAATGACTATATAGAATCAAAAACACTTACTGAGGATGAGATAAATTACATTGCCACCAAAAACAAGCAGGCATCTAGACATTGTTGCCTCACTGTCATAAATTTTTGGTTAAGTTTGATAAAAGGATATGAGTATGTAAGTACTGTATAAATGCATTAAATATGCATCAGGTATATTGATACGCTATGTATGTGTCCCTATTATGTTAATAAGTATATCTTCTTATGTGTATTTTATAGAAAACTTACATGGACACATTTGATTTAAGACATTGTGTTGCCAAAAATATCTTACCTTCCTCTTTCTGCTATTCGGCCAGCATCAACCACAAGGATCTGGTCTGCTCCCACAATGGTGGACAACCTGCAACAGATTTGACTGTTATGTTATAGAGAAAACAAATTATACACACTGCTAAAAAAAAAGTAAGGCAACACTTGACACCAATTGTTCAAGGTGGCACCAGTCCTTGTTAATCTATTTTTTTAGTTTTGGTTGAAATAAAAGCAAACAATACAAACAAATATGCCAGCTGACAAAATGTGGCACAGATAAGTAAACTCGGAGGCAGTCCGTTATGTTGTTGTATGTGTTCAAATGTCAAATGAAAGTGAAAGACACACAGCGATCACTTACAGAGACATCAGATACCTAAGTTTGACTTGTGTCATTCCTGCGGTCTTTCAGCCAACACTGACACACACGTGCACATCCAGCCGAGAAGGATGCTCTGGGCTGGAGAACTCTACATGAACCTGTCTGTAAATTATTAAAGTTAATATTTATGATGAGAGCCTGATTAAAACCACACTCAGCGATCTGAATGGCCCTACGCTCCGAGTCAGGAGGGAATTTTATTCTTTTGTGTGGTTTGCAACGCACATTCTTGTCATAAACAAATATGTTTTGTTTTTCTTCTTCTTGCAGGACATATAAAGAGGCATTTGAGAATTTCAATTTTAACACAGGGGATATATACAGTATTATCTAATCACAGAGTCAGGGCCCTAAAATCAGGCTTTCAACAATATTCAAGCAAAAATGGAATAGACATAATATTTAGAAAACATGAAAGCCATTAAAAAACACAATAAATAAAACCCCCAGCAAGCTTATCCTCTAGGTTTTCCCACAGCTGAAAGCCTCTTTAAGCTCCCACAGAGCCGCCACTTATCAAGACTATCTTTGGATGTCCACCTTCAATATTTGATGGAAAACCTCGGTCACAGGTAGGAGTATCTCCCTCCAGAGACGGCTGACGTCAACTGGGCTTGTACTGATTCAGGCTTTTCTCTATTCCTCTACTGCCATGTAGACTGCAGCACAAATGTAGTCTGTAGCTCATGTCCCATTTCCAGAGAAGTCCAAGAAAACTGTGGCTGACTCACCATATACTGTACCTTAACTGTCATGTAGTGAAGGATAAACTTAAATGAGTGTTTACCACTGGGTTGTTTAAGCATATGGCTCTTCTATTCTGGTAAACTGAAATATAATGAAGTAACCATTTTATCAGTCTTTTTAAATGGATGTTTAAACAATGCAGTCCTAACACCAGGCTCCATCTGCTGCTGCTATTGAAAGCTTTGGATGGTTAGGTCAGTGTTACAATAACCCTGATTACCTTTCAGATAGAAACTGCCTTTGTTCACAATTTGCAGCTATGACACCAAATAGAGATCATTCTCATCTCTAAAGCTTAATAGAACAAAATTTGGGTCATCTCATTACTAATGGTTTTCTATTAGTGTATGAAAAAGCTTGAAAGACATGGTTATTATTAGGGTTAACACTACGGTTCTTGCCAACAGAGCTTGATGAACTTAAAAACACAAATGACCCAATTAAAAACTGGCTGCTGCTAGAGTTTTCTGATGATGGAACAAGTCACAAAGCAATAGAAAATGTTCTTTTGATTTGAGTTAATTCAAGCTATTATACTCCTGACACTTTTTAATATCTGCGAGTGTCAGAGCTTTTCAAGTCATTTTCAATATCACTCTGATGAAAAAACAGACATCTGTTTCCTTTACTTTTGTCAACCTGTCATCACATGTTGTCTCATATTCTTCAGTCAGCTTATAACTTAATCTCTCCAGCCCTCTCTTTGTCCCCTCTAATCCTATTTTTCTTTCACCGTGTCACGTTTCTTTTCATCTCTTTCGATTTTTGTTTTTTATAGTTTGAGCTTGTCACTGTTATCACATAGTAACCACTAAAAGCTTTGAACAAAAAAAACACTTTGCTTAATAGAGAAAAAGTATATACAGACTGATGTTAAACCCTTCACTGCTTTTACAAACTTTTGCTCAACCATACCCAACCATGGCCTTTGTTTATCCACTAATGTGTATTATTTTTTTCAGGTGCAGAAAACTGTGTTCCTGTTCATTGTAGTGGTACAGTGTTGATGTCACCTGTGTGCCACTACAATAGTCGTCCTATTGGTGCAGACCTTGGCCAAAGAAGCCTGGATGTTTCTCTCAGTCTGTGTGTCCAAGGAGGACGTGGCCTGGCAAAAAAAAAAAACATCCTGCAATGTATTCATCATATGTTGTACATGAGCAATAATTATTATACAACACACTATGTAAACCAGACTTTTACCTTAATTTACCAAGAAAACATCATTTTGTAAAAGCATTTTGATTGTGCTATAACTGAACGACAGTGAACGGCTGCTAACCTCATCGAGCAGAATGATCTGGGGCTGCTTCAGGATTGTCCGTGCTATGGCCACTCTCTGCTTCTCCCCGCCACTGAGCTTCAAACCCCTCTCCCCCACCTCTGTCTCATAACCTAATCATGATCAAAACCAGCATCATGAACTCTTTTCATCTCCAGTTTACCAATGAACACTCTAAATAAAGGCTGAGTATATTTTATCACCCTTATGCAGACACACAAAGCAGCCTGACCCTGCGATAGCTCCAGTATCCTTGAGTGTATGTCCGCAGCCATCGCGGCGTGCTCCACTTCCTGCTGTGTTGCACTTATTCTGCTGTATCGGATGTTGTTGCCGATGGTGTCGTTGAAAAGAACTGTGTCCTGAGGAACTACACCGATGCATGATCTCAGAGAAGACTGGCGGACCTTTGAATAAGAATACAAGAAGAAACTTAAATAGGCTGTTTTTTTTGTAGCTGTTAATGATCTCTGGAGGTTGTTTTAAAATGTTTCATAAACCACCACATGTCTCTCAAAAAAGACTCAGTATGTGTCTATTTAACAAATTACACTGTAAGAATCTAACCTTAAAATTATGATACCCACTTTTACCTTTCAGCTATATCTTATTACAGAATACAACATATTTTAGAGATACAGGAGCTTCAACTTGAATGCCTCCACACATACATGACATAGCACATGTACATTAATATTGCATAGCTTAATTCATCCAATACTATATAATGCATGCTGCCCTAGGTCACAGACTATATGTAACTTCCTGTCGCCTGTCCTCAGCTCTTAATGCATCTGTCACAAACCATCAGTGAGGATAATCTTGGTTAAATAGACAAGGCCCCGTCCATCTGTTCAGAATTGACATTAAAATATGTTTCCTGATCCAACACAAGTGGCCAGCTCTGGTCATTCTGTTTCGTGAGTCCAATATGTTTTTAGCATTTCGCGAAAGGGGGCTTTTGTTCTTTCCGAATATAATTTCCGATTTCTGCAGGCACATCAGTAGTTTCACTAATCCTACTCAACCACAACCATTTGAATTTCCGTTTCTGCACAGGCTGATTTGATGTTAATGACTCACATTCCCCTAATTTGTTCTTTTTCCTTTTGGTTCTTTTTCCATTCATCACAAAACAGCCTGTGATAAATGAGCCGACAGAGGCTTAAAGGATGGTACAGATGGTAAAATATACTAAACCTGAAACATGTAAAGGTGCAAACCATTGATAATCAGCGTAAACCAGCTGTCCTCCATGTAGAAGAAGTATAGTTGTTAAATTTAAACTTCATTTGTTCTCTCTTCTCTTCCTTATTTAAATGAAAATTGAAAATTGTTGTGAGCATTAAAGCACATTTTTAGTGCGTTTTGTTGTGTAAGCAGCTTCTCAAAAGCCTTTTTAGGGATTGGTTGTTGTGATTTTGTGTCTTGTCATGCAGGCAACTATGTCATATCGTATGATGGTGATTAAGGAAACAGTTTTACATCCTCGAAAAACAACACTTATAATAAAAAACAAACACATGAGTCACTTGAGCACTGAGCTAACAGACGTTTGCACAGCGTCCGACTCATCTGAGCTTCAACACATGTGCTGCATGTGGTGTCCATATGAATGGACAAACATGGACAGCCAGGCAAATAAAAACCTTGCAGCTCATTAGAAAAATGACTTCTAAGAAAAAGGCTTTCAAGTATAGAGTATTGAAAACCTGATAGAAATGAGTCAAACCTGATACCTTACACCTAATTTAAACTTTAATTATGGAGGTCTCTATGTTTCAAAGAGATTTCTTCACAGTGATGTCTGTGACAGTCTGCAAGATCATCACAACACTCTTATTTTAACTATAGCAGGTGCAGCCGTTTTTACAGCTAATTAAATTGCTAAGCAAACTGTCTAGTTTTTAAAAGCCCGTCAAGGAGAAATAAGAGTTGACTATTCCTCTGATAAAGACATGCATAAAAGTTTTTATAGTGAGATCAAAATGTATATTAAATTTTAACGGTGTGACTGTGACAAGAGAAACAAAACACTATTAGTGTTGTTCAGATGTTTACCCAAATCAAAAATCAGTGATTTAGACAAATATCTTTAATTTCATGAGTTTGATCAATGTCCTCTGGCACAGGCCTGCAATGTACACTGTAGCCATAAATAACCAAAATCCCTTACAAATCCCCCAGCAGAGGAAGCTGTGAGTTTTACCACTTCCTACTTCTCCTCCTCCTGCAGAGGTTCAGAAAGACCCGCTTGACTAAGAGACTGAATTCAATTAAGTGTGTACATGTGTATGTTTATTACATGTTCTCCTGCTGTTATAATTATGAACAAGTGGCCTCATAATCATGACTGTCTCTTTGTCCAAATAAGCATTTGTTTGTCATATTCAACTAGGTGTGCAGGTGTGTGGGGTTTTAGTGAGAATTATACTCATAGATAAGCATGAATAGCTACAACTGCAATAAAATGGTTATCCTTACACACACAGGGCCACATCTGGTGTCTGGACTTGTTGTTGCATTATTCAAAAACCTTTAACTATGATTTATTCACAGCATGACTGGAGCTGACACACTCAGACCAGTGCCGTGTTCAAGGAGGAAGGTAGAGAAAGTCTTGGTGTGTAAGAAATGGCAAGAAGCAGATGTGAAAAAAAAACAAAAACACACATTTGGGGAAAACAGACTAATGATGTTGAATGAATGAAGCAATAGACCAGAAATTATCTGACAGTAAGGACTGGAAAAATGCCTTTTTAAGCAACTAACCTGTATATTGAATGATAATCAAACTCTACCTTTATTTGCACTTGACATTGAAATATTGTTGGTCTAATTTGTAGGACAGGTGGGTATTATAAGCTGATACACATTAAATATTGTATGAGTTGGTGTGTACCTTTGAAATGATCTGGCCATCGATGAGAATAGAGCCACTCTGAGGATCATAAAATCTGAACAACAGACGCAGGATGGAGCTTTTTCCTGATCCTGATGGACCGACCTGGACACAAACGGACATGGTGGTTACTCATTATATTGAAGTTTTAATTTAATCCCAAGAACACATGTAATATTGTGGTCTTGATTGTTCTTGGTTGGTCTAGACGTCCAAGAACAAGACAAGACCAGAACCTTCAGAGATCAGTCTCGAGTACTACATCAGAGTTATGTTTTTAAAGTTTATAGAAGATAATTATTTAATACAGTGGAGCACAGTCAGCCAGTGTAAAACTAGCCATGACTTATCATGGTGGTTATTATCTGTTTCATTTCAGAAGGTTCTTTAAAGTAATTCAAGTAAAATATCAAAGTATGACATCATGCATTTTAGAAATATTAAATTAAATAAACATACCAAAGCCACGGTCTGTCCAGCTTCAACTGTAAAGGTCACATCTTTTAAAAAGTCCACGCTAAAGACAAAGCAAATCAGTGTACACTAAAATAAAGTGACAGCTGGAAAATAAATAGGTTTTGATTTTAAATTTTAATCTACAAATGGTAACTCTGTGGAAGTCTTCTAAATGCATTTTGAACATTTCCATTTGTCATTAAATAAACTCATTTTTATAGTTTAGGTCTAGAGAACATAGGCTATATGCTACATACCCGGGTACATAACTGAAACAGACCCTGTGAAACTCCACCTGTCCCGCTGTGAGCTGCAAGTCCTGTGCATCTCCAGCATCCTGCACCTGGAGAAGGTAGAAGGAGAAAGACAAAAAGGAGACGAGAGGTAAGAGAAACAAGACAGGATACCACATGTACTGTGAATATACAGTAAATAAAATAGATGTATGTATATACTGTATTCAGAAGAAATGTCAACCAGCACTTCTTTACAGACTATAATTAATAGCAATAATGTGCACATTATTAATCTATTAGGCGTGTAAAAAGTATTCACAAAGCTACAGAAATTAAGTTGAAATTCTGAGCAGCCTACTGCTTCAGTTAAACACCTAGTGGCTATTTGTAGTATTGCACTGGCTTTGAACTTTGATTTTGACAACTTATCAGAGGAAACAAATAACAAAGGTCAGTGGAAAAAAAGAGCTGATGGTTATTTATAATAAACGATTTGTTTTAATATTAACGTAAGTTTTATTCTTTGACTACCGCTCAAGTTTTATCATTATCTTTCCCCAGACCTTACTCTTCCCTCTTCGTCCTCTCTTTTGACTCCATCCGCCTGCAGCTTCCCAAGCCAAAGAAAAGGGGTGCTGTGTTTTTAAGATGCCCTAATGCTTTTGTCCACATTCATGTGCCTGTTTACCATATCAAGGGCCTGTGACTGTAGAAGACTTTAGTGAGGCAGTTGGAGGATGCCTTTTCCCACCAAAACACACACAGACATTGAGATAGCTTCATAGACAGACATAGCCTACTCTTTGCACACAAATACACAACAAAGTCACACACAAACACTTGTTGACCTCCTAATCCGCTGAGCCATGACTGTGGGTTACCAGAAAGCCTTAAGCAGACCGGAAAAGTGACTGTGCGCTGTACATTTTAATGTTTTACTTTTAAACTTTATGTAAATAACCCTATAGACATTTAAACATATGCTTAATGCTTCAATAGTTATTCTGAAGCTATATATTAAACCCATAAGATCTTAAGATATGATATCCCATTACCAACCTCTATCTGCTCAGTCAACAGAGCCAGCATGTTCTCCATGTCAACAAACGCACTTTGAATCAGCCTGAAAGAGGACAACAAAACATAGGCCACCAGGTTTTAATCTATTATTGGCCATCTTGTCTCGTTCTTTTCTCACCTGTAGTACGTCCCAAACCAGTTGAGGGGAGTGTAGAGCTGGATAATGTAGGTGCCAAAAAGAACATAGTCTCCAACCTAGAGTGAGAATAAAGTTGCCTCATGGTGATAAATCCAAACAATGATGTCTTCTCTCTACAAGTAAGTAGAATATTTTACATGTGTTACCTGAAATTGTCCTTCAGAAACCAGGTGAGCGCAGAGCAGAGATCCCGCCAGCAGACCTGAACCGATGATGATGTTCTGGGTTTGGTTTAATAGACCCAAAGACGCTGAGCTCTTCCACTCACACTGCTGCAAAAACACAGCCACATCTTATAATATATCAATTATAGATCAAAACCCAAGGTAAGTTGTGGCACAAGCTTCTTACTTGATATTTTAGAATGGCTTTCTCAAAGCAGTGGACCTCATACTCCTCAGCACTGTAGTATTTCACCTTGTAAATAAATGAAATCAAGATGTTGGAAGGTGAAAGAAGATAATATTCATGCATTGTTACTTACTGTCTCAAAGTTGAGCAGAGAGTCTACAGCTCTGGATTTGGCATTGTTGTCCTGAGTGTTCATTTCTCTTCTGTATTTGGTTCTCCACTCTGTGATCAAAATGGTACAGGCTGCAAAGACGAGGTTAGTATCAAATAAATTTAATTAAAAAATACTATAAAACCTCTTTAGACTTCCATTTTATCATATTATACCAGTACAATTGATAGCTTTGAGTCTATGGGACATGAATGTGAAAGTAAATTCCCTGAGATTAAATGGCTATTATCCATGGCATATGTTCTCACCCAAAGCATAAAGTCAGACAATCATTAACACACACTCACAAATAAAAATGTAAACATAAAAATGGATACAGAGTGACACTGAAGTCAATGACAAACATGTGTTTTAATCAATGGGCACTTTAGTGCTCCTTGAACGACAACACAGGATGAGATCGACCATTGATGTGGCCTTATTATACAATATACAAATGAATTACTCTGTAGAAACACACTCACTCACTGAGGTACAGGACCATGCAGATCAGAACAATGAGTCCAAACCAAAAGCTGAAATAGGAGCTGAAGTAGATGATGGCGATGATGATGTCACAGATGGTGGGGAGGATGCTGAACAGGATGTAGCTGAAGAAAAAAACAAACACTGAGCTGAGATGCTATACTGGTGATGTTTCCCTGTGTATCCTGCCTGGCTCTTACCTCAGCAGGTTGTTGATGGACGATGTGCCTCGGTCGATGCTCCTCAGTACGTCCCCTGTTTTTCTGTCCAGGTGCCACCGGAGAGACAAAGCATGCAGGTGGGAAAACAAATGCACCTCAAGAGGGGAGGGAAAGACAATGAATGAAACTTAAGTGTAAGGAAGAAGTCAGTGCAGAGAAATGTGGATGGTACCTGGACGCCTCTGCTGGTAAACTGCTGCACTTTGACCCACACAAACTGACGAAGGTTACTAATGAAACCAGATGTACCTATGCCCCAACAAAGAGGACAGTTTTTTAAAAATCAACAATATTTCTGTATGTACACTTGTTTTCTTGAACACCCACCTGCGCCTCCTCCCTGTAGGAACTTGAGCACTGTGTAAATGCACACAGAAGCAACCAGTGAAGTCCACTTACTGCCTGCAGACAACTCATTCACTGGATACAAAATAGAACAAAAGGAGTCTTAAGGTAATGATAAATTACCTTTTTATTAGTTTTAATTTATTTAGCTGTTTCAGGAAGGAAAAGATAATCAAGCCTAACTCAGTACAAAAGTGTTTTTCAGCAGGTTTCTGCTCTGCAGATGTGTGACACACATCGAGAATTCCAAAATAAGACTGTACAATCATAAAAACAAACAGACTTGCATAGACGCTGGGAGAAGCAGCATTAGAGGAGGCTATGGCACTATCTCAGTGGTCACAGATATAATTGTTTGTTTTGTTGTTGATGGCGAACAAAAGTCTTTTTAAATAGTCTTTGTGCTGTTATAGTCCTGATATACTGTGGGATCTCATTCCAGGCTTTTGTGAGCACATAAAATAAAGATCTTTGTCCATAGCAGTCCCTAAAGGCCAGTAATGTAGCCGATCTAGTAGAGTGCTCGGGCCTTGATCTGAGTTTTTGGTCACAAAGCAGTGAGTGTGCTGTGGAGGTGCGTCCATTTAAGATTTGAGAGTACAATTTAATCCCATGGCTTACTGTATAGTTCTGAAATGTTGAGGCATTAGACAGTGATAGCGCAGAGCAGTGGTGCGTTCAACCAGGAAGTCTGTTATAGATGTTGTAGGCTCTGTTTTACAGTCTTGCTATTGGTTCATATCACAATATTTCACAATAATCATCACACATCCTAACCATAAGGTCCTCGTGAACTACATCTCTGACCTTTATTCACTTTACAATATGCTCATAATGTTGTCATTCTTTCAGTTAAACCAGGGTTGTTGTTTACATTAACTCCAATAATTACGTCTACTTTTATCATTTGATCTTAACTGCAAAAGTTAAATTTATACCTTATTAAACCTTTTATCATCAGAAGCACAGCACACATCACTCAGTCATGAGCAGATTCCCATTATGCCTTTTCCAACACAAAAAACACATTCTCATTCATTTACATTTTGGGGATTGGAATAATAAAAAAGAATATTCAACAAAATATATATAATGGGTTAACATTAAAATGGAAAAAATACAGGCAAACAAAGAAGATTTGAAAAGAAATCATGAAAATGAAAATAACAACGTAACCTAAAATTACATAAAACTGCATTTTCTGTCTTATTAAATGACCCAGTGTTCATTTCCAGCAGGGGGGTGGAGGGGGGTGCTCTCACACATTTGGCTGTAGGAGTCAGAGGGGGGTGGGGATCCGACCCAGAAACAAAACGTCTGTTGTAGTGGTGTGTTAACTCCACCAAAAGGCCACTAATGCCCGTTAAGCATGACTGGCAGGAGGGGTGACCTCCCAGAGAAAATACCCTGCACACACACATAGACACACATACAACCCCCTGTACCCTTTCTTCAGCTCAAAGACGAGCTTGGCCTCTCTCTCACTGCATTGGCCTGTACTTTTATGTCTCTTTAAAAGTCAAAAAGATGTTTCAAAGTTAAAGTGGTTGCAGAAACTGATTGGTGGCTTCCTGTGAAGAGGACAGGTCTGGCCATGTAGTGGATACCTGAAGATAACCATTTATGCAGCTACTCAAAATAATATGGAAAGTAACTTTAACTGTATAACACCAAGTTGGTAAGATGTATTAGTCCTTATCATTCAGCTTTTACGGACAATTGAGTTTAGGTTTCTTTTATAGCCTTGTGGCCATTGTTAGCATCAGGTGCTACCTGCAGGCTGCGGCCCACTCAGGACGGCTCTGTTTTAGGGGAATCTGTCGGTAGCACTGCAATGATTTCTGTCAGACTCTTAATTGAGCCATGATTTATATGTAGTTTATCAAAGTATATAATAATGATCATCTCCACATTTTTTTCTAGGCTGGCCAGCCAGACCCATTTGCTGAGAAAAAGAATGACCAGGCTACAGTTTTCCACCTTTGGGAAATCCCACAAGGATCACAGTTGTTTTCAGCAGTGGGAAGGCACAACCATGTCAGAATATAAAAGTGTAGCTAATGACTGATATAACTTTATTTTAGCTCCTATAAATGGTCTAACTTTTACATTTAAATGTTTTTATATCAGTTAATTTCATATGTGTCCCACTTTGCTGAGAATATTGATTCCATAGGATTCTAGGTAACATTGAGGTGAATAAGTGAAAGCCGTTTTATGGATTTGGCAGAGTTGCAAAGATTTGAGCACACTGCCATCTAGAGTTCAACGGGGAAAATACAGCCATAATGGTTTGACATCATCTTGTCATACCGCGCTTTCCTGATGCTTACCGATATTCTTGGAGTAGATGGGCACCATGACGTTAACGACGCGTTCAGCTGCCAAGAGAGCCACGCACAGCAGCACCAGGCTCTGCAAAAACACAGAACCTCTGGGCCAGACGTAGGGCAGCAGCAGACGCACCTTTCTCCCAATGCCCCGCCACGAGGGGGAGAGGGCAGGGGGCTGCATCTGAACAGTGTCGGAATTAACATGATCTGTCTCATATAAAGGACCAAACAATATAAATAATGTCATCCATATTCAAGTTACAGCAACACATTTCTCAAAGTTATATAAACAAATTATAAACAAGCTGACACACAGTCAGAGCTTTAAGCAACCATAAACCCGTGTATATTTAATAAACCTCAACATTCTTGCAGCTTATCAAGACTGATTTAATCAACACAAATCAATCCCCTAACTTTACGAATGTATAAGTCATACAGTTTCAGAGAAAGAAAACAACTGTGCAAAACCACAGTAAGTTCAAAATTGTAATGGTTTTATGTTTAAGACAGAAATCCACTCACTCACCTCAACACTTACTTCTTTTTGTTTTTCTTTCTCATTAACATGTCCTGCCATAGTGTTCAGTTCTAGTAACCCTCAAGAATCACAAAACTGCACATGGTCTGTTGACCTGCAGCTGCCTTATGGATTAGTCACATATTTGACCTAAAACTGTATTAGCCTTCAAAGTTAAATTTGGGCTTATGCTCTTAGGGGCGGACAGAGAGCTCACTCTGAACACTTTCTGGTTCGCTCAGCTTTCAGCTAAAGCGGCTGTAGTCAGCATTTTTCTTTTGTCTTTTCGCTCCATGACCTTTTGTTTGCATGTACTTTTTGTTAGTAGTTTCTAAAAATAAAAGAACATCTCCTTGTGCTCTGCAATTTGTTTTTTAACCCTTGGTGTTTCTTTATCAACTTATAGCCTATTAGTTCATAAAAATGTATTGCCTTGATACAGACAGACCATGCATCCCAAAAATAAACAAACATACAAAATGATCCCATTGTAATTGACTGAAGCACATTGTCAACAAAACATGGAAACCCAGTAGAAACAAGCAGGTTGTTTATTAGTAAAGTGGTATGATCCAGAGCCTATACAGCAACGTATTGTTCCTAGTTGGACAAAGCTCAGCATGAACATGGACAGGACAACAGCACTTTACAGGTCACAGTCACAACAGTTCTTTGTGGCAAACCAAGCCTATAGAGATGTATAACTGGACTGGGGCAGTGTAAAGACTAAGTACAGAAGAAGTAATGTTATAGTTGTGGCTTTGGAAAAGAGCTGTACAGAACATTAAATATAACTAAACAAATGTTAGCGTTCTCAGCTGAGATCATGCTGAAGTAATGATAAAGAAGATACTTTATAGATTAAAGAGATTGCCATAGACAGTAGAAATAGTGGACCACAGGAACAGTCACTAACAGGGAATCTCATGTAGTATCTTTATCTCCAATTGAATCCAATAAAGAATACATCACAAAATAATAAATACCTGCTTTGAGTAATAATTATGGTATTTTAACTGCTAACCAAAAGGTTCAAGATGAATAACAGTCAGTCCCATGACAGCTTGCTCACTCCATGCCAAGTCAAAGCATTTTTACAAGGAATAATTTGACCTTTTTGACTTTTTGTAGCAGTTGTCTCAGGCCCATTACAAGTTTGATTTATGGATGATGTGATGTCCAGAAGACCTTTTTTAAACAGCATTAGAGTATCCTGAATTAACAGTGAATGGTTGAAAATAATAGTTTATTACAACCCTGAGGTAAAATACTGTCAAAGTAAAATGTAAAGTTGGGCTCAGGAAAACGCAGGCTGAGTATACTCATTGGTGGTATTCATGTGGTTACAAAGTGAAAAGTATACAGCTAATAGACCTAACTACATTCAAGAGACAATTCTTTTTCTTTATGTTGTACTGAGGCTGGGCTGGTGAAATCTGACGATCGGCAGTTTAACTTTACACAAATCATATTGAATAAATGTCTCTCGTATGGCTGTTATTGTACATGTTATTTTGTTCATGAAATTGAAAGTCCAAGTTTTGCATTTTGTCAGCTTGAAACCGGTCGTAACAATGAACATAAATGCTTGCGATTGTAGTGTACATCACTAAATGCCGCGTTTAGCAGTGGAGAAGCACAATACCAGTTGAAGAGTGCAGTTTTTATGAAAGTCAGCATTCAGTGAAGAAGCAGTAGATGACAGCACTTAGGATGGCAACACATTCTACAAAAAAAAAATTACAAAAAGGCGTACATTCATCAGTAAAAAGATAAAGATGCAGAAAACAGAGGCTCTTCTGTCTACTGGGGCACAGCCAGACCAGTCATAGTTATATAATCCAGATGAATGGGAGCCACTAATACACAAGCAGGGTGAGGTTCTTACACAGGCTTTAACTCTGGAAACTGACGGATTTCTAAACCATCCCTGGTCAGTTTACATGCAGGTTTCCCTGATTAATCTAACATGTACATGACAATGTTATATTAGTTGTACAAAGTTTCTGTAAACAACAAACATGTTCTTGTATCTTCTTTTCTCAGACCTATGTGTTTAGTCCAGCAGCCATCTTGTGCCACTAGTAATGCTTCAAGTCCATCAAACAGTCCAGCACAGTTCAAGGGAGAACAGATGTAAACACTATGCTGGTTGTATCTAGTCAAGGATTTCTCTAAAACAAATGCAAAGCCTGCTACTGCACAGTCCAGTAAACATTCAGTCAGCAAAGGAGTGCTGGGCCAAAGCAATATTATTTAGTGATGCTCAAAGTCATAATACAACAGACGTCCTGTAGGGGGAGTCAGAGGAAACCTTTCTAAACTCCATTCTTGACTCATTAAAAACACTGAATGACTCAAAAATTTCAGAAGCAAATGATCTCTAAACCTTTGTGAACTGTTGCTATTGCTTTAACTATACACTCAAGCTGTTTATGTACACTTATTTTACCTATGGCAGAATTTGGCATGATGTCGTTTACTTAAATAGACTAAATGACTACAGCAACAGTGTCACAGTGGATTGCTGCGTTTACTGCTGATCAAATGCAAAAACGCCTGTCAAGGCACAGACATGCTTTGACGGGTCTTAACTTGAGTAACAGTGATCCGATTACTTACACTCAAAAGTCTTAAGACAAATAAACAGTTACAACTGAACATAAATCTTTCCTTTTTAGTGGTTTGGTTTAAAAGGCATACAGTAGTTGAACGATTAAAAGACAGCTCACTTGCTTTTCCAACTTTTCTTTCAAATTTATAAATATTAAAGATAAATTAAGATAAATATAGTTACAAATGTTTTTTTTGTGGTGTAGTTTTGAATCACTTTCACAGTGTGTTGCCCATGCTGCTGCTGACCAGACTTTTGATATTAGTAACAGGCCGAATGTCATGCAGCTGCCTCCTTCTGTCTATAAACGTTGACAATCGTGTTGTGTCCAGAGGAGTCTTAGAATACTCTCCACCGTGAACACCACCTCGACCCACCCAGGGGTGCTGCAAACAGGAAGTGGCACTTGGCCTCTTTCTGGGATCCTGTTGAAGCACAGACGTCACAAAATCCTTTGCAGCTTGACTTACATCCCGGAAGTACTCATCCGGGAAGCAGAAGTCCAGGCGGCATATGTTGACACAGGTTTCCTCTGGCGACTCATCCAGAAATGGAGAAACCCCACTGAGCATGACGTAGGCCAGCACGGCCACACTCCACACATCAGTGGCCACAGAGACTGGCATGCCGCGGATGAGCTCGGGGGCTGCAAACTCCGGGTTGCCCAGCAATAGGTGGACATAGCGCCGGTGAGCGGTGAGCTGCACTGCATCACTGAAGTCGATGAGCTTAATACATGGAGTTTGAGAGCGAAGGTCCACCATGATGTTCTCAGGCTGAAGGACACAGAGAAAGGCTCCTTGTTCAATAAATACATTGGATAAACTTCGGAAACAAAAATGTGAGTTAGAAAAATACGTAATATGTGAAATACCAATTAATTGGAAAATGCAAAAAGGGAAAAACAAAATAATAATGGATATTTTTGAGTACTGCGAAGGCTATATACAGTTGTGCTCGTATGTTTACATACCCTGGCAGAATTTGATTTCTTTGGCCATTTTTCAGAAAATAAAAAACTTTTCTTTCACTCATAGTTAGTGGTTGGGTGAAGCAATTCATTGTCAAATATCTGCATTTACCCTTTTTTTTATAATGACAACAGAAACTACCCAAATGACCCTGATCAGAAGTTTACATACCCTGGTGATTTTGGCCTGATAACTAGCACAAGTGACACAAACAGGTTTGAATGGCTACTAAAGGTAACCATCCTCACCTGTGACCTGTTTGCCTGTAATCAGTGTGTGTGTATAAAAGGTCAGTGAGTTTCTGGGCTCCTGAAAGACCCTTGCATCTCTCATCCAGTGCCGCACTGATGTTTGCGTATTCTGAGTCATGGGGAAAGCAAAATAATTGTCAAAGGATCTGTGAGAAAAGCTAATTGAACTGTATAGAACAGGAAATGGATATATAAAGATATCCAAGGAATTTGAGTGATGAGACCAAAATTGGCCACAACCATAAACATTACACTTGGACGTTCCAACGTGACAACAATCCAAAGCACAAGGCAAAGTCAACCTGTCATTGGCTACAGCAGCATAAGTGAAGGTTCTCTGAAAAATGGCCAGAAAAATCAAATTCTGCCAGGGTATGTAAACTTATGACCACAAATGTATATTTAATGACTGTATGTCTTAACGGTCAATTGTCTTTCTGTATTAATTACTTACCAAACAAAGCGGAACCACATTTGATACAATAACACATTAGAAAAGCACAATCAGTATTAAGCATTCACAAAGAGCAATAGCACTGCTGCAGAGAATTAAGTGATGTTGAGGTGATTACCTTTAGGTCGAGGTGGGCAACTCTGCAGGTGTGAAGGTGCTGCAGCGCCTCTAGTGTTTCTCTGATGAAGAATGCAACCTTCTCCTCTATCAGCTCATCATGGGCCACAAGGTAGTCCAGCAGACGACCATCATCCAATCTATAAAACAAACACGTTTCAACTTGTTTGTTTTTGTTTAATCTGCTAATACGTTGCTGCACTTGTTGAATACATCTGAAAAGAGTGAAGACTGACTTACAACTCCAGAACAAGCATAAGAAATGTGGGTGACTCATATGTGTCCAACAGCGCCACCACTTGATGATTCTGTACATGGTGGAGGATGTCCGCCTCATGAGCCACCTGTTCCTTTTTCTGCATCTTCTTACTGACAAACTTCACTGCAACCTGGGAAAAATATATAGTTGTGTGAAATGCCCCTAGATCTTTTACAGCATAGCCTGTGTGGTTAGAAATACTTTACCTCTTTCTTTGTCGACTTATTGAGACATTTTCTGACCACTGAAAATCTTCCTCTAAGAAAACAAAATAATGAACACAAAGATGCCTTCCTGTAGGATTTGGGACCATCTTAATGAATAGTTTGTGGAATTTACCTGCCAATCTCAGAGATTTCAGAAAAAGTGGACTCAAAGTTTTCTTTCCACTGGATTCCAGCACCATCGTAAATTGAGTCTGTGCCAAGAGATGACACAGAGGAATAAAGTAACCACATATACATGTGTTTGAACATTAGACGATATGGAAGCACAAGACCAAACCTATGCTTTTGAAGTTAATGTTGATTAAATACTATATCATTCAGTAGAGTTTACTGTCAAGCTGCACTGAACGGTTCTGTAAAGAATTTGCACACTCTAGCCACAATAATGAACAGTGTTTTGTTCTTACTGCTGCTGGGTAGTGTGACCATATTGGACGGCTCAGACGGAGGTCCGACCCCCCAACGGTTGGAGGCTCGTACTCTGAACTGATAATGTCCACCAGGAATCAGAGCATTGATCTGAACACACTCCTCCCTGCTGCTGGCCACCTGTTGCCATAGAAATGAGTCTGAGGGGTAGAAAGGATTTTAGTCTAAATACAAAAAGATAATATTGTACTGCACAGTGTTTACAGTGGATTACAGAGTGTTCATACCCTCCTGTCGGTACTCCACAGTGTAGCTGCTCACAGTGCAGTGAACAGATGAAGCTGGGGGTGGCCAGTGCACCATGACATCTGTGCTGCTGGCCTCCTGCGCCACTGGCCTCCCAGGAGCTGCTGGGATACCTGCAAGGACAAAAAATATATATAAGGAAACTGCCAATAACTCTGAAAAGACAAAATGTTACATTAAAAGAGGCACCTACCTTGAACTTTAATAGAGGCTGAGGATGAGGCTGAACCGTGATCATTTACTGCAACACACGTGTAAATGCCTGTGTCCTGAGGCATCAGGTTACACACCTTCAACAGGATGTCACCTGTGTCCCTAAAGCAAAACAGAAAGGAAAACTTCAGTGAAAACATACAGTATATGGCATAGTCAGTGAAGTCAAAGAGATTTCAACTGGTAAGATAGTTGATCTCAGAATTTAAATAAAGAGTTAAAAACTAAGTTCAGATGCTTTTGCTTTAACCTTTTCTTCATATTTGGGATATACATTTCCATACCAGTCTGAGAGTTACCTGATTTCAATGGTGAAGCGGCTGTTGCTGGCCACCGGGTTCTGGTCAGGGCCCTTCAGGGTGATGGTGGGTTTGGGACGTCCACACACTTTACAGCAGAGAACCACAGTCTCCCCGAAGGCACACACCACATCTGACAGAGGAAGCAGGAACTCTGGAGCCACTGTGAACAGGGACGATACACTTCCTCAGTTAAAAAAATACAGACTTGTACAAAAGGGAAAAACTCCAATGCTTGTGAAAGCCCATTACAACATTATGCCTTGGTGCCACTAACCTTTCTGAATGAAGTTCGGGTTAAGAAGCTGAAAACAAATGAGAAACAAGTCTGTAGTTTATGGTTTACCACATGCACTCCACAACATGTACAAATGGTCACAATATAAACGTCTGCTCATGTTCTGCAGTAAAACAGATCTTGCGTATTCATACCTCCATTCCCGTTTTTGGGTCAAGGTCGTCATCATCACAATCTGACTCATCTGAAGTGTGGACGTCCTTTTGAAGGAAGGATGGCAAAGAAAAAGGAAGGAAAAACATGAAGAATGATAGCTCAAGAGAAGAACAAAAGGAAAGTATGGATATTTGAAAAAGAAAGATTCTGCAGGAATCTTTAAGATGCCAAAGTGTGAATTCTGAGTATTGTACTTTGAGGTACATCTTTAAAACATAGAAGCAGCACAAGCTTATTTAGGTTAACGCTGGTCTGAAGCAGGCTGTTGAAAGTTATGTTCATGGGCCATGTAACATTTTTACTTTTCTAGAACAGATTTGGAAGTACATATTGGTCAAACAAACATTTCACTGACTGCTGAAATAAATCTGTTTTTCCTAAAATTGGGTGTTTTTTCACAAATTATGTCAATAACATTACACATCTTAACTGTTAAAACCTAAACACACAATGTTAGTTCACAAAACACAGATCAAAAGCAAAATAGACCACTTGTATTCTGTTCATGTATTGAGAAATACAGCTAAAGACAAAAATCTATTTATTACAGCTTTCAAGATTTTAACTGTAAATTTAAAAAAGACAAAAATACAAAAAAGAAAAAAAAAAAAAAAAGGTTCTCAACCTCCTGAGAATACTTGTGCATTTATTGACTTAAATAAATTGCAACAGGCTTCTGTCAATTTAGAGCAAAACCTCCAGGGGTCAGTTTCACAAAAACGTATCTTAGAGCTCAAGCTTCAGGTAAAAATATAATCTCTAACTTAGTCAAAATCTATAGGTCTAAGTCTATAGCTACAGACCAGACTAAACCTTTGTGAAAATTTAACCCTGAACCATGTCTTGTACAGGTTGAGAACCACTGTTGGGACAGTGTGTGGGTACATTAACACACACATGCGCTAACACAAAAATAAAAACTGAGAACAAGTGAGAGCCAGTTGAGGGTTTTAGGCACACGTCGCCGGCCTCGTACTCACTTTGCCCTTGGCCCTGGCAGGGGACGCAAGTGAAGAAGGGGGTGTTGTGTCTTTGGGCTTACGGAGGAGGCCGTTCTCCTGACCTCTGACCCCAAGTGGAGCAACATCTTTGGCTTCGGCACGCTTCCTGGCGCGCAGTGTGTTCCACGACAATGACTTTCTGCGCGGTACAGGAACAACAAACATCAACAGAGAGCAGCTCATCTGAGCACTGTGTAGTCTGGCTGCAGAGGCAACATAGAGGTTGAGCTTATGTTCACACCAAAGGGCTTTTTCTCAAAATAAAATACAACCCCACCTCCTTTAAAACACTGCTTTAGGTAAAGCTATGCATTTTATACAAAAGTGTCATAGTATAGATGTTGGATCTTCCATCACATTCTCCTTCTAGCTACTTTGAAATTGATACGCAAGACTTAAATGGTTGAAATGCTAATTTACAGAACTGAAAATCAAAGCTTGATATTATAGTTTAATATTGAATCGGTCTTGGTATGTTGGATCAGAGGGTTCTGGCATTTGAAGACAGGAAGCTGCAGCCAGACTGTTGGTCCATGCAGACACAGGAAAGGAAGAGCATAAAAACACAGTTTATTCACAACACGTCAGACAGATTGAAGCAGACGGTCACACAGGACGTAAAAATAACAAATTCCTGTTAAAGTAAGCAATGCTGGACAATTGACACTTATGTGCTCTGAATTTGTCAAAGCAGTTCAGGTGATCCATTATATCTCTAACCAGTGATATTAATCTAATATAAAGAAGTATATCAGAGTATGTCAACACAGAGTCCAACCAATGTGGCATTACAGAGCCAATTTTTTGGTAATTTGGTAGGTGCTGATAAATTGGGTCATAAATAAACAAGGTATTGTTTTGTAAATCTTGTGTCCATTTACTTAATCTCGAAAAATACATAAGTTACAAACACAATCCCTCATTTGTGTGTGCAGCTGACATACTGGCTGATAATATTAGTTAAGCAATACCTATTAGACTGTTGTAATTAAGTGAGTATCAAAAACTAAAAAGGATTTATATGAATAATAAATACTGTGGAGTGTTAAACGGAGGTTAGTAAAAATAAAAACAACTTAAAAGTAAAGTTCAACAGACTTAACACAAAAGATACAAAAGCTTTTAAATTAACAAAGGGAAAAGTGCACAAAGAAACGTCATACTGTTGCTTTTATACATTGCATTGTGTTTGATTCTAAAAAGCTGAAGACATGTACTCAAGTATAACTTCTCTGTCTTAAATAGAACATGCCATTAAAATAACCCAATCTGAACACAGAAGTAGACATGGTCATGTTTGCTGCTGTAGTTTATTTACAAATATTAAAACTACAAACCATCAATCACCAACAAAACAACTTCACCTTCACGCAGCTTTGCTAAGCCATGCTCAACTCCAAAATATTTATTTTACATATTTAAAATACATTTAAAATCCTTATTATTAAACTACCAACAGTACAGAGCTGACCGTTGCTTTGAATCAAATATATTGCACAGTCTTTCATATTTTTTTTCTTAAATAGTGCAAAAGGATTTTTTAAACAGGAATGTTTCTAGAGCCTCAGTCAAACTTTGTACAGTGAACTGTTGACATTATAAACAAAATCAACATTAAAAGGAGGGAAAAATAAAATTAACAGGAAGAAAAACAACAATAGAAACATAAATTTGTATAAGATTGCCACAGACAACAACATAAATCTCCAGTGCGGAGAATGGGGCCAAGTCCACCTGAATGCCCCAGCTGCATGGTTCCATTTTCATTTTATTTTTTTTATTTATTTTTTACAAAAACAGTAAAAAGGAATAAAATACAAAAAAAAAAAAAAAAAAAAAAAAAAAGAAAAAGTGGGTGTTAGCAACTGAAATAAGAGTCCGGTTTTAGCTCCACAAGTGATTCTCTCTGGTTTCCAGAGACAGCTACTTATATCCAGTCTATTGCTGCAGAGTTACTCCTCAGTTCATTTACATGAGTTATCAGTGTTTGTATATTAACTTGGTTCTAAGCCTCAAATCCATTGTTACTTCATGCAGTTGCAAAAAGTTATAGGACAGTGGCTCAGTATTTATGCTTTCAAATGATTGGTTTTGTACCTCAAGAGCAACAAGTGAGGCGTAAAGAAAAAAAAAAAGTCTCCTGTGAGTTCATTCTTAAATAGGGGAGGGGAGAATAGTAAGGGTTGTGAAGGCTTAATGGACTAGGACAACTCAGTTTGTCTCATCCAGTGCTTAGTTAAAAGCCAAACAGGAACAGGTGCTCGGTGGACGTTGTGGGTGGGACTTACTTGATGTTGTTGGCATCAGCCACTGCCGCTGTAAAGGAGCAAGCAGAAGAAGAGTCTCTAATGGGCTTTGAGATGTGGCCCAGCACATTGCCAGGCACCCAGCCTTCAGCAGCGGGCGACTGGCTGTTGGCCGGGCGGTAAACCAGATACATGTTTTGCTGGTTGGTGGCCAGGATTTGGACCATCTCTCCTTGAGCCACGCAGATCTCATTTTCCTTGAGTGCCGAGTAGTCCTGAGTAACCAGCATGGTGGACGAGGCGCCATTACAGCCGCTGTCGCCGTCCTGGGGTGGAGGGGAAAGGATGGCACAAAATAGATAGGATAGAAGGAAAGAGAACAGGCCAGCAGGGGTGAAAAGAGGAAGGAAGAATGACAAAAAGATGAGGAGATGAGTGGACAAACTTGAGTGTTCATGAGTGCTGGATCACAGTCCTGCTAATTGTGATCCCACTGACCCCACCCTGAGGAACGGCAGAGGAAGGTACGGACCAATGAGGAGAGGAGGGGGGACAATACGTGCATAGTGTTAGTGTTTTACTTCAAGTCTAACCTGCTGTCCCGGACATATTACGCAACAGGATTAAGATATTTTAGTAGCAGGTCAACTTAAAAGAAAAAAAAAAAAACAATGATATCTTCTATTGTTAGTTGTACTGTGAGAAGTTGTAATTTTTTCTCCTTTAAACATTTTATCTGTCTGCGGACTTTTTTTTAAATCTTATTACGTGAGAAACATTTTTATCCACTGCAAAAGGTGAGGTGCTTTGATGTTTAACTGATTTATAAAGAGGGTAGAGCTAAAGTAGGTCAGGAGGAGAACAGCATGCTATGTAATATGATATATATAAACCCAAACAGTGTGTAACTTCACCTGCAGTAGCCCAGATTCTACCCTTGGTAAAGGACATGTAAAAGTCAGAATAATACATAGATACAAAAATTGTGGCCTGATTTTGCCAATGTCTTATAACATAATTATTTAATAATTCATTACTTTAACAAATGTTTTTTTTGCCATGTTATTACAAATTTGGTAAAATTTTACTTTTGCTAAAAGTCTTACCCTGGGATCAAAACACGATGAACCACCATTGGAGGTAGACACTTTCATCTGGCTCCTCCCTCGGTCCGTGCCCTTGTCATCGGGGCCCACTGCAGATGAGGGGCGACTTTGGGACATCGAGACTGGCCGATTGCTAGACGTTGTGCGGTTTCTGGTCAGAGAGGAACTGCCTCCCTTCTCCTTCTGATACTCAATAGGAAACTGTAGTGCTGTATTAAAACACATCACCTGCTGATCAGCATTCTCATTCTCCTCTTTTTCTTGGTGTTCATACCTTTACAGTAAGTATATAATTAGTTTTCTTTGGTGATTTGTTGGTTAGATACTAAAACCAACAATAGAGTAGATGTAGCTATATTTTCCTCTCTGCTAAATGATTTATGAGATGATAATATTACTAATCAGTCGTACGTGCTTACCATTTAATAAGTTGCTTTGAGATTCAAGGAGTTCCTTGATGTGTTGGACCCAGACCTGTTTGATGTCAACGTTGGCTGCCTGCAGGGTAAATCTATCAGATGTACCGCGACACAACAGGACAAACTTACAGGGATCGTTATCCACACTTTCCCCTAGACCCAAGAAGGACACCTGCAGTAGACAAGTACAGCCTCAGACTAAGAATACCTCTAAACCATTTTATTTAACAATTAAAACAATAATGCTAATCAGCTAGGAACTGTTTTGGTTTCTTTGAGCGTTTCCATCATATCCTTTTCGATGTACCTTGATGCTCTTTTTGAAAAGGTATCCAGGAGTGGATGATCCTTTACGGAGCAGCTCACTAAAGATGACAATCTGCTCAAAGAGGAAAACCCGTCGTTCTTTGGAGCGTGACAAAACACCTGCATCCTGCTCAGTCACAAAAAAGGTTTCTTGCTGTAGCAGCTTGCCTTGGCTGGTCAGTTTACCCTGCAGAGAAATACCACTAGTCAACATCTTACTGCTACTTTTATCTACCAGTTAGAAGAAATCACAGCTAGTTTCACTAAATGTACCTCATATCCTTGCAGTCGACCCAAATTCATCATGTCATTGCAAAGTTTAGGAACCTGGGACATTAAATCTACTGCTTTCTGCAGGAGAAAACAACATTTTGGTATCAATGTGTCCAAATTACAATTGAACCATGGCTTAAAATACAGTTGTGTTTTACCTCAATTTGCTCACAGTCCATCCCTGCCTTAGCAGTATACTTAAAGAAGTCCTATGGATAAACAAAAACATAGTTTAAAACATTGAACTGAGGTCATTTGTGCCCAGCAATGACACACATTTCACTGTAGTTTATTTCAATGTACAGTATATGGCACAGATGATGAAATTTATCAACAGAAAAGTATATTATACCTTTAGTAGCAGCTGATATTTTGTAATTCTTTGAATTGGTTTGATAAGAAAGTCACTGATGCCCAATCTGGACTGAATATCTTGTTGGATTCCCTGCATTGTCAAATATAAAAGCATGTTAGGGGGCATTATTTCTATACAGTTAGTCAAATATCTGCAGTAGCAAAAACAAATTATACAACAATAAAAGTAATTACTTACGTCAAAATATGTGTCATATTCAGCAACAATGTACTCTGACTTGGGCTTGTTTTGACAGTAAATCACGTACATGTGAAGTCGTCTCTCCTGCAAAACACACACACACACCGAGCAGTTAAGACAAAGACATAGGAACTACCCCTGAGCCCTGTCTGTGATGATGACAAACTCACATGTTTAATGAAGAGCTCAGCAAGGTGTTCGTGGTCGTCCAGACATTTTTCCAACTCGCCCACAAAGAAACTACAGAAAACAGTTGCCACTCGTTAGCAAATATAAAACAACCCAAAGGCCTGTTTTTTTATTTACTTTGTCGAACTTACTCTTTGTGCCAGTCATATATCTGGTGGATGTTCCCAAAAACAATCTTGTCTTTGCCCTCCATGTCCTCTGGGACGCCCTTCTCTTTAATCTTCTTCATGATGACCTGTGACAAAGTGACAAACAGTTGCTGTGTCACTGATGTCCCTGCTCACTTTTTACAAACAGTGAGAAGTATCCTTAAATTGGCAGAGACCGTTTCACATTCCCATAAAAGCAGCAGGGCAGTTTATATTTGTACAGCTCAACGGGAAGACCTTATTCGACTTTGCAGATGATACAAACCTAGCACAAACAGAAGTTTGTTTATTGTAATAATTTAATTGTTCTTTGGCCCCGCACTGGAGATTGTCTTAAAATTATGATTTATGAAGTACCTCTAAGACCTATTACGAGTAGTGGGCAGATCCTGGGAACAAGCTAGTCTGACCCGCCATCCTAGTTATTTTTTTATTCTATATTAAAAATGAGTCTTGTCTGTTGGTTTAAGTTTATCAGAATTCATGGAGTTGTACCGTTATTTGCAGGGATCACTCAGATTTGAAAAACACTGCCTCATTTTAACAATGAAGTAAAAAGGCATAACATTTTATGTACATCCAACCCCAACTGCAGGACCTCTTAAAGAATTCAATAAATACATATAAATAACATTTAATTAAATAAGATCATGTCATCAACAATCTAGCCAGGGCACAACAAATGCAGTGGCCCATAAGCCCAGTCTCACTGAAGGCTCAAAGAGGTAGCAACCTTCACCGCTCTGGGTACAAATGAGTTCTTAGATATTTTGGTTTGCTTTTATTATGCTGTATCTTTTTCCAGAAAGTAACAATTCAAGCTCACAGTGTAAAGGATGGGACTGGTTATAAATAATGCTCACTGCTTTCTTTCCCACAGTCTCTTCATAAATACTGTTCAAAGGCCTCTGTGGCTGTCCTATGAACTTTGAGCTCATGTTAACTATCCGCTGCAATTAGTTTTTTCCTTGCACATTCAGATTGCCATACCATATCAACATATTAAAGATTAGGAAGCTCTCCACAAGGCTCTTATACACAGTTTCAAGTATAGTCTGACTCATTCCAAAATTATTCAGTTTTACGTAGTTTACGTAACGGTACAAGCCTTATGAGCATTAGTCTGTATTTTCCTTAAACTTGAGTCTGCAATCTATGTGTGTGCCAAGATATTTAAAGTTATTAACAATGTCAACATTTTGATTATGAATTGTTACCAGCAGTTTAGACATTTTATCACTTAAATATGTTCCTTTGTTTTAGAAACATTATTTTCTAAAAAAGCTGTTCACACACCGCTGTTGTAGCCCTGACACATGGTTAAAATAAAAAAAACATTCCCTCTATGTGTCTCCTTTCTGCAGTAGGGCGACCAGCGCCATATCATCAGCATATTTGAATAATTTAAAACATTCATCATGAATTTGAAAAGCATTTGTATAATAGAAAAAAGCTAAATTAACTATATTGTCCCTTGAGGTGCACCTGTTTTTAAACATAGTCACTTCTGACATATCAGATCCCATGGTCACTTTTTGAGGACGACTTGACAGGAAGTCTTTAACCCATTTGATTAAACCACCTTTGACGCCTAAGTCCAAAGGTCTGTACAGCAGAACGTGTATTTGCATCGAATTAAATGCCGATGTAAAATCAAAAGAGAATAGCATCGTGATCAGAGGCCTCGAGATCCTTGGTTAAGATATTATACAGGGAAATAGTTGCATTCTCTGTACTGACTTTTACATGCAAACTAAGTTATCCAGACTGTTGGATGTTTGCATACAGTTCTTCCCATACATTTGCACATGATGGATGTAAGTGCTATATGGGGAAAAGTGTTTAGATCAGAGACCCCAGGTTTTATAGGGATTGGCACAATATTTGAAAGCTTCCAAGGCTTTGGACATGTGTGTGTGTTTTAAGAAAGGAATGTTTGAAGAAGACCTGAAAAAGTTGAGTGAAAAGCCCTTTCAGCTGGTGCATACTTAATGCGTGTCAAACTTAGGGCCCCTCCATGTTCAGACAATATAATGGGAGCATATTCAGGAACTAGACTACAAACGTCATCACATTCTGCACTTAAGCTGATCTTGTGAAACTGTAAAAAATATTAAACTCATTAATCACAGATGGAGAAAGTGAGGCATGTTTGTGCTTTGCCTTCTTTCCCATCCACTTCTAATGTTGCCTGAGCAGAAGTTCCTCTAGACCAGGGCTCTTCAACTAAAATCAGTCGAGGTCTGCTTAGTTAACGTTCCTCATCGTGAGGGGTCCGGAAAATGTAAATAGAAGGATATGTGTTTAAAAGATACTTTTATTTCAGTAAAGTCCCATTTATTTTACACCTATAGCTGCGTAAACAATATGGAGATATATGTAGGTAATCCACTGTTTCCTGTATTTTTCCCTTTGTGTACATGAACCAAACATAGCTGACAGACAGAAGGACAATGCTACAAAATCAAAAGAGGCTAAAGATAAGGCTCAGGACCTGGCTGTTTATTGAAACCAGCTTGACATCCAGCATATTATGCTTTTAATACCCCTTTATAAATGTGTGAGAACATTTTAAATGCAAAATGTTACTCATCTCCAAACCCTTCTTCCACACCTTTCTGTTTTTAATCACCTAAATTAACGATTAAAGCCAAAGTATCTGGAGTCAGTTTTCAAGGTGAAGGCGTTTCAGCTCTAATTCCAAGAGACTTTATCAATTCTCAGATCAACTGATAAGAGAGCTGAGCTTATATCTCTAGGAGGTGTTTAACCCGAAACCAAACCTGTTGGACCAGACCTAATGACTCTCACAGCAGGAGTCACCCTGTCCTTTCATAGCTAATGACTATGAGACCAGAACAGCCAGGTTCCATCAGGTTTGGTTTCAGGTTAAACCCCTTCCTCTAGAGATATAAGCACAGCTCTCTTACCAGTGGATCTCAGAATTGATAAAGTATCAGAGATGAAACGCCTTCACCTTGAAAGCTAAGTCTAGATGCTTTTACTTTAACCTTTTCTTTAAGATGACCTGGATGACTGAGAAACTCCACAGACACCTAAATTAACATCTATTAGGTTCAAATAAACGTGAATAGTGCAAGCTAATTACTTGCATCATTCACAAATTTAAATGAGTCAAATATGAACTACTAAACAGCTAGTTAACTTGACAGAAAAAAAGGTAACAGACAAACACACAATTTACAACATTATCAGACGTCCTCACTTCCCTCTGAGTTTAGAGTCTTTTTATTCCTGACATGAAAACTGTCCAGTGCAGGTTCTGTTCTAGATTCATTCTGTAACAGCAGCTGTAATTGTAATTATAGAAAAAGTCTTGCGTTCTGGATCAAATCCTCTCCGTCCGCCTGTTGAAGACCCCTGCCCAAGACCATGTGTCTGTACTCTGTGTTTGCTTTCTTACATTTACTTCTTAATGCTGATCTCTTTTTACTATCAAGGCTTAAATTTCCTTCAGAAAAGGCAAGCCTTTTCTCATTAATACAGACCTTTAATTGAATAGTTATCCGCTCTTTCTCATTTGGAAAACCGTTTTTGTCTGGATAACATTACTTTCACAGAACAATAAATAAGAAGTAATAGTGTCCGTCAAACGGTTAACGATTTGGTCTGGAAGGACTGAACTTGGTGGGAGAAATTATTAACGGGAGAACTTCTAGACCGGGGTGAGCAAACTAAGGCCCAGGGGTCACATGCAGACCATTGGGCTCTTTAATCTGGCCCTTTATGCTTTTACTAAAACTTTATTGATAATTCTGCAGTGGTCAGTATAGATTCCCCTACGACATGCTCCAGATGGGAACAGCCTTTCCTAAAGCTAGCATCTCAACTCTCAGAGACATAGTTTTTCCATGTTTTTGAACAAACAACATATTGTTTTGCCTACAGTTCAAACTTAAAACTATAGGCAAAAGAAATGTGTTTTTATTGAGCACAAGTGAGTTCACCGTGTTGGCCCTCCACAAAAGTCCCACTTTCTAATGTGGCCCTTGGGGAAAATTATTTGCCCACCTCTGTGCTAGACCCACTTTGCTAAGAAATTGCAAAGCAGCAGTCCATGGCTTTGGCAGGCCAGTTTAGAAACAGGCAAAGATTACAAACCCAACAACTTCTACTTATTATTTTTAATAGAGCAAAAACAATATTAAAACCATATTCCAATAAGACTGGAGTAATATCTGGATATTATCAGAATAATGCTTGAGTGCCTTACCTCCACTACAGTGCCCAGGTCTTTAACATAATCCTTCTCGGTCTGAATCAGCTCGTTCAAGACAAACCTATGAACAATGTATAGATGTCTGTTACTGAAGCACAAGAAAAGACAAACGTGGTGTACATCTAGGTACTCACATGCGTCCTCTCATTGCCTTTGCTCTCTGCTCCAGCTCAGGGTTTCGGGGCTGAACAGGTGTCGTTTGTTCAGGCGGGGAGAGGGGTGAGAAACCTGGGTACGCGCCTGGCTCTAGAGTCTGAGGAGAAATGAGTTACGTGTTGGATAATCTAATTCTCATAGTATGAGGCCTAATAAAATAAAATGCATGCAATTTAGACAATCAAGCTTCTAACCATGATGTGACAGAATATTTTATAATAATAATAATTAGTATTTAGGATAAAACTAGATTTGAGCCAGCAGTTTCATTTAAAAAAACGCAATCACACAAACTCACCATTTTGGTTTTAACCAGTTTTTCTATGGCACTAACCAACTCAGCCGCGCTGGGCCCTTCAGAGGAGGGCTGCAGAGATGTGAGCAAGGTTAGACCCAGGAGGATAACACAGAGGAAAATAAAGAGCACAGATGGCTGCAGTAAACTTATGTAGACCGACAGTAAGGAAAGGTAGAGTGTGTCATTTACTGATTCATTGAAACAGGTATTAGTAGAAAATGAGGCTCATCCCCCTCGTCCCCTCTCACCTGGTCATCTTGGGTCGAGGGGTCCTTGATGATCTCCATGGGGGGAGGTAGTGGGTTGGAGGTCTCTTCGTCCTGCTCCTCCTCTCCGCCACTCTGCATCCCGGATGATGTCTTAGAGATGATGTTGGCGTCCTTACTGGAAACCTGCTGAGTGGGAGACAAACAAACACTGTTAACACTGCGCTTTAGTAACTATTGTAACAAATTATCTCTAAAACATGGGCCACACTCGACGACCCAAGCCAATAACTAATTAAGCAGTAATGGATAAAAAAGGTAAAGATGCAGTTTGCGTTAAGGAATGAGAAAAAGTGAAAGCTAAAAATGTAGCCTCAAGCTTATTTGTAGATAGACAAAGTATCTGTTTGAATTACAAGGGTTTTATCTGGACATAAGCAAAAAAAAACAATCTTTTTCTTTGACAACATTGTCTAAATGTTCTAAACATTAGCATTTCAGATGGACAGTGCATGTTATTAAATAATAAACAGAGAGTAATTTCATAAGAATTTTAGATGAGATGTAGTTTGGGGAAGGAAACTGACTCACAGAAGCATTCTAGTGTTACTAGTCATTTTATCTTTGTTTAATCCTAGTTCTTCAAAAGCAATGGTTTACTTTCTATTTCATTAATAGTATTGTAGTCAGTACTCTTACCTAAAAAGTGTTGTAAGAATTATAGAGCACTCCGAAAGACTAACTTTTGTAAAACTTCTTTCTCATCTTGAGCATGTCTGTTTACCTCATCATGCACAGTAAGGTCTTGCTGTTGCGGGTCTGTGCTCTCGCGACTCGTTCCTGGTCCTGAGAAATGGGGTAAAACCTGTGGTCAGTTCAAAGCAGCAACAAACACTAACCATATACGCATTTTACACAAGTTAGTACTGCAGTGATTATTTTGTTGTGGCTTGTTGATTTTATTACCAGGTTTCTTTGCTTTGTTGTTGGGAAGTTTCTTAACAGAGCTGCTTTGGCTGAGGCGACGCACCGGGCTTGTTAACCATTTTCTGAGTGTATTCCCAGAGCGTTTGGGGCCAGAAGAGCTGGCCTGCAGGGAGCTGAGCGATGGCTGGGGCTGAAGGTTGGCCGCTGACTCCGTCTTTCCATCAGAGGGTCCAATGGGATAGTTTTCTGAAAGACAACATGTTGAGTGAATTGAGATGACTTGGAGAGGATGAGCGGTTTTCTCCATTGAGACCTACAGAGATGACACAATGTTTGAGATTGAGCAACAAATGTTGTCATGTTATCAGGGCAAATCCCCCAAATCCTCTTTCCTTTTCTTATTTTATTTTCTTCTTCTCATTTTTCTTGTTTAAGCTCTTTGATAACTCATTTTTCAAACGGAGTTGTCAGTAGCCGTTTGACATTTACAGTCTGATTTAATTACCAACAGGAATATTATGTTCAAACCCACAGCGGTTTTGTAATTAAATGCATGCCATCGATCAGACTGTCAGCCTCTGCAGGATATCGTAAGTTTGGTCTGTCTGTAAGTCACATTTTACTTTCAGAAATTTTAAGTGGGGTAGGAAGAGATGGAAAGTATCATTAGTTCCTACCCCATAGTAAATAGGAGATATTGGCACTAACACAGACCTATCAGGCCTGTGAGGTATATAAACATTCACAACTATATTTAAACTGATATACTGTATCTTGACAATAAATAGACTGTATTTTGGATCAGAGGGGCTTGTAGACTCGACCAGTTTGGGCTGTTCTTTTTTTTGAACAAGAAGAAAATCAACACAAAGCAGCATTTGATTTCGGCGGCTTTAATATCAGAGCAGTTCTCTTACATCTGTGCTAATAAACAGGCTGCGTGTGTGAGTGAGGAAATAAATTGGTGTCATGTGTCAGGAGTGTGGTGGATCAGCTGCACTCACACACAGCTGGGAGCAAGGGATTGTGGCTGTGGTGGTTTGAAGTTGGTGTTTAGACAGGAAATTGGAAACGCAAAGTTCAAGTGACTCCAGAGGTGTTTCAAACATTTTTCTTAATTCTGTAAATGTTTTAAAAATGAACCAATGGTCTTTTCTTAACACAGACATGGTGTGATAGTGTTGCTGCTGCTGGTTTAACTGTACATTTACTGATTAGTGGTTGGTGTTGTTTGCATTTGTACTTTAGATTTTAAATTTGCATGTTTTGTTTGCATGTTACCTACTATAACGCAGTTACAACTTTAACCTGCACTGCCCTGGGACTGCATAATAAAAATGGCAAGGCAAGGCAATTTTATTTATATAGCATAATCCATACACTGGGTAACTCAAATGAATGTATTGTGCAATGTCACTGTCAAATGAAAACACAACAATCTTCAAACAATGAGCAGACTGGTAAAATACAATATTTCCAATTCACAGTAATTTAATTTAATTGTTACTGCCATCTATAAATAATGCAGTTGTCGCTAAAGATTTACATGCGTTTTGAAGTTCATAAAGTAAAAAAACAGTATCTACAAGTTAAAGTCCATTTAACTTTTGACCATTTGACTTGTTTTTCTCCTGTCGCTGTGGTGGGTGTTATCTGACTGTCTGCACAGATAAAGCTCAGTCGAAACCACAAGCCAAGGTTATGCAGTATCTCAGCTTTTTTTCCCCCTAAATACACAAAAAGAACTATCCGACATCAATATAGAGCAACACATGAGCACAAAAATAGACCATGCAAATTATATATGGCTCCTATTTTTGTCTACAGTAGGTCAAATGCCTCCACATGCCACACAACTGGACTGAATCTGCAATCTGTGACTGTGCTACCTGCTGACACTGACCACCTGACCTCAGCTGATAACAAATCCATTACCAAAGCACATGTGTGAAACTGCTTACTCCAAATTTGTTATTCAACTGCCATGAAGGAGATTAGAGAAAAAAATGCCTGTCCTTGACCAGCCTCGGGGATTCAAACAAAACTCCTTCAAGTGAAAAAAACTATACTTGTGATAACAGTGAGAGCGAGGAATGTTATAGGTCACCTGAGTTTGAGTGGTACTTTCAGCTTTATCACAGTTAGTCTGGGAGAGGGCTTGACATATCACTGACCACACCAACTCATTAAGAACTGAAGCACAGTGACAGCTCGCGTCACCGAGTCAATCGTTCTCCTACAGAAAGGGTAAATCGGTTTGGTGTCCTCCACTATAACAAGAATCATATTTCAGTGATTAAAATGCAATTACACATTTATTAGAAGCATTGAAAAAAAAACATTGTTGGATCCTGAAAATGTCAAAAAAAAAAAAAAAATTCTGTTGCATTGATAACATGTGGTATTGCAACACAACTCATCAGAACTTTGTGAAATGAACATAAACAAGAGCTACACAAATGTATTACAGTGTTGCACTCGTGTCCTAAAGGAAGGTCTGTTTGGGCAAAATCTGTCTGAATTGGCAACACTACACTACTCCTACACACCCACAAACATTCATTCAAAGTCGACGATTAAATCAAACACAAATAGTCAAAAATGGAGCTGCGCTTTGTGAAGAATGCATGCACTCCACAAAATTGCAGTCACTGACGAAACTCAAGTCAGGTGAGACCCAACAAGGGAGCTTTTGTTACACAGCCTTAGAAAAAAAAAAAAAAAGAAGACAGACCGTCTACTGTTAAAATCCCCATCACTCAGTATCTTTAATCACACATATTCAAGTGACGTCCAGGCTGTAGTCACTGAACCAGGTCAGTAAGGCAACAGAGCAGGGTCTTTGTCTAATGCTGCATCTCCTCTGTACTAACACACAACCTGCATGTTATTTACTTCTAAACAAGATAAGAGCAGGAAGTCAGGTATTCAGGTGTAGCTAGTTTGAGGCTGAGTTCCAATCCACATCAACTTTTATCAATATGATTAATATTGACTATTACTGACATTATGTATTGGTAATGGGAAAAGTGCATTGGCATTCATTACAGTAATCCTGACAGATTACAAGGTGAAACACGCCTCCGCTCTCTTCCCATAATGTATTTTAGTCAATGACAGGAAGGGACAGCAATCTGGGAAGATGACATTCCTCTCATACCTCTTTCTGAATCAGGCTTTCAGATCAGATCAGGCAGCAATGGTTATAGTGTAACTCTTGTGACTTATTCACAGCAATATTATTTGCCATCAACTGTTGGTAATCAATATTCCAACAAGTAAAAGGAGGTGTGACATAACTTGGACAGCTATGTACAGGTCAACTAAGGACAGACTGAATCATGCTGATGTAGCAACACATGGTAGATTTAGTGTAGATTTGGCTAAAGCTGGATTCCATTAAGTGTGCTGGCACAGGGTCAAAGCAGTTTCCTGTCCATCTTTAGGTCTAATGAGTAATGGATGGCACACAGGATCACTTTACACTCCCTGCAGACACCATTCTGAATATCACTGTGAACAAACAAGTGCCTTTGGATTTACAACAATAACATTTGTTGTAGCATTTTTCCAGTTTATCAGAGTTTATCACTGATCGATACAAATATAACCCAGTGTGTGGGTGTGTTGTGAGTCCAGTAACTAGCAGAAAGTTCACACTGAACTTCACCTTAATAGCTGGCATGAAGAAAAAAATACAAATATTTTATTCTTTATTAATGAAACTGTAAATATCTTAAATCTTCTTTTTCAATCGCTCAGGAAACATAGCGATTAAACACTTTAAAAAAAAAAAAAAAAGTTATTTATAAAGCACACATACCTCAGGCAGTGAAAATTAAAATACTGCTAATTTAATAAAATTATTTTTTTTTTCAAATTACAATCATAACTTTGAAATGGAAAGTATATCAAATGTAAACAAAAGGGTTCTGGTGATATTTTGACTTGTTTCATCAAAAGAGCCCGTTCAGACACTCATCATAAATCTAGTTAATAACTGATGTGTTTTTATTTACCCAAAACAGACATTTAAAAATTTAATTCTAATGAAATTGTGGGTTGGTTGGTTTTCTTTAAGACACTTAGGCCTATTTCTGTGCCAAACTAGCTTACTAAACATATGCATTCAGCTCTAATTCAGAAACCGGTCTAACCAGTTCATCTTCATGCAAATTTCTTGTCAATAACAGGAAATCTAAAATGAACCTTAATAGCTGTAGGGTCATAGTCTTTACCCAAACTGGTCCGAGTTAACTTTTAGATACATTCAAACACACAAAACAGGTACAGTGGACAGGTGCATAGCAGCAGCAACAAGAATCTGAAGTACCACAGGCTGCAGTGTTATGTCTGGAGTTGTACAAATTCAAATACCTGCTAAACTGGTAATTCAGCATAACAAGCTCCTACACATTCAGTAAATTCTGACTGTAACTGACGGGAACAGACTATTGCTTCACAACAATAATGATGATTGTATGTGAATATGCTATACAAAGACTTTGACCTTTTTTGCTATGGCACAGTACGTTTGTAAAAATAAATAATAACAGCGTCATTCATCCAGTTTATGTTATAGTAGTTTAGACATAAGCATCTGGACATGGAGTTTAATAAAGTTCAAAGTAAGTTGAAGCCAACGTTTGGGCAAAACCAAATTTAGCTTTGGACATGAATCATCGCGCTTAGTAGAAACCACAGCCTGTTTTCTGTTAAGACTAATTGTGTCATTCATTTGACATGATACTCATCCATAAAAGACAGAAACAGAAACACACACACACACAACACACACACAGAGCAGCATCTGACTGAATGCAGGAAAACCATTGCCCAAGCTGCCCAAACATCTGATTCTTCACTAAAACAAAGACATAAACTGTCCATCTCTTCCTCTCAGTCCTCTGACCATGAGGTAAATAAAGTAACTTCCTGTTTCGCGATTTATTTTATATTAAAATAATTTTACACCGCTGCTGTAACAAATGACATGTCAAATCAAATTAATTCAGATCAATGTCTGACATGTCTTAGGCTGTCACTCCGGCCTGCACACAAACCAGCTGGAAAAAAAAGTCTTTATTCTAGGACATATTTTCACACATATTTAGTTTTTGTCCCACCTGTGCCATTGTAGCAGCAGCAACAGCAGCGAGTGAGGATCCATCCACAGCAGCGCCGACCTCGCTTCATCTTCTCTCAGAAACACATCCTACTGACACCTGTCCACCTGCCTGCTTTTAACACTTACTGAAGAAACCACAGAAAAATGTGTGACGCCAACAGCTTCAAGTCCACACTGCTGAGATTCACCAGCGTGAGACGGAGAGAGCGATCGGAGGAATGAAGCAGGGGGGGTGGAGACCGGGGGAGGAGCCTTTGTACTCACAGACCGGTCTAACTTTTCCAGACAGTTGAGTTTCTCTGTGGCACTCAAATACACTCCAGTCCTCCTGAACAGAAGTCTGTGTTAATTAAAAAGGAGCCTACTGTAACAGGGGAACTCAATGCCCTAAGCCGAGTTAGTGCTGGCCAGATTTTATCGTCTGAATTAGGATTAGGGCAATAACTTTCTTAAGATATGCAGAGATTGATTATTACAAAACAGAATCTTTAGTGTGGGAGCGGGAAAATAGCCTTAGTCAAGTCTGAACCGCTGGTGGCAATGGTGCGCTGTCTATCTTTATTTACAGTGTTTAAAAAGATGGTAAAGTTACTGTTCAATTAAAAGACAACAAAATCGCAATGGAAAGGGCCCCTTATCCATATTACAGCAAGCTAGAAAATGAAAAATAAAAGTTAATAAACCCCTTAAAGCCTGCCCATATTGTAAAAGGTGCTTTCACACATTTGCCTTTACAGTGAGAGATAACTGAGAGCGAGCCTCCGTGAGTGCACAGCAGGTAACACAACAAACACACATTCAGCCTAGATAAAGTGCTTCCTGCCGCACTGTTTCCCTGCAGTGTCCCATTTATTCAGTAAATGCCTTCAGCAAAAATAATGAGAAGCTACTAAATAACAAACCTGTCTTAACCTTAGAGACAGTTCCCCAAGGTCACTTCACCAGACTCACATAACAAAGCACAAACTATACTAAACAATGTTACAACAACTGTAAGCTAAGTGTAAGGTTATTTATATTCTATTCAGTCGACGGTATACTGATATTCCCAATGGCTTCTGTGCTTCACAGTTATTGAGAGGACACACAGACCTACTTAACTGCAGTCACAAGACCTCCAACACAAAGGCACACATCCGCAGAGGCAATGCTAAGAGGGACAAAATTCAGTTGCACAAATATTCTACTCTGAGTTCCAACTCTGAGTTTATAAGATTAGTTATCAGTTTAAAGCTTTAAAGTAAAGACGATAGCTATAATCAATGTTTTAATTACATTGAAGAAACCGTCTCTTGTTAAACCTAATCAAAAATGTGGCTATATGTTAATTATGCCCCATGATTGTTTCTATTTATACATATTATTTTTGATATGCTAGATAACAGAAACAAAGGTTTCATTCTTATAATTAAGACACTGAATGCATGTGTTTTCATTTCATGTGTAGCAGAACAGTTGTCGGATTTGCATCTCTTCTTAGAAACACAAACCCTTCTTTTCATGAGGCAGAGAGGAAACACACTGTGGCTGCAGCAGGCAAATCAGATGACCCCACACTGTTCACATGCACAGTATCATCGCAGGCGACTACAGTAAAGAGAGCTCTCCCACGTAGCAACTCAGGCTCAGGTGAAGTCTCTGTGCGTGGGACAAAAAGTAGGACTCCATTGTTCATCTTAGTCTTCCCGTAAAGTGTTGATAAGATGGGTGGGGCATTTGGAAACTGTGTAGACACATGACTCAACCATGACTCTAGAGATCACTAGAGCAAAAGTGTCAGCTCCTTTGACTATACCTGTTAACTACATAAAGTAACACATGCTGAATCTTAGTCATTAAAAATGTCACACCGTGCTTTGTGTTAGACACTTATCTTACACTTTTGTCTTTTGATCACTCCAGCAACTGATAGGCGTCACACAGGGCTTCAAATTTTACAGGTCAAATGGGCTGAGCAGCAGTTTTTTCAGTTGTTTTTGGACTAAAACCCTTTACTTTTGGTTTGAGTTCTTTTGGAAGCACCATTAGATTCCTCTAGTGCCATTTTGTAATTATTTATACTAAGATGATTCTTCTTTTCCCTTTTAAATATAAATTCAGATGTTGCTTTCTTGTTTGGTGATTTTTTTTCAAAAATGCACAACAATAAAAACTTTTTAAGAACCATTAAACGTGATCAGTAACATGAATAAACAGAGCCATAGCGCCCCCTGCTGGAAAATATCTGTTCCGTCTGTGTTTTTAAATCATGTCTAGCCAGTAACAAAACAAAATAATGCAAGTCTACATTACCAAAACGTATTATTGAGCTTAAATGTGAGCTAAAAACTATTTTATTTTAAATAGACTTAATGTTATTGAATATATATACGAGGGACTGGAACAGTAGGAAAAACTTTTTTTTTTCTACTGAGACCTCACCAATAAAAGTTTAATACACAAGCTTCTCAATTCTTCATCACATTTATTTTTTGTTGCAGCTCACTTATTTCTGCAGGTTAAACCAGGAAGCTGGTCAGTGTGGCAGTTAAACTCTATTTTATCACAGCTTCCTACCTTTTCCTGATGTGAAGAAACAGTCCATCTCCACACTGGACCTCGAGTGAGACACACAAAGTGCTGAGCTAGGCACCAGTCCCTCCTGTGGTGGGCTGCGGTCTGTGGTCCGGATCAGACACCAGCCGGGACGTTCACTTGGTCGCTCCAGCAGCTCCACAGTCTGGCCTGGAAGAGAGAACGCTTTAGTGTATAGTTTAAAAGCCTGAGTGAGTTATTTAAACACTACCACACAACTACATTAAAACTCATATGACAGGTGCAGTTAGTCCTACCTGTGCTGACTGACATCTCCGTACTGCATCCGGCGGTGAAGTCCTGAAGAACAACAGTCAACTCACAACCTCCCGAGAGCTGCAAAGAGAGATTAAAGAGATTATCTTGTAAAACCTATAATTATGAACAAAAGCTAATATTTAAAATGACTTCTTAACTCACTTTCAAATGTCTCAACAACTCAAGTCTCTAAAACGTTCTCAAAGGAATGTGTTATAAAAGACCGAAAGAATACCCCAGCCAAAGCAGGATTAACAATGCTGTGTACACCACAAACTATAAACTGTTCTATTTCCAGTGAATGTGAGTAAAAAAAGTGTCCCTGTGTCTATAAGAAGGCTGCAGCATGAGCAGAGTTGGCTTTAGATTTTAAATGAGTGGCCCGGGGGTGCATTTAGTGTGAACAGGATGAGCAGGGCCCATGTGGACACAGTTTGTTGCAGCTTCAAAAAAACTTTACTTTTCATTGAATCTGAGTACGTTCTGTTTAGGCAAAGCATTTAACAGAATCTGAGAACAGTCTGCACAAAATCTTTTGTCACAAACATTTCCAAGAGGCTGACACTGACCCCTACCGAAAACAGTGTTACTCTGAATTCACGGAGACGCATTGAAAGTGGGAACAAACAGATGTCATTTCACACAAATACACATTAGAGTGTGTCTGAGACCAAATCACTTTTAATCAAAATCTCCTCAGACAAACTCAATTTAAAATGAAGCCCAGCAAAGGCAGCTGGTTGATTTGTCCATATTCTTATAATAATAATTAATGAAAAGCGCTATTCTTTTATATGAATAAAAAAAATAGTTCTACATAAGGTTAATGAGAAGAAATAATGATATTATTAATAGATGAGATAAATGAATAATTAATTAGCTTTTACTTTTATTTGAAAAGACAACAGTTGACTTTCCTCTTGAATTTAAATTGAATGTTGTGCTGTCTAGTCCTGTCACCTCATACATAATACACACCTAGGTAACAGAAATCCAAGAATGCAAAATAAAAAAAAAGGTCACTGATAACACTTCCTGGACACCTGATTGTGATGTGAAAACACACCGTCAGCTGACAACATGCCCAGTACTGACTGTTTGACAACTGGATAAAAGACACATTACCAAGAGTCTTCAGTGTCTCAAATTAAAAAGGAAAGTTATGAATAGTCATGAGAAACATATCTAGGACCTAAAATAAGTCTACTAGTTGCATCCAAAGCTGTGTTTCTCATTGACATCTTGGAAAATGTCAGCGGGAGTGCGTAAGCAGACACTTTTAGCCCGGCTGAAGATCACCTAGCAACAAAGACCCCCGTTTCTATACAGGTCCAGGTGACTTTATACGTGACAGATGGCCAATCTCACACACACACACACACACACACACACACACACACACACACACACACA
The DNA here is from genome assembly GCA_024349245.1 of Neodontobutis hainanensis. Taxonomy (NCBI): domain Eukaryota; kingdom Metazoa; phylum Chordata; class Actinopteri; order Gobiiformes; family Odontobutidae; genus Neodontobutis; species Neodontobutis hainanensis. Next base: position 241,577 of record JALDNG010000233.1, on the reverse strand, counting down.
CACACACACACACACACACACACACACACACACACACACACACACACACACACACACACACACACACACACACACACACACACACACACACACACACACACGAGCTTTATATCTAAGGCTCGCTCCAAGACCCGGATGTGCGGCTGTGAAAACAGAATTTGTGAACTGAAATTGAATTGTTGAACTGAAACTGATGGTGCTGGAGAACTGAATTTTGGTTTATACACACTTGGGAAAAGCAGTTCCAAAGCAAATTAATTAAATTTCTTTCTTTCTTTTTTATTTACAGGAATTCATTTACAAACCAATGCATTTTGTTTCAGATTACTCTTTGTAAATTCAGATTTTAAAAACCATTCCTTCAGCTTGAACAATTAAGAGTCAGTTTGAGCACTTTGATTTCAAATACAACATATTCCCTTTCAGTTTCTAGTGGCACAAATATCAGCCCATAGGTGTCGCTTATGTGTTGGTGTTTATAGTTAGTACCTTGGGCTCGACTGCCTTGTCATATGACCATCACTGAGCAATGAAAACACACACGCACGGCTTGTGACAAACATAAGTCCTCCAACTGCTCACCAAAAGCAACCTGCTATTGTTTATTGAACACAAAAGAGGGGGCTTTAAAACCTCATGTACTCCTCGTAGAGTTTAGAGCAGACCCGTCACTCTCAGAGAGAAGACTACACTGAAAAACATACAAGAATTAATCATGTCAACACTTCCATCAAAGTAGACTATTGAGATTGTGATTCTTTGAAAAATTGGATTTGAAAATCACTTTTCACAGTCATATGACTTCAATGGTTTCTGTTGTACTTTTTCAATGCATCGTCTCATTAAATGAATGAATAAAATAAGCATCAGACTTTTGGTTTTATAGTGCACTTAACTAATAAGAATTTTGCTTTACTCTAAAGTAACTCTGTTATGTGTAATAGCTTGAATATTACATTATAATATATTGAAAGTGTAACTCCTGTCTCCAAAGCCACACTGCATGTCTCTGTTCACAGGTAAGTCACGATTGTTGTTTCTATTATATTAAAAAGTTTAAAATAATTACTCAACGCTTTAATTCTTTTATGTTTTCCATCAACAGACTGTTCCGTGACCTACACCCACTATAATCAAACATAACAGCTTCAGCAAGTGTTAACATTTTGCTCCCATTTTCTGTTCACATGTGAAACTCTGACACATTTTGGTGGGTTAGATTAGAGAAGTTAAACTGTAAACTGGTGTTTGACTGGATGGCAACAAAAGGAGCTGCACTGAAAAGAGAGTTGAACAGGTTTTCTATGTAAAAAAAAGTTGCAATACAATGATTTCAATACTTATACATAACGTCTGTATGAGTCAAGGTCTTAGACGCGAGTTGCTGAGAAGGCTCAAGATTACGTATATCTAAAAGGAAATAAAATCATTAAACCACTTTTTTCTCAGTTTTTTTAAACAAGCAAAAAGTTAACCACACCCATGAGTGTTAACACAGTAAATCTGCATACAGCTCAGATCAGCTGAGTCGTGTGGACACTCGTGTTTCATTCAGCCTGTCTGTGTGCCAGATAATCGCCTGTTTCCTGTCTCTGTCTGACTGTCTGCCTGGCACTTACACTCCCTGTTTAACCATTAATCTTCCCTATAACACAGTGCAACTTAACGACAGGCTAACTGAAAGTCAACAGCACATATGAGCTGCATAAGCATTTGACTGACCCGAAGCAATGGGAGCCAACCAATAAAAACCTCTTTTTCAAACTAACCAAGGCAGTGTACAGCCAGTTGTATATAAGGCTGAATGTCTGTCCCTAAATTAATCAGCACTCAAGGCATCTTTCAGAAGTTACTGTTAGCCATTAATGAATATGTTGCTCGTCGTAGAGGTTAGGCCTCCAAGTTTGTTAAAATGAGACATGGACCCTACAACAAACTTACATGTACATGGGCTGCGACTAATGTCCAATTGTCTCTACGAAGACAATTGGCTTTTCTCAATGACAACTTCCCATGCTGTGAATCAACAAATAGCAATGCCATCATTTTAGTAATTTTCTATATAATTTCCAAACACCTAGTTTTTTTTCAGCAGAAAAGACTTGCTGCTGAAACTTTAAAGACAGCATTACTTTCAGACAGTGGCCTGACACAGTAGCACAACCGTGGCTAGTTATTAAAGCATGAAAACACATCTAAGGTGTGTAAACTAGTGTTAGTGAGTGACTCAGCTTGCGTTTAGTGGTTGGTACTCACTCTGCTGCTCTCTTTAAAGAGTTTAAAGCTCATCCACTTTGACATGCTGACCTGTCCTCTTCAGCGTCCCTCTTGCTCTGACACTGCCTCCGTCTTTGACAACTCCCTCGCTCGTGTGTCTGCCACACACACAAACACGCCCTCACTATCTCTCCCCTCGGTTTCTGAACAAACAGCCGGCGCTTTGTGTTACACGGGAACACCAGTGTGTGTGTGTGTGTGTGTGTGTGTGTGTGTGTGTGTGTGTGTGTAATCTCAGGCAATAAACTACAAAAGAAATTGTATAGTTACAGTATGAATTGTAGAATTGCATGACCCAGTTTGTTAGGCTGTCTGGGTTGACTTTCACTCATTAAAGATAAAATGTGCTTTATTGGTGCTGGGCCTAGTTCCATCCTTCTGCAGCGATTTAGAAAACTTTTGATCCATCCAGTCGAACATGACCAGAGTGCTAGTAAGTTTAATGGAGTCTGGCTCACAGAGTAAGACCTTCTTTTCTTCAAATTGACACAAACACTGACATAAACTAAATTAATTTGGTGGGGTCAAAAGAACTGCCAAGTTGTCACCCACTGGAACGCGCCTTTAAATAACAGTTCCACCACAGACTGCACCACACTGACTCATTACGCCGCCCCAACGTCACAGAAAAGACATATTCCTCAAAACGTCACAGGGACAACATATTTAGCAAGACGCTGCACTGCTCCTTAAAGTCATTCGGGTGAACCGAGATGTTAAGACAAACATCATCTAGGGATAAATGTGGAAACACATTATTATACCAGCAACAACAGTCTATAGACACTATTTAGAAAATACACTGCTTGCAAAACAAGACAGCACAAGGGTTTGTCAGTGGCATTCAAATGACCCATGAGTTTTGTTTACATCACTAAAAATGGCAAAAAACAAACTTAGCCTTTTGGGATTTTTTTTCAGTCTTTAAACAAATAATTTTGAACTGTATTAATGTATTTTTTGAAGTTGTTTAAACTGCATTCAGTTATTTTTAATAGACTTTTGCACCACAGAAACAATAATAAAAAGGTTGCCTCAAATCTGTCTCTCCAACATCTGTTTGAAGATTTATGCGTTTATCTTAGTTCAAAACTATGTCTCCAGTATCGAGGGTTATTGACTATGTTTGGTTTGGGTTACATCCTCAGCATGGATAAAGCTAAAGCAAATCAGAAACTCTGTGAAGCGTAGGGAAGACATTCATCCCATAAGCCTTCAGAAACCACCAGAAACAGTAGCTTTCCACCTCGCCTCCACACGCAGACGTCCTCCAGACTAGTGGAACAACTGAGTCTGCCTTCGTCGGCCGGGGTTGTTATTAGAGCCAGTATATGAGGTGCATAGGCACATGAAAACTGAGAAGGCGTAAAAGAAAGGATGGATGATTGAAAATGAAAAAAATAAATGCAAGAGTGTTGGTGTATTTCAGTAGCCTTAGTAAAGGCTTCTAAGAATTATATTTAAAAAGAGATTTTTTGACAAGGTCCTGTGACAAACAAGCCAATGTTTCGTCACATAATGAATCTGTCGAGGATCTACGCAACAAGGAAAGAGCATAGTCAGACATTAGACTTACAGGTGACCCAACCCACAAATCAAACAAAGGTTGCAAAAACTCAACAGTTTGTCTACTTTTGGAAATGTGCTGGTTTAAACACATAACATAAGTAAATAAAATTGCTTCTAAATCTTAAAAAACAATGGACTGCACCACAGGAAACACACACACCCATACTTAAAACCCAAAGTTAAAAAAAAATAAGTAAAATTTATTTAACTGCTGAAGTAAAACAAGACTATGCAATAACAGAATGAAAGTCAGTGGTTATAAATGAATGTAGAAACACCAGATGCTCAAATGGGACTGTGGTAGGGACAAAGTCGTTGTTTTCCTGTGTAGGGCTGACATTTCCAGACTGGGCAATGTGTGGGCGTGGGGTTGCATAGAAAAAAGGCCACACTGTGTAGCACTAAAGTAGGAGGTCATTATGGCAAAAGTGGATGTGTGCCTGTGGCTGCATAGTATGCTTTACACTTCTACCACAAAAGTCACAAATACAGGAAATATCCTTAGTACAAGTTATATAAACTGTGGATGAAAAGGCAATATGTGGTTTGCAAAGGTTAGGGCAAGCCTCTTGGAAATGCATTCAAATCAAGTTTGTGAGATGTCAAAAACAGCAACAACAACAACCAGCAACACAATAGTAATTTAGTGTCTTCATTCAAACGCATCACTGAAGACGATAAAAATAAACACAAAAGCAAATCTTCAATGAATACCTTTTAACACTCTATGTGCTGCTGATATATACAGCATTAGCTCAACTGTGTAGTAGAAAACAATGAATGGCAGCAAATGGCAAATCAAACAATAACCAACAATGACATCTTCATTTACAATGCCTAGTTAATGATCTATTTGACGAGTGGCTGTTAAAAATGAAATTTAAAATGGGCTTACTTGACTGTGAGTGGCTGGTTTGTCACCACATCCACCAGCACACAACCTGAACAGGGTTTTCATCACTGGCTGCTTGTTGTTTATATTGTGACACTACGTCTGTTGCCAATTGCTGTGCCACATGTCCCTGCATCTACTCTTCATTATAACTATGGTCATGCACAGAGGAAATCCTCTCAGACAGTGTACAAGACCTGCCCCTGTCCTGGACTCTTGAAACTGCATGGGAGACCCTGTAGCAGTGAGACAGCTGCAGCTCGTCAGTTCATCAGGGACCACAGCAGTCACATGACCTCTCCCTCTACCTCAGCGGGTGTGGGTCTGTCCTACCTTGTCACTGTCTACAGTGTTCTGGGACGTCCTGGAGGCTATGGAGATGGTGTCTGGCTGACTGCTGCCGTCTCCCTGACTGTCACCGTCTTCAACTCCCTCTCTGAACACACATAAACAATCCTCAGTTAAACATTTGTGTTATCAATGTAGAAACAAAAACATACAAAGCACAGTTTGAATCTGCTTGGATAACAGTGTATGCAACAGTCTATGCTTAGTGGTTCTGTTTAGTTTTGGCAATTGTAGAGAAAAGGAAATCTCCCTTCTTTTTTTAAGAAATAATCACTTCAGATGTGACATATAAACATTGTGCCTTGTCCTCATTTACCTCTTAGCATTATTTCTGGGTTTGGTCAGTGCTGGTGTTTTAGGCAGGTGAACAGGCTCCTTAAGTGCTCCTTTCAAGTGGGTCATCCTCTCTTGGATTACTTCCCTAATGTTCTTAATCCACTCCTGTTTTGCTTCTATACTGGAGGCCTGCAGAAGAGTATAGAAGGGACTTTCCTTCATGCCTTCATTTAGCATTAAACAAACTTCAAGTACATTCATTTATATTTATTTAAAATATAAACTGAGTAATTAAATCTTTGAATACCTTTAGTACAGTTTTATTATCAGAGGATGGGGTTCTTCCTGCCCAAAGAGCAAACTTACATGGATCTCCCTCAATGTGTTCAGTTATACCCAGCTCCGAAGTCTGAAAGGCAAGAACTCATAATAAGATAATAACCTTTATTGTCATTGCACAAAGTACAATGAAATTGAAGGTGCCACATTTGATCAGTGCATACACTGATAAAATAAAGTAAAAATAGACCAACAATCCCACAAAAATCAACAAATAAAAAGTTAAAACAGTCTAATTATAGTGGATTGCTGGAAATCTCCATTTTTCACATTAATAAAGTATAATCTATTACTGATGATCCTTAATTGTAAAGGGGCACACCATACTTACCAGTAGTCTGTTCTTGTACTGGTACTTGGTTCTGCCTGCTGTGTCTTTGATCTCTTTACTGAAAACCAATGAAAACTCAAACAGAAAAAGGTGACGATCCCGTCCCTTTCTGATCAGAGATCGAGGATCCCAAACCTGGAAACTGTCCTGAAGAATCAGCTCACCCTGTACCTCCAGGTTCTCCTCAAAACCTAAGAAGTACACACATATCGTTGCCATGCACAAAACTCATCACAGGAAAAGTTATGCATTTTAAGAGTAGCACAGCACACAAAGAGCTCACCCTCCAACATAGCGAGATGCATAGCATCATTAGCTCTCTTGGGAACACCAAGCATTACCTCCAAACCATCTTTAATCTCCCCTTTACCCTCTTCACAACAAGACAGTAACTCCTACAAAAGGACAACAGTAATGTAAAGTGTGACTACAGTTGATTTTCACAAAGATCTTTAAATTCCTAAATTAAAAAGTTAGTCTACCTTCAGTAGTAGTTGGTACTTGGTGATTCTCTGGACTGGTTTAATGAGGTAGGAGTTAATGGAGTTAGCCAGCCCCCGTCTTTGTTGGATGTCCTGATTAAAGAACAGAATAAATAAAAAGGACTGACATTTACATATTAATGATTACTCTTCTGTGACATCTGTATAGTTTACAAAGCTAAACAGCTCCATCTGCTGATGACTTGTGTAATTTACCCATCAGCAATAGTCATTTTTTGGTTTCTAAGAAAAACCCTAACCCATCGATAAAAAAACCTAAGAGAGGGACAAAAAGGGATAAACTTACATCAAAGAAGGTGCCAGCATGCTCCAGAATGAGTTGACTAGAGTCTGGTTTGTTCTTACAGTAATTCACATATATGTGGAACTTATCAGCCTGAAAACAATATAAGTGTATTCATAATTAAAGATTATAATTTGACAGAAAAAGAGTAATTACTTTCTCTTTAATTTGACACCTTTAGCAAAGACAGTCAGGCACTTACCCAGGTGACAAAGCAATGACCTACATCCTCTGGAAGCTGTTCATAATTTATCAACTCCTTTAGGAAAATACTAAAACACACAAACAGGAGTATAATTGTGGACTGTTTTTAAAAAATACTATAAATGTTTAATGTAGAAAACAGTTTTAACACAGTTTTGTAACTCAAAGTAAAAAGCTGAAAGAAATGTAACCAGTATTAAATGTTTTAGTAAGAGCATCAGTGCAGAGGTTAGTGAGGATAAAACAAGCCCACTAAAGTGAAGTTCAGAGAAAATGTCCATTTTAGAGGCAAACCAAGATCTCAAGATTGTAGTTTAAATAACAAGTCTTTTGCACTGATGATTATTAACTCACTTGTTGTGGAAGTCGTAGATGTCCTGCATGTTACCAAAAATAACGTGCTCCTTGTTGGTGATGCCTGAAGGGATTTCCTCAACACCACTGGTCATCTCCCACAGATACGTCTAATAAACACGCATAGTAAGCACACAAGTAAGCCCAGAGAAAACATTTGATTGGTCCAATAAAAACACAACTCAAGAGGCCCTTTACCTCCAAACACTCTTGAAGATCTCTAACATAGGTCTTCTCAGTCTGTAGCAGCTCAGCCATGATAAACCTAGAAGAAACAAAAAGCTACTTATTAATCACTGTCACCAGCTATTGTATCTACACAAGTGAAATAACAAAAAAATGTACAGTACTTTCAAAACCAAAAGTGAAACAGATTTCTCTCTGACAAAATAATCTGCACTTACTCTTTCTTTCTGGCTGATTTCCGTTTCTCCTCGTTGACTTCAGGGTTAGGGTCTCGCAGTTTGACCTCAGCATTGTCAGTGAGGCTGGCCGGAATGATGTCAAGTTCCAAGTCTTTATTATCCTGTGCAAAGAAAAGGAAGTTATGAAATCCAAATCTAGCTGATTAGATATTGATATAAAATACGTATGCTGATTTCACAGCATAATGTGGCTGTACCTCAGAGCTGACCCCCAGGCTTCTCTCGAGGCTTTCCTGGTATTTAGCTAGTCGCAGGGAGAAGTCCCGATATCGACGATCCACAGTGCTCACCCACCTCTTCAGCTCTGACACGTGGGCATGGCCTTTTTCCACCAAGTTATCCGCCAACTGTATCAGCAGCTTCACCTTGTCTTTAATTTGCTGTAAGGCATTGATACAGATTGCACACAGCTACATTGAAAGACATATAATATCAACATATATTTATCAACATACACAGCATTCCCTTTACTATAAGGCTGTGTGCCCCTGACGCCTCCGGTTCTTCTGAGGCAAGAAGGCTGTTAGTAGTTGCTCTTTACACACATACAGTATGTTGGCAGTGTACCTTTGCAGAAAGTTTGAAGTGATGGTAGTCATTGAGTAGCTGCTGTGTTTCCTCGCTGCTGTCACCAGGTGATGTATGTGTGGCCAGGTAAACTTCACCTGATTCCTGAATCCAGTCTAGGGCCTAAAAGAGTACGCAAAAGAGATGGACCATAAATAGCACCATTATTTTTGTCATTTAAACTCTCTTGTTGCTAATATAAAACAGATGTCTTTTTAGCGCACCACTTTTCTCAAAAGCCTAAATACAACAGCTGTCTTTTTGTTATACTGTGACTGAATGCACGGGCTGACCTGCTTGGCACTGCGTTCAAACACCACATACTGCTGACATTGGTCCAGTCGTCGTTTCTTCAGCGTCCAGAAGTGAAGGACTCTGTTTTCCCTCTGCAGCAGTTCATTCAGAATGGCTGCACACAAAAGCAAAGGTTTAACCTTGTGCAGTTTTCAAATTATCCTATAACATTTTAGCACTCATCTGGGAGCATACAATTGGAAACAAGTAGAAACTATATCTAATTCCTGTGAGAGAACAAACTACTTCTATTAGATTACCCCCCCTTAACACTTTAGTGAGTAAACTAGTAAATAGGAATAAGCTTCCATTAACACAGTTAGTAGGTTGTCTAATGCAGCCTTAACCCAGGGGCACAGTGCTAATACAGTTATAACATTGTGTAGTGCTGACCTTTGACCTGTTGCTCAGGACCTCTGGTGTGGCTGGCAGCTCCGGGCATGCTTACATTGTTCCTGTGGATGTACTTAAGAAACACCTCAGCATTCCTTCGGGCCAGAGTGCAAGCCTGAGGCATAGAATCAGACACATCAATAAACAGTGCACAAAGCCCAGCCAATTGAGCATGCATTATTCACAGCAGGTGCTGCAAATCCTGACTACTAATGTGGAAATAGTTTATGCATTAGCCATATTCTGTAGATATTTATACTCTCAAGGTCAGAAATGTGCTGAAAGTTAAATTTGACACTGTATTCTTTCAGTAATATACCCATTCACCTTCAGAAAGGCCTCTTTTTGCTCCAGGTGTTTACTGATCAGAGGAACAAGGTGGTCACTCTCGGCGGTTGTTCCCAGTTTCTCATAACTGGCACACCAGTCCTCATCCCGCCGATACTCCTGCTCCAAACTCTCCAGCACACTACAAACCTGAATGCAAACTCAGAGTTAGAAATACCGTGAATGAACAAATTACACATCGACAACTGGTCCAATGTGTAGAAAGAGCTCAGCTGCACCTGTTCAGATGTCTTATAAAAGGCCACAGAAGCATTGACTAGTTTAAGGCGGTCCTCCATCTTTAGCATCAGCTGCTGCCAGTGCACAGCTACTTTCTCTGCACAGTTTCTAATGGCTTCTGGATCATAGTGACCTGCCTGTAGCATCATCTATGACAAAGGAAGAACAGGAATATACAGAGTGAATATATACATCACAGGACATACATCTGATACAGCACCTTGTCAAAGGCATGTTTACAAAAGTATAATTTTACCTCTGCTTTTTGCTGAACTTGCAAAGCACTTTGATGGGTCTTTTGAAGAGAGTTAGCATGGAAAAGAGACTGAAGAAGAAACAAGAGAATATAGTCAGCATCAATGCATCAATATTACATAATGTCTATATAATTGTTCTTTCTATTTCTTTTTCTATTCAAAATATAGAATTTATTTTTGGAATATGGTGAATGTGTTTACATTGAAATACATTTTGGGGAAGGTCTCATTTACAGGCTGAAGCTTTGTGAAATTTTATTAAAGGGTACCAACTTCATAATCCTTATTATACCACATTTACATTTATTTTTAGGGTCAAAGTATAAGCATTACACTGTTAACTATAAAATTGAACTCAATTACATAAAAAGAGTTGAAGTAATGGTTGTGTGTGTGTGTTTAGTGCATTAGCTAATGCTGTATTACATCACTCTTATAGAGCCATGCTTCATGTTGGGACACTCAGACCCAATCAGAGTCTCACAGGAGTTGAATTCAGGCCAAAATGCACATGCTGGGCCAGAGCCAGACTTGTGTGTTTGTGTGTGATACAATGCTGACTGAAGGGCTTTTACCAATGAGAGTGATCACACACGCTCGAGTCAGCCATTTAAAGAAAAAATGTCATTAAGACAATGTGCTTTAAACCCTTTTCTACTCTGCTTTAAAGAGGAGTAAAGAAGTACTAAAAAGAGTATTTGAGCAGACTGTATGTGCATTTCACAAACAATACACACTATATACATCATTTGCAAATGTCTGATCGCATCTGCTTCCTTTCAAAAATCAATACAGTGTGATATAATTATGGAGGCGAGTCTGGTTTATAGAAAGATCAAGTTCTTGTGTGACTGTGTATTAGTGTGCACACCAATCTGCGGCTTTTCAAACCAACGCATACGGAAATCATTAATACCAAAGTACAGTAAGCCTGTTTTGAGCAGAAATAATTGGGACGTATGTGTACCTCTATAGCCATCTGGAACTGTTCGTGTTCCCTCTGCAGCTGCTCAGCCTCAGACAGCGAGCTGGCATTCACCATGCTGGCATTTAGCATGGACTCACCGTTACGAATCCAACCTAATACCTAGTCAAGCAGAAAGACATAATGCAAAAACGCAAGTAGATACACTTTCCTTAAGAATAATACAGTGTTTGATGGATGCTTTTATAATGAATGTGTTTACAAGGTCATCCAGATTTTAAACAACAGAAACAGATGTGGAGTGAGACTAAAACACAAGGGTGAAGTATTAATTGTACTGTGCATGCTGTTTTGCCATGTTGCCATAGGTCTCATTAATATTTTAGCGTTATCCATCTCGAGCAGCAGTCTGTTTCCTGTTCAGGCACTCAGCATATTTATATTCACAGCTGCAGCAGCTTCTTAAAAAAAGAGTCACGAAACATCTTTGCCCCATCGAAGAGGAAGAGCTGGGTGTTGACATGCCTCTAACACAGAGGAGTGACTCTCTCCAAATCCTTTCTTTTTTTCTGATAATGAAAAACAGCTGACCGCAGTGTGTTATTATTTCCTTTTAAGGATGCAGTCATCTTTGGCTTAGGTGTAGGATCATAATTTTGTTCATAACTGGTAGTTTGGTGGAAACAATAACATATAGATTTCTGCCTGTAACTGCCCTACACTGCTTCTGAAACTCTCCTGCTAAAAGCCTAACCACATCTAGCAATAAAACCTACAATGCAAATAGCACAGACTGTTTTATTGTACCTGTTTAACCTCAGCCTGTAGGTGGCGTAGCTGCAGGGTTTGCTCCAGCCTTGTGTGAGAATGTTGAGCACTGCGGTCCACTTCCTGCTGCTTCTCATGAAGAAACTCCAGCAGTTCCTGAACCTGAGAGGCCAAGTCCATGTCCTTTTCTCCAGTCAGCTCAATCCCTGATGCACAAACACAGAGATTATACATGCTCTATTAACAGGATCTACAAAAAAAATGCATGTTTGTATTGGGTTATGATACATAACTTTATATTTTAGTGATATATAGTACCTTTTATTTATGTCCAATTGTACATTATGTACTCTAGTGCAAATACAATACATCATATTTTGTTATTTGAAAAGCAAAAAAAAGGGGACAGAAGCAGCTTTACAGATGTTTCCGCACCAGGGGGCAGATTGACCATGACCTCTGTCTACATATCTAAAATCTTTAAGAAGATTGTGGTGATTATTTAACCTAATTCTCTTCCTACACCCATGCTGTTCTTTGAGATCATAGTTAATGACATTGCCAAAGAATCAAACATTATCTATTTTTTCTACTTTACCATCATTCAGAATTTGGTTCAATTGTGGACATTTGGTGAATTAAAACTCTTCAAATGTGTTTTGTAAACTGACCTATAAGTTCCGCTCATGAGTGTTAGATCTTTAAGGTCATGTTAGTCTATACTTCCTCTCAGTGTTACCTGAGGCTTGAACCTCCATGATATACTGGTGAAGGTCCTGGCCTTGCTGCATCACTTCGTACGTCATATTGTTCATTGCAGCTTTTCTCTCGGCATGCCGTTTAAGTCTCTGCTCAGCAAGGACAATGTCCTCAGAGCTGCCAGAGGAGGAGCTGCTTCCCCCACTGCTACTTCCACTGCCGCCACCAGAGCGCCCAGCTTCATTCAGCTGCCGGGAAAGGTCCTCATTCCAAGTGTCCAATTCTGAGGTCACCTACAAGATAAAAATATATGTTACTCATGAATGAAATTTATTTAATGATTTACGTGAAGCAACTGAACCCATGATGTGTGTGATGGCTGGTGACTTACCTCAATAGTATACTGCTCAAAGATTCGTAACTGTAAGAAGATGTCCAGCTTGATTTTGCGTTCGTGGAATAGTTCCTCCATTTGACCCTGGGCCTCGTCCAGCTGCTGCAGCACCCCCTGGATATGTGCAATGGAACTGCAGTGTGGTGTCTTATTGGTTGACATGGCTGCATCTCTGTAGGGAAAGAGACAGAGGGAGACATTACACCACACTGAACCAACCAGAACCTGCTAGGGAACCTGGACAGACCTTTAAAACATAATCCATTTCCATAATCCTACAGAAATTGTGTGAGTGAGACAAATTACAGTTTCAAATGACAGTAAAAGTTTAAAGAAAGTTACTATGTATTTATTATGAAGCTTCAATGTGAATATTATAAATCCAATGACAAAATATGAGAACAAAAGGAAAGTTGTAAGTACATAACTAGAGATATGATACAAAGAAATAAAGATAAAGAGAAACATTTTTGGCCTAAACTTTAATATAATTAAGCTAATAACTTTAACACTTGATTCTCTGTAACATTTGAATTACAAGACATTTTGATATTTTTTTTGCCAATTTCAGCTTTGAATTTCTGCTTCTCTTAAATGCTATGACTTTGATAAATACCTGAGCTGCTGTATTAATTCCTCCCCTTCTTTAATCACGTTGAGTGTTGCCTCTAGTGTTGCTGTCTGCTGCTGCTGAAACTGCTGGATCAGAGTCTGAACAGAGTCCACTGAATCACAGCACACGTCGTCCAAAAGCTGCTTCTGTAGCTCCTCCATCCAGGACCACAGCTACAAACACAGCAGATACTTGTTCAATAAGTGGCAGGTGATAAGGGTAAAGTTTGTTCATGGTGGAATGGAGACCAATCTATGTGCTGGTGTAATAGATGGGAGCAGAAGAAAAGAAAAAAATTAATGTGTCAAATTTCTTTTATAAATGACTCTTTCATAGTGGTAAACCTTAAAAACCCAAGCCATAAGAGAGTGCTTCTAACTAAATTTAGAAAGAGCTGATCACAGGGCCATAACATGCATTACAGTTTGTTAATTTTTTTTATTTTTTTATTGTTTAAGCTGATTACTACTTAAAACAAAAAACAAAAAACAAAATCTGGAAACCTGCCTTGTGTTTCTATTTAGGTTGTGTATGTGTGGGTCATACCTCTTTGGTGTGTGTATGAAAGGAGACTGAAATGTCAAGAAGCAGCTTTCTGTGTTCTACTCGGCGAACAAAGTCCTGGATTCGGACTTCTAGGTGTCTGGCTGCCTTATAAATCTCCTCAGGGTCACACTCTCCAGTTTGAGCCAGCTGCTCAGCCGCCTCCAGCAGCTTGTCTGCATTGGTGTATGTATTCTAGATGGATAAAAATACCAATAATATGTTTTGTTGTTGGTCAGGTGTTTTATTGCAAGATGGAAAAGCCTATTGTCACTCTTTAATCAGTTTAAATATATTTCTAATTGGTGTTTTATGAGGAGACTTTAGTCTTTAGGCTTTAGTTTAAAAGATGTACCTGACATATCAAACATTGGTGGTATAACATGTTTTAAATTGTTTAAGGTGAATCCTAGGTTGTGGGTAAATTTGAGCCAGATCTGTGACATCATTCCTGCATAAACAGATATTTAAGTTTTATTTAGAGATATATTATTTTACTCAACTGCAAATATTATTACACCTAAACATTAATTCTGGAAAATGAATTTATGTAAGTAATGGACGCATACATTCAATATTATGAGGAGAAATGATCATAGCAATTTGTAAATGAACTGTATAAACATTTTATTTCATGCTCTGACTCCCTAAAAATAAATCCTGGCTGTTTTCTAAAACTCAAAAAATGGATTAAACTCACTCACATTCTGTTAAAGGATTAGCACTGTCACTATGTCAATGTCACTTCAGGGAAATACAGTATATCCAAAATATTAGGATGGGTTTATAAAAACTGGCGGTTGTTGAAGATCCATGTCCTTTTCATTATTCAAGAATACAAACAGGAGTATTTTGGTTAAAGCTTACAGTCGGATGTTTGAGGGATTAGGAAGGAGATAAAGATTATATAAATACAAGAGATTATCACAATTTACTGCAAGAATGGTTTGCTGAACTGTGGTGATTATAGTTGTATGATGACGGAATCAGAACAGAACCTAGTCCCTGCAGAGTGAGAGCAAAGTTCACTTGATGTGTTAGTTCTGGATTTATGCTTGTAGACTTTAAAAACATTTCCGTCTTTCTTTATTTTCTTCTTCCAGTCACTTGAAATAACGTGGCTTTCTATTTTAATAAATAAAACTAATCCTAAATGTATTATTTGATTCTGATTATTTCCAAAGTTTTTGGTAAGACATACCCTTTAGGTCAAGCACACAAGAATTTAGCTTTTATAAAGACAGACATGGTTCTGCACACATACATTTTAATTAATGCATTAAAAGAATACTAAAGGGTTTGCCGCTCTATTCATGTTATTTGCTTTAGATGTCACACTTGGTGCTATGAAAATAAAAATAAACCACAGACAAGCATATATTAACAACTGAAGGTCCAGGAACAGAGTTTGGAGATGCTTCACTGTAAGACATTAGATGTGGAGGATTGTTTAGTCTCTGAGATCTTTTTGTTTGTTTTTCTGTCATACATTAAATGATTTTATTTTATTGCTGACACATACAACATACTTGCTCCAAATGTTTAGCTTTCTTTAAAGGTGTATCAAATATTTTTAACAGTAAATTCTTGAGGAAAAGATAACAGATTTGCAGATCTTCAGGAAAAGCTTGTGACCATAAATGGTTATGCAGAGGCATGCCTCATGCAAAAGAGACTTGCCACTACCGGCAGGACGGTTTTGAGAATTTGGGATTAATCAAGGCTGATTACTTACAGATGTGTTCGAAGCAAGCAAAGAGGCACCTGATAAATACTGTGCAGTAATTTGAATTTTCACAGTTGGAACGAGGTTTTGTATAATTAAACACAACCAACCAATAAAAACAACCTCACTTTACAAACATAATTATGTTTACTTTTTAAATCCCAGAATGAACACACTCACCTGAGCAACATCTTCAAAGTCGTCATGTCTTTTCTGCAGGGCCCGAGCTCTGTGAAGAGACTTCCCAACACCAGTGTGTTTGCTGAGGAAGGCCTCACCATGGTTTTCTATCCAGTCCATCACCTGGATGAGGAGACAGTGACGATCATGGACCTCTCTACCCTCACAGACACAGATCTGCAGTACAAAACTCTCACAGCTCATGAATTAAGGATGGAGCCAATGAAACCTTCATGATCGGGATGAGAAATTAGGTCACAGCTGCTCAGAGGAACTGGATTAATACTAGATAGAGATGTGCTTGAGATATATCAAGTCTCTATTGCTTTGTTGTTGATTATAATACCTACACTGCTGAAACTGTATTACAGGATATAATAACTATATCAATTTTCTGACATGTTGTGGTTGTTAAATCTGTATTTTTTAATCATTCATGTCATTGATTGAATTTAACCTCGGGTTGATTAGGGCTAATTACAGCACTCATACTAAATTGTCAAACTAATAATTCATCAAAGCTCTGTGTTGCTTCACGGTTCAAAATAACCTTCTTGAAATAAGCAATGCCCCAAGGACTCAGAACTGATTTGTGGGCTTTTAAGGAGAAACGTGTATGACCTCAGTGCAGGGAAGTCAGTAAAGCTGGTGCCACGGAAGAGGTCAGCAAAAGGTCACAACAGACTGTAGCATGACTGCAGCTGGACCATCTGCCAAATAAAACTGCACACCTAATAAGTTCTGTTTCGAGCTTCACTTCTGCATCTATTCCTCTGGGGTCACATTTATCCTGTAGCATTACAACTGTGCTGGAACAGCCCTGTTTTCAGTGATTTATAGACTATTGCTACGAGCTGACTCTCTCCCTTGCTAGTTTTTCTCACTTTCAGAGTATGTCTCTTACCCGTTCTTCAGAGTATGTGTGTCTCCTTTGTCTGTCTCCGGAGTCTCATAGAAACTGATGCATGACGATTATACTTGGCAAAGTTCTTTTTGGATGAATTTATAACCTACTGATATGATCTCTTATTCCCTCAGTATTCCATTCTCTCTCTTTATCTCTCTTTAATGCAGAACATACACAAAGATTTGAATTACAATGGGCTGTTTCAAAATAAATTCAGTACACTTCTGGTATAATATTTCTAGATACAGAACCTGTCCATAAAGCACTTTGACTTACCCAGTGTATGGATTGTGCTAATGTGCTAAATAAAATTACCTTGCTTTGCCATAAAACATAAGTAACATATATTTTTTTAAGTTTTTTTTGTCAACACATAAGGAAAAAATACAATATTTACATTCAACCATAATTTATATTGACCAAAAAGCGTGTAGACCTAACTGAGGTGGGATGTATTTAATTTTGACGACTGCTAAAGTTATACTTCTAATGTTAGAAGAGACTCGTCAAAGGCAGATTTTAAGTCCAGTGTTTTCCGTTATCAGAAAATATTATAAACTGAGTCATGCGTCCCACTATGAGCTAATCAATTCAGTGACACACAGTCATTTTAATGACAAATGTTTAGTAATGAGACAAAAATCTGTTTCCTTTCTTTCACTCAAAAGAAAAGACATCTTCAGATTGTCCCCATGTGATTTTTTTTCCAATACTTCACTGAAGCCTGCAGCATTTGATTTTACCCCGCTACATTACTCACAGGCTCAAAATCACATTAAAGAAAGTGAAATAACACAAATTCTCTCCTCCAAAGCCGATGACAGCCTCAGTGGTGGTTAGAAACTACTTTCATAAAATATAGCAGTAATATTAATTCTTAAGACCCCATATTTACGTAAACTTTTAGGAATCTGGGTTGACACCTTTCCATAACCACACAGCTATTTGATCTGTAAAATACAGCACCAGGCATAACAGCAAGTGTGTTCGATCTTGTGAATTTTCACTTGCCGTCTATCCTGCGACAAAAGATCACAAGTAATGTTGAAGCGATTTTCTTCTGTTCTGTTTCAGAGAAGTTTATCACACACAGTTGTCTCTTAACTTGATTACATGCTTGCATAAAAGATTACATGCTCCTCTGTGGTTAGAGTGAATCCTAGACTTGTGGGAAAGAAGAACTCATACATACCCATTTTCAAAAATTAACTATGCCTTTTCTTCTTGAAAAGCTGGCATTAAAAAAGAAAGCAATCATAACACCCAACAGCACTAAATCTATCTCCTTTACTGCTCGCTTTGTGTTTTGTATTTTCATCTCTTCCTCTTGTTATGTGTAATAAATAGTACCTGTTGGACATCCTGCTGGAACACACACAACTGCAGTCTCTGGTGCAGTCGGACTTTTCTGTGTTGCCAAATATTCTCCAGGCGCCGCTGATGATGGAGCACCTCGTGAACCACGTCTAGGATACAGTGAACCTGCAAAAAAAAACACACAGACACACCATATGGTCAGTACTTGTACATTTAGACATTCATGTCACAAAGGTTAAAAAGAAAGAAAAGAAAAATGAAAGTATGATACTGCTGATTTAGATAAAGGTGACCCACATAAGTGGCTGTAGTACAGGAAACACATACACTTTCGGTTAAACAAAATCAGGGTTTTGCTGGCAAAACTGTATTTATTTTTACAATTAGCACATTGCCCGGAGAAACAGCAGACATTTTATTGTTTCCACAAGCTAAAAGATAATCCTCACATTCCTTTAAATACTCTTTTTTAATTGGCTTAAAAAACGTAGACACTCACCGCTTTGGAATAATTCGCAGTTGCTGTCAGCGACTCAGAGTTGCCAGGACTCAGAGGCCTTTGGAGGACGTCCAATAGGGCTTTACCGTCCTGACTCACCTAGACATATAAACAGGTTAAAAAAAGAAAATACTAAACAACTGAAATGTTTTGCTTTGTTTGCAGAGCTCCTCTGTGACCATTTACCACATCACTGCAACATTCATTACATCTTCTGTAATTTACCTGTTTTTGTTACATTTCTGAACAGTAAATCTATGCTGACACATGTATAATGTATAATCTAGAAACAAAACACCACAATGTACAGCAAAGGCTAAAAAAATAGTAGAGTAAAGGAAAATGAGCTACTGAGCTATATATTGTTTTCACCACATAAAACAAACTATAGTATATGAAAAAACTTTGTTCGCAGGAAAAGCCGCTCTCATGCCAAACCTAACCAAGTTTCGTGGTGTATATCTGCGTTTGTGTTTTTGGGCCCATTTTTGACAGATAAGCATGAATTGAGCTCTAAATGCAAAATGTCTAAAAATGATCAGGATCGTTCCGAAACTAAATGTGCCAAAGAACAGGTTAAATACTGTATATTTCTAATATACAATAAATCTCACTTGAAAAAATTGTGAGTGATCAGATACTGTGTGGTGACACCATTAACAGTGCTTAAACATATAACAAATACATGCCAGGGAACATTCAAGCATTAGTTGTGTTTCAGGTTTACCTCAGTGTAAGCTTGAGTGACCTGCTCATACAGACTCTGGTGACGATGAATAGCAAGCTCTAGTTCCTGCATCTCAGAGGGTAGTCCTCCCTCACTGCAGACTTTGCACCAGGCGTCAACCTCTGACAGGAACTAATGGAATAAGTCAAACACAAACAGTTTGAAGATTGGTAAAAATATAAAATTACACAGTTTCTAAATATGACACAAACCAAAGACGTTATGGTTATATGACATAGATAGTAATGGAAATGTGCAGTGATTTCAGTCCCCTTTTCAGTCTTTTTAATTTCAGCCACTCATTTCTCTGACCACCTGACGTCTCCTGTTCGTACTGTACACATGTAGCTAATGTCAAGGCCTCAGCAGGAACCAAACAAGTCCCATCTGTTGCCATGGCAACCTTTCAAGAAACACCAGTCAAATGGTTTGATCTATCAAATGAAAATAGAAACTAAAAATTTCCCATTTACATTTCATGCAGAGACTCAATGAGCCACTTAGTAACAGCATTGTGATGGTTAAGTGGAGCACATTTAACAGAAAGGTCAACGGGTAATAAAATGAGACTACAGCCATTTGTATTAATCAGTTGGGTGTGTGGAATTACGGGGCACTTATGATCTTACCTGCTCAGCTTTTTGGTGAAAGACAGATGACATTGCAAGGATGGTAGACCGTTCATCAAGTGCAGCAGCAAAGCTTTTCCAGTCCTGATCGAGCTGACTTGAGACTTGCTTGATTTGTGTTGAGGCGTAATGACCAGCCTCCACCAAGCGGCTCGCCACCGACATGATCCTGTTGATATTTACATAGGCATTCTGGGGAAAAAAAAGACAGCACAGGATCTTTTGGACCTGTTCTTGGAAAAAAAAACTGACAAGATCATAGATTTCTCTGTAAGATTCCACCTCTGCGATAAATCCTTTGATAATTTTTTTCGATAAAAATAACAATGCAACTTTCTCACTTAAGACAGAGACTGAGATGTTGGTTACCATGGAATTCATTGCAAAGTGATTGTGTTGAGTTTGCAGCTCAACGGCGTGCTGATAACTACGGCCAATCTCCGTGTGACTCTGCAGGAACACTTCCTTGTTGTGCCTGATCCAGTCAAACATCTAACAAATAAAAAATATTATTTGCAATATCATTAGACGCATAACAAATACAAAAACAGCAACAAAAAGCAAACACTGACAGAGAGTCGCAGACACATTCTCTATATGTTTTGGTAATATAAGGATAAAATGAGCACAAGTTTGTTCATTATCAGAACCAGACAGGCTTTGCTCAGTATTTGCAGCAGATGGAGGCTGAATGTCAAGCCTAATTATTTCTTTGGCTTGGCCTCTGACTGTTTTCCACATTGTTAAGTCATTTGTACACCCGCGCAGTTCCCCAGCGTGACAACACTTGATGTGGACAAAACTGCTTTTTCGTTCTGTTTACATTACAGTAAATATTTACTGCTCCTGCATGTGGATTTTTACGTCAACTAAAACACCAACTGTGTAGACGCCCATGAGAGTTTACAGTTTTGTATCCACAGAAGTTCATACAAGTCACTGCATGTGATACTAAGACCTTCAGTGATAGATTTAGAATGGTTTAGTTGATTTGTTTGGCTTTTAACGACAAGTGAATGTGAAGACTTAAATAGGTTACATGTCTTCTTTTTAAGCTTTGCCACAGCATGTTAGACTTAAACTGACATGGTTGATGCTTGTTGTCCTCAGAGATTGGTATGTTAATTGTAAATGGAATTCAAACATCTAGTCACATCCACAACAAATCTCTTAACTGGCTCAAGTGAAGTATTTCTGATTGATTTTCCCCCGAAAAAAGACATTTTATACAAAGAAAAGGTACAAAGTTGCATCATCTATCATCTTGACTAATCACTGCTTTTGTTTTGTTTATAATAACATTTGCGCACATCAAATGTAAGGCCCCAAACTGTCAGCAAAAACAATTATGATTATCAAGAAAACACAAATGCAAGATGCAGATGTGTATTTCTTACAGCTCTTAATGATCAATGTGAGCTCACTAGGGTTTCCCAAGTTTTTCACAATCAATCCCAGAGCTACGGGGGATGTGAATAATTTAAAAGAAAAGCAGCCCCTGTAATGTCATCACAACAGGCTTCTTACACGTGTTATACTTATTTACCCTAGCTCACATTGCATTAGTAGCAATCTCAACAAATCTGATTAAAGTTCACATATACGTACCTTTTCTGCATCCTGTTCAAATAGTCGTAACTGAAAGCACTGGTCCAACTTTAGCTTCCTGGCGTGCCACATCTGATGGAGATGCTGCCTCGTAGAATGAAGCTTATCAAGCAGACTGGCTACCTGCAGACACAAGTTACCACCATTTGGTTTTCAGAAACTTTTATGCAGTTCATAATTTTCATGCTAGATTTAATGTATTCCAGATCTGGATCAAAATCCATTTTAAATGCAATTTGCTTTTAGAAAAATACTAATCTGAGTATTAAATAAACAGTTATGTTCACATGCCTACATGTAGATGAGCTAAACCAGCCAACAATATTTTAATTGTTCCCGACAATAATATGAGGTTCAGGTTTGAAAGAAAATATAAAATATGATTAATTAAATTAGGACTTATTAATCTTTTTACTCTTGTATAATAGTAATAACCAATTCAATATATAACATCAAAAATAATAGATAACATAAGGATAATATTTAAGACATGAAGTGTCAAATGGTATAATGTAACATCAATGTGAATATTAATGCACTGCTACATTGTAAGGCAGAATATTTTTCATAAAAACAAGCCGTGCACAGAAGCTTAGTGTGTACCCTGCGGAGTCCTTCACATGACAAGCTAACATGCAGCGAGGGCTTCTCATTAGTGCTAATGAGGGATGCTAACAAGCTCCGGGCCAGAGCAAGGTGAAGAACCAATGGGACTGCTCATTTCATGTACGCAGCATTAGCATGTGCGTTCAATTTTACAGATTGTCAGTGGATGGGTGTAGTAAAATGTTATGTATTCACAACAAAGATTAATCTGTCCATACTTTCTTTTGTGATACAAGAAACTCTTGCCCATTTGGTGAATAAATGTCTTTTCCTGAACTGCCCCAAAATAGTCCAGTAGTAAAACTATTCCAAGAATCAGAACTACATTTAAGTGCCCAACCAACTAATTAACTATAAACTTTACCAAGCCATGAACACTATCCTCTCCTGGAGAACAGGCAATCTTGAAATAAAGTCAAGCTGCCAGTCTGCAGCTACAGACTAATTAGCTCTTTCATGGCAATCTTAAATGTGATGACCTATATAAGGAAAATAGTAGGTTTGGAGATAAAGCAAAAAGTTGGATCTATTTTTAACTTAACTTCTAAATAGTTTTCTCTGTCTTTTTAGATTGTTAAAAAATGAATAGCGTTGCAGTGAATATTATAAAATACCTTAGGAACCAAGCTCTGGAAGTCAGGAGAGCCAGAGATACAGTTTCTCCCTGAGAACCCATCACTGGATCTGATACACTGCAACAACCTCTGGCCTTCCCGGTCCAACTCTTCCACTGGAGCCTTCAGCACCTACAAAAAATGGAGACCAAAATGTATGAAACAAACTTGACACAAATGAAGGCTTGGACTCACAGCAAAGAAAAGAAACCATGACAAAATGCAAAAAATTTGCAATAATTTTTTGGGAAGTGTTGAAGAGGGATGATGATTTTTCCTCAGATTATAGACAGAGTACTACTTATGTTATTGTCTTTAATTGTGACGGCATCTCACCTTCTTCTTGAGCTGTGTGTGTTCTTCAATTAGCCGACGAGATCCCTCCACATCTGCCGGAAATTCTTTCTTTGACTGTAGTTCCTAAAATACAAGGTGCAGCTTTACGTAATATTAAGTCCACAATAAATTGGGCTACATACAAGTAAGCTACACCGCTATGGATCTTATTTGTTAAAACACTCCTTTTATTCAATGGCACTCACCTGTAGATCCTCCAGTCGAGATAAGAGATGAACTGCATTTGACATGAACTCCTCCAAAGACACTCTCAGGTCTAGCCACTCCTCGTGGTTGTAGTCCAGAGATCCTTCAAAGTCGTCAGTCAGCTGCGAGGGATCCACCAGTTTGGACAAACCTTCCACTGACACCATGGTGGTCTGATAGACAGTAATGAGACAAATTAAAATAAAGACTATCACATACTGTATATGCTTAAAAATAATCAAAAACATAATCATAGGAAGAATATTGTTTCTATTGACCAGGCCTAATGCACATTTTATTTATTGCCAACTTAAGGTAGGACTTAAAAAAGTTTTTCTAAAAGTTGTAATTAGTTGCTTGTACCTCTTGTTGATTATTTTTCTTTTTCATATCTTTCTATTTTCATCTTTTCAGAAGAATTACTGATTAATAAAATAATTAAAATAAAGGCTGGTAAAAATTGCTAAACATAGCTTAAAAAAAGAAACTCTTTAAAAACATTAGCTACTCCTGCCGTGTCCAGGTCAGGTTTGAACCATTATTAACAAGACAAAATACAAAGACACAGACCTCAAAGGAGAACTTTGCACTGCCAAAGTTTGTCTTCTGTTTCTGCCAGAAGTTGTCTGGCTTTATGATGAGAGCCACACAGATCTCTGCGGGGAAAAACTCTTGAAGTGTCTTTAATAGTGGCTTGATGAGTTCCCACTTGGAGCCACGCATGTCGATGATGACAGTAAAACCACGCTTGCAAACATCCTCACTGCAAACAAGTGGAAACTTAACATTGAAAAATGAAATAATTTGATCTTTTAGCCGCTCAATTTATCCTTGTTCATTGAAAGGCCCTTAGCAAACTCTGACTTGACAGAGCCCTTTCAGACCTAAATCCTTCCATTCAATCAACAACATTCAAAACTGTGCCAAAGATGCATTTTGGTTTTTGAAGGGCATTACAGCCAGGTGCTGCTGCTGATGGGAGAGTAAAAACGGTCTGTAATTACCTGCACACTCCCACTTTCTATTAATATAAATTCTACAATGGCACATTCATTATAACCTGCCTCCAGGAAGCACAAACTCCACACGTCACCATGGAAACAGCAGTTCGATTAGCAGGCGGCTCTGGAGCGGGACTGATAAAGATCGAATAACAGAACTGATTTTGGGTTAGATTCCCTAATCACACTGTGTTCTGCTCAGGCAGGTAAATCTATTAAAATGCACACCAGTCTCTTCATGCGCCTACAGGCACATGGAAGTTTTAAAGTGGCACTGGTTAAACTGGGGACACAATGTATTTTAGTAAGACCCTTTTTTCTGTATTTAGATTTAGAAGTGAATATTAAAAATATGTCATTATTAAGGCACTAAACCTGACTTTTAGCTAGATATTGGGATGTCACATTGGCAGAAAATAAACCCCAAAACAACATTGAAGTTTTCAATTGCGTTCAGTGAGTGAAGTAGGACCAGACACATGTGTTTTAGCACTGAAGGGGACAGACTTGCTGCTGTCTGCTGCAGACACTGCAGTTTTCATGCTGATGCTAATGAAATGCTGCTCTCTATGTGCCGCTGTGATGGAGAAGAAAGAGGCGTTTGATTTCACGGTGTGGACAGCTCCGAAGCACTCCACAAGCACTTCACCCTCCACTTCATCGTTTTTTATGTCTTGTTCACTAAGTGGCATGGGCTTTCAGGTCTGAGTGAGAAGGTTAAATGTAATGGTGGATGTATTGTGAATGAATAAACTCTAACTGTGCAATTAAAATAGTCAGAGGCAAGTTGTGTTAGTTATGGGAGGATTTATACCTGGGAACAGTAGACAGGTACGTCACCAGCCTCCTCAGGTCCTCCTGTTTTATTCGGTCATGGTTGCTTCTGGCAGGAAACGTCAGGATTGGTCCTCCTCTTTTATCTCTCCCACCTGTGCACAAAGAATTTCCCTAATTATAATAAAATTACAAGAATACTGCAAATAAAAAACATATTTGTTTTATGAAATCCTTTTTATGAGTTTAGTTAAAAACAATTGTAATCAAGGCAAAATGTTTAAGTAATTGTGATATTGATTCTAGGCTAGATCATTAATCTATTATATAAAAATATAAATATAATATATATAATAAAAAAAGATTAACGTCTGCAGTGTGTATGCAGAGTGACTGAAAAATAGTCACAATTTTTTAGTGTGCAGCCTAGAGATAACACAGAATAGCCCAGAATAAATTCATCATATTTCATTTTTGTTCCAATTTTGAGAGAGTAGCTAACATTACACATTTATTGTTATAGTACTGTGTGAGCCAAAAAACAATAGAACAGAAAAAGAAAGTAACGGTTGATTTTGTTATTCAACACTGTAACTGTTATCGCTACACACTCGCAAAGTAGAGCTTATCACAGTTAATCCAATACCATATTTTACATTAATGGCTCCAGTATCTCTGTATCTGTAACTCAACCCTCTCACATTAGGCCATAAACACACTCGCCAAAACTCACCCAAAACACAAACTCACTCTCTCTTCCTCTTAGTGTGATAAATTATGTGTGCAGAGATGTTTCGGTCAGATTAATGCAAGAAACACAAACCACAGTGTTTAAAAAAGTGCTACTCAGACGTGTGTGTGATTTGGAAGGGAGTGCACCGCTGCAATCTGAAGGAGGACTCTTGATGACAGGCGTTTGGCTTTCCCTCATTGTCTCATTATTCCACTATATTTGTCTTCTTCTGTCTTTTTAGTGCTTTAACTCCCAACTAAACATAAGCCCCCTTCCCGAGCCTCAAAAAAGAAATAAGTTTTTAAAGTCCAATAAAACCAAAAAAATAAAAAAATTGACCGAATGTTTTTTAAATTACATGTGAACTTACTGAGTTATTATGATATTCACACAACACATCTCACACAAACTAAAATATGCACATGTGTTTTTATTACTATTATTATTATTATTATTATTATTATTATTATTATTATTATTATTATTATTATTATTATTATTATTATTATTATTATTATTATTATTATTATTATTATTATTTAGGGGGACGTGACCTATGCCTAAATCCTTCTATATTTTATACTCAAAAGCCAAGCTCAGTTTCTTATCACTTGCATGTTTGAGACTTCAGGAAGACCTGTGGAGCTAAATCTGCTTTATCTGACTTGTTTTTTTGGCACACTCATATTGAAAAGAGCAGAGAAGTTTACATAAGTCATGTTGAGGGTGTGAAGGGCCTGTGATGTCTTTCCAGACCTGTTTTCTGACTCAGGAGGTGTCTCGGGGTGGCCTTGTTCACTATCATAATCTCTTCTGCAGTGCAGGTTTACTCAAATGTAAGTACAAGATGCTGACGCTACAGTACACTAGAGACAATGCAGCTTAGCCAACTGTCTGTAGTTGGGCTGAAACTAAGCGTCTCTGAAAAACCCTACTGATACTACCTTTTTATCACTACTGTACTTATTTTTATGTTTTACACACAAAAAAAAAAAAAAAAACAACTCCCTGAAGTCTTCAATGGCTATTCTTACTATAACCTACCCACATACAATGGTAAAGTGAATGGTGAATACTGCCAACTATAGATGATTGAATGAAGACATTAGCTTTAACACAAAAGTTGCATGCTGTATTTTTATCTCAGTGTGTCCTTAGATCAGCAGAAAAACATGTTAATGCAAACTGTTCCACTGTGCTTTAGATGTGTTTCTCTTTGTAGGGGTTTGGACACAACCTCATTAACTTTTGACAGGACATGCTTTTGACCTCCTCGTGCACTCACCTGAAACAAAGGCCACTTTCTCCTTTAAGATAGGCAGAACATCAGACGCCTTAATGCCTTCGGTCCTGAAAGAACCTGGGGAAAGACGAGAAAGAAACAGTCCATCAGGAGAGCTTTAAGCTTATAGCATAAATCCCATTATCAGATCAACATTCTTGCAAAAAGGAACATTCACACAGAAAGCTAGCTTTTGGAAATATTTTTGTATCCTATTTTAGTGCTCTATCTATAGTCTAAAGTTCTCTAAAATAACATTAGCCCTGGCACAGTTACTTTTTACAAACATATAGATGCTATAAAAGCTAAATCATTATTTTGAATCCCTACAGTATAGAGTGAAATGTAATTAAACTCCCTCATGCATTGTTCATAGTCCTCCTCAGTTTCCTCCCTCCTGCAGTTCATCTGGTGTTGCCCGTCTGTCATGTTACAAAATCTTTCGCTCTCATTTTTGTTCTCTCTCTGTCTGCCCTTGTACTAGAAGCCCATATGCCCATCTCCTACTGTGTGTGTGTGTGTGTGTGTGTGTGTGTGTGTGTGTGTGTGTGTGCGTGCGTGCGTGCGTGCGTGCGTGCGTGCGTGCGTGTGTGCGTGTGTGTGTGTGTGTGTGTGTGTGTGTGTGTGTGTGTGTGCATGTGTGTGTGTGGAGCCAGGTCCAAAGTCATTCCACAGTCAGAACACTAAGTCGACAAAATTATCAGTGTACAGAGACTTTAATATGACTGGTCGCTAAAATAAATATTTTATATTCATAGAACAATTGGCTTTAAAAAATAAAAAAATAACCAAATATGGCTTGTTCAGCCAATATTCAGCTTGTGAATCCCAAATGTATCTGATGTGCTCAACAGCAGATCATAACAATACAAATGACAGATGACAAGTTAAAGTACAAATTTACCATGGCTGGTATCTGTTATACACTCAATCCTAAAGGATTATTAGGAACACCTGTTCAATTTCCCATTAATGCAAGAATCTAATCAACCAATCACATGGCAGTTGCTTCAGTGCATTTAGGGGTGTGGTCCTGGCCAAGACAATCTCCTGAACTCCAAACTGAACGTCAAAATGGGAAAGAAAGGTGATTTAAACAATTCTGAGCGTGGCATGGTTGTTGGTGCCAGACGAGCCGGTCTGAGTATCAATCAATCAATCAATCAAATATTATTTATATAGCGCCTTACAACAGCCAAAAGGTGCACAAGGCGCTTTCCAAGAAAACAACAAAAGACAACATTAAGAAAACAAAAGAAACAGATGGAAACAGGATCAAGTCTGACGCTCTGTCTTAAAATTCTTAGAAAAGAAATAAGTTTTCAGGTGTGCTTTAAAAACACTCAGCACAGTGATGTTTCGGAGGTGCACAGGAAGTGCATTCCTCAACTTTGGTCCTTGAACGCTAAATGACCGGCCTTTAAACTTTTTATACCTGTATGTAGGAGTCACTAGAGAAATGTGCTCAGAAGAGCGAAGTGTTCTACAAGAGTATTTCACAATCTGCTCAGTTACTGGGATTTTCACGCACAACCATTTCTAAGGTTTACAAAGAATGGTGTGAAAAGAGAAAAACATCCAGTATGCGGCAGTCCTGTGGGGGAAAATGCCTTGTTGATGCTAGAGGTCAGAGGAGAATGGGCCGACTGATTTAAGCTGATAGAAGAGCAACTTTGACTGAAATAACCACTCATTACAACCGAGATATGCAGCAAAGCATTTGTGAAGCCACAACACAACCTTGAGGCGGATGGCTACAACAGCAGAAGACCCCACCGGGTACCACTCATCTCCACTACAAATAGAAAAAAGAGGCAACAATTTGCACGAGCTTCCATCCCTTTATGACCACCATGTACCCAGCCTCTGATGGCTATTTCCAGCAGGATAATGCACCATGTCACAAAGCTCGGATCATTTCAAATTGGGTTCTTGAACATGACAATGAGTTCACTGAACTAAAATGGCCCACACAGTCACCAGATCTCAACCCAATAGAGCATATTTGGGATGTGGTGGAACGGGAGCTTCATGTCCTGGATGTGCATCCCACAAATCTCAATCAACTGCAAGATGCTATTCTATCAATATGGGCCAACATTTCTAAAGAATGCTTTTCAGCACCTTTGTTGAATCAATGCCACGTAGAATTTAGGCAGTTCTGAAGGGGAAAAGGGGTCAAACACAGTATTAGTGTGGTGTTCCTAATAATCCTTTAGGTGAGTGTATGTTGGCATTGTGCTGGTGTTCCAGAAACTAAACTGACTCAACCGTTATGGCACAGGACTCATTCAAATGGTTATTATATAAGACAACAAAAAAAGAAATTATTCATGTAAATCAGTTCTAAACTGCATTTAGAGGTGATGTAAAATATGAGTCTAATCTGATTACAACATAGATGTATATCAAAGCATCACTTAATATCAGTAAATATGTCTACAGTTGAATACAATGATAATAATAATAATGGGTTGGATTTATATAGCGCCTTTCTCAGGGACTCAAAGCGCTTTACAGGTCATCCATTATTCATTCATACACAGTCACACCGGTGATGATAAGCTACAACTGTAGCCACAGCTGCCCTGGGGCACACTGACAGAGACGTGGCAGCCATTCTGCGCCTACGGCCTCTCCGACCATCACCACATACATTCACTGCACATTCTTACACGGTGGGTTAAGTGTCTTGCCCAAGGACACAACGACAGTATTTTTTTTGTGGGGAGAGCGGGAATCGAACCCACCACCTTCCGGTTGAAGGACGACCGCTCTACCACTGAGCCACTGCCGCCCCAATGGATAATAAACTAAGGTACAGGCATTTTCACAAGCCACAATCAGAAAAACATACTCTATAACTCCTGATTATTATTTATTTTTCGGTAAGGGCCACGACCCTGTCAAGACTCCCAACCTACATTGTTTGTTTGCATCTGTTTGTAATCACTTTCATTTTATAGATACTTGGTGTGTTTTGAGTTATCTTCAGTTTAAAGGACACAACAATGGCATATCCAAACATGCCAAGCATATGAAAATGACTGTGCACTTTGAAAACTAATCTCAAAAACCTTATATAAAGCAACCCATACTTTATATGTATCCTGCTATTGTTCTATCAAGATCATCTTTCTAAATAGATGATTAGCACAAAATTCTAAATCTCACACAACAATTCAATTTTAATTCCAATTTACTGATTGAAATCTGGAGTCAGAACGTAGTCTATGTGTGTCCAGAAGACACATGAATTCATGATAAGTTCTTCATTCAACTTTTAGCAGATTATCAAGAAACCAAGTATGTGATTGGCATCTTAGATAAATGGACTTATTGTAAGTACAAGCTCTTTGAACAGTGTTAAGTAACAGACAACCTAGTTTTTCTTCCAGATGAGTGTTTTGAGTTTAAAATTGTGTTTCTTTAGACTGGAATTTGAGTGATTTGCATAAAAAAAACGTACTCTGTGTTGAGGGGGATGTAAAAATTAAGCTATGGGAGGGAGGACTGCTGCTGCCAAAGTCATCAACTTGTCTAACGCTGTAAAGAAAAAGTGTCAGAATGTGTGTGAATGGGTATTTGTCTATTAACGCTGAGTGAAAAGAGCTTTGTCATTATAGCCAACACAGAAAACTGTCAGTCTTGTGGGCACAGATGAGTCAGACTGAGTTTTGAAGCAGTTCATAAGTTAAAGCAGTTCATGAAGAGTGCTGTGACATTTTCTGTGGTTTAATCTTCAGTAACTAGTACAAGAGCCAAGGAACTTATTTTTAATGCTATAAACCCAAACTTTATTAGATTTCATTTACAAGGCTCGAGTTTATGGTCATTTTGGAACCTATAAATCATTAACAGGAGAGGAAATAAAAGGTGTTATGCAAAATGCCTTAACCGACGAAACAGAAAATGTAAGCACCAAGTGACAACCTGCAGGGCTTAACTCTGCAGCATCTATTCTGTCTGTCATGTGACTTCATTTTGCAGGTGTCTGTGAGCTTCTCTTCTATCTGTGCTTCTGGCTGTTTTGTGAGTCACATATATATTAAGCAACAAACAAATAAATCTTCTGTTTTTGTATTAATGAGGCCAGAAATTATCTTTTAAATAAATGGATAGAAGAAGTCTACTATATTTTGACACTCCAATGGTGCACACACAGTTTGTGCAGTTTGACATTTCATCAGCATCCTAGTAATGGGGCTTTTTTTTATCGTTTATTACGTTGTAATAAAGTATGTTTAGCTATAAACTCTGCAGTCCACTGTGGCATTGACATTGTCCTGTTTTCTTGATCACTGCTTTTATCTGTTAATTAAGAGCATGAAAGCCCTCAAAATATAGACCATTTGAATTTAAGTTTTTTTCAAAGCTGCCATACTTTTAAGCAGCACTATAACTGTGTCTTTTTGTCTTTTTTTGTGTTTATACTGGAATAGTGTGGATGCTAACCTTAGCAAATAATGTTATGAAGCCTCAATTTTAAACCCTGCACAATTTGACTTATTATTTTTGCCAAAGCAAGAGTCAGCTTGTTCCCTGGGCCTGATTTTTTTTTTGTGACCAATGGAATTTGGAATGGAATGATAAAATAAGAAATAAAATAAACTCTCTGTAGTATTCCTCTGCCACCTCAGCAAATGCCAGTCCCTTAATGTAAAAAAAGTCTTGTCAAAGTATCAAGTTACAGTCCAAAGCATTGAAACATAATTCAGCTCTGATTCTTTTATGTTTTTGAATATACTCAGAGTGCTTTTTGCGTATACTGACTCCCTGTATCCTTGTTCTCTGACTTTTACTACACACTCCTTTGATCTGCAGCATGTGTTTTCTACATCAGACACACACACATGGGCAGTGTGTTTGTACAGTAGCAATATAGCAATGCTTATAGCAGCACGCGACTGTTAAACGCACTAGACTAAATAACTTGAGGCAGATAAAATGAGTTCACAAAGATGAACAAATACACGCTGGAGCAAAAGTAAAGTCTGCTTGACAGTCTCTGTGTTTGCTGCCACATTAAAACGGCATGGGTGCCTTTTAAGTGTTTGTACGCCATATAGACTTCATGCAGCAACATCATCATCCAACTGGAACATCTGCTAACCATTGATCCACTGGTGAATGGAGAGTTTTCTTCTTTTTGTGCTCAGTGAACCCTCCAGCATCCATATGAGACTCTGTCAGTGATTATTAGAGACAGTGCTTTGAAAAATATTAAGCATCTTTAGTTTTTTGGAAGGTTATATTGTGAGAAAACACACACGGAAAAAAATCCAGTTCATCAGACAGAATAGGAGAGTTCAGATATGGATTGGACTGGGACTTGCTCTGCCACAGTTAAAAATTTACAACAATAACCTCTAGAATGGACCAATCCCTTTGTGGGAGGGGCTTATGGACAGCCATAAAAACCCAACATACAGTATACTGTTGAATCTATTGTAAATAAATAAATAAAATATTTATGCTAAATATGTCCTGTGTTATACTGCAATAGTTTTAAAAGATGTACTTACTGTAGGTGTGCTATTTGATATTAGAAATAATTAGGACCCAATAAACCCTTTACATAACTGCGGAGCTTATAAGTCCCAGTCCAATTACAACATGATTGCCTCAAAGCTATAAAAAGAAAAACACTTCAATATACCTAATTTATACTCTTATCTTCACAGACAGTTTAGTAAATGGGGAGGAAATTATGTTCCTGTCCTCAAATAATCTGAGTAAATGAAGAGGAAACACAAAGAAATAGAAATGAGTGAACTACTATTATAGAGAAATAAACGTTACCAGGCAACCACAGGAAACGGCTGGTGTGCTTGTCATTCTGCAGATGCTTTTTAGCATGAAAATAACAAGACAATACACTTCTAATTACCATGAATGACTAAAACGGTTTTCCTCTGCCCTCACGTACATGCAAGCAGGGATGAGAGGAATGAATCTGAAATAGGTTTGCTTCAGTCAACCCATACACCAAAGTGACGCAGAATCACGACAGGTCACAGTCTAAAACTCTGCTATATCAGCTGAGTGGAGGAAAAATCACATTGAGGAACACTACATTGACAGTCTCAGACCTAACGTTAATTGTTGCAGGCCTTTGTAACGATACTTGGCTAATGGTAGTATTATTAAAGTAAAGTTTTATTGTCAGTAAGGCATAACACCAGAACAGAAAGGCACTAAAATACATTAGTGATTTAGTGCCTAAATGTTTCCCAGAAGAAACCAACATAAAAAGTGTGACCAAACCACTGGTAAAACGAAATGGTCCATAAAGTCCATAAGTAGCCAACTTAAACTGTATTGTCCTGTTAGCACCTTAATAAAGCCAAGTTTTTATTATTTTGTTGAGTAAGAAACAAAGCAGTAGGTGTATGCTGACATCTCAGAGGCTGCTTACACAACAAGTTTCTGAAATAGTTCTTCCTTTTACAAACACAAATCTGCATCCGAAAGCAATGGAGTAAACAGTAGTCGGCAGTAGTTGGTAACAGCACAGCCGAACTTTACAGTGAATAACAGATTAAAAAGTCTATCTACCATTTGCTAAGAAAAGCTACAGTTTTGAGTGTAAGTGTTACTAAAACATGAATACTAATTTAGTCACAAAGTGGGCTGCAATGGAAGCATGTTGAGCAAATGAGCATGCCCTTTTTGTCAGAGGGACTATCAGTGTAAAGCCCCGAAGAAGTGGGATGATTTCAACCCTGATGTAAAGACCACTATTCAGACACTACTCATAGCCTTTCAAATACTAGTGTTTGTGATGACAAGGTCACACCTCTCATTGTGTTTGTTTGTATATGTGTATGTACAGTATGTTTGTGCGTGAGATGCAATTCACGGCTGTCTAGTCTTATGACAAAGTGCCAGGGTGAGGTCACAAGACAATTTGATGCAGAGAAATGTGGAGCTGTTTAAGATGTGAAAGGTCGACATGCTATCCTCCTGTAACCATTAACACTGCAACTCCTCCACACACGCCTCACTGGCCATAAAAAGTGCTACACAGAATGAATGATGCCATCACCCAAAAGTGTGGCGCTGAGATAAGGCTCAGTGTGATGCTGCCATCTTTAAGTTCTGCTCACGTAACAACAGCTCAGTCGGTAAGAGATACTAGGCTTTTCATCAGGCCCTGAAGGTGACACAGAGGATGTTCAGACGGCCAACAGATGTCAGCAGAGTGGTTTTGGTTATTACAGCTGTATAAATCATTACTAAAGTGATGTTGGAGATGTGTTTTTTTTTTTTTGGGCAGATAAGCACAACTTAAGCCAAAACCATAAAACCTTTTAAATTAAAGTGAATGCAGTCTAGTCCAGGAGACCTATGAGGACAGTGTGAGTCACAGCTCACTGTCTTGGGCTAGCAGAGCTGTTAGTTTCAAACACAGACTAGCACTGGTTTTGCTTTAAAGAACAACAATTATATTTAGTAAGACAGGCTTGTTGACAAATTTTAAAAAAATCCTTAGCTTTGGTAACCGGACTCCTAACCTGATAGAACAGCTACATACAGATACAGAACAGAACATATCCTGCTTCACAGTACCATCTGGGACGGCTCCCGTTGAAAGGGTTTGCAAAAGGGCAGGTAGTTTCAATGAATACCTGATTGTGAATGGATTAATTAACCACAGTTTATACAATCAGAGCAGTGCCATGTCGTTTACATTCGTAACGGCAAAATGGCCACTACATTTTTAAACCTAAAACCTGCCCAGACCTGTCAGTGCTGCCACTTTATTGGATACACCTCATTGGACAAAGAGTCGGTAAAGCCAGGGTTCAGACTGTGAATACTTTGGTAGCTCTAGCACTATCTTTGTGACTTACTGCTTTCTAGACTCTTTGAAGTCCACTTCAGGCTCGAAAAAACTTACATGGTCTTAATGCAGAAAATTGAGTAAGTCTTTTGTGTTTTTTGTGAGTGCAGTGGAAATATTAAAGATTCACTGTAAAAACTTTTTACAATGTGGCCCAAGGCTTTTTGTGTAACTTTCTCCAAGCCTTGTGGGATTCTCATCCAGTTTTTGCATAATGATTATCAGGTGTATGCAAAATGAAACTGCCATTTGTAAAGTGGACGTTACATTCATTTTCATTCAGACAAACACACACTCTGTTTCCACATGGAAAGCAACAGGTGAGGCCGTCTGCACCCTACAGCTGCCACAACGCATGTGGTGACGGATTATGGACACCATAGAGATGGGGGTTGGGAGGGCCACCTATCAAACTGAGCTTGTGAGATAACCAGACATAAATGACAAGGTCTAATTAATGTTTCAATAAAGAGCAAGAGGCACAGAGAGACAAGGACTGAAGCACACAGACAGTTAGACAGTTAAGTTAATCAAGGGCACCAAATACACAACTTTAAATCTATAACTAAATATAAAGCTGTTTAGAAATAGTGGAGCCTGGCCTAGCTTTAGTAAAAGCAAAACAAAGGACTGACACAAAAGCTTAGCCAAATGAGCTACGTATGTAAGGTACAGTGAATCATTAAGAATATTATATGAGCCCGAAAACACTCTGAATAAAGGGGCAGGTTTTCAGGTCAACCAGTCTACTTTAATAGCTAAATAAAGGAATGCGGTCAGACAAAATCTACATCCTGCATCCTTATTTGGTGGTTTGTGCTTATATCAATTTATCAAAGGATCTGACCTCTAGCTTTGCATACAGATGTTGTAATCTTTCAGTCAGAAGCAGAGACAAAAGACACATGGATAAACCATTTGTGTAATACTTAGATTTAAAGTTGAAGGCACACTTCAGGAAAAGAAGCACTGTTATATTTAAAGTGTTTTATTATGTATTGCGCAATATTGAGGCGTCTACAGTACACATACATAAAAGGCTGGGTCAGTACTAATACATTTTCATTTTAAACGCATAACTGTAGTTTCATGTCTTTTTTTTGTGCTTAAAATGGCACAAAAATCTTGACAGTGTGAATGAAGATTGTTTTCACTTTGTTTTACATAAAAACACTTTCATGAACATAGCCACTCTATGCTCTAACCTTCCCAATCAGTTCATTCATTTTTAAAAGTCAATAAAAAACCCATTGTATTTCTCTTTTTGTGACATTTCATTTAAATTCACATTATTCATGAACCTTCCCAGTGACAGTGTTTTGGCTTTGTTTTAACCTGTATAGTTGCTCATGCTCTTGTGATTAACTACCATCCTGAAACTATTATCAAGGATATATGTCTTCATTGAAACATCTGGTAACAACTACATCAAAATAGAACAAACGTGAATCCTTCAACTGCACACAGTATGATTTGTGATCAGTTCTTGAGTCCAGACTGTCAACAGCACAATAGTTCCACTTAATGGTGAAGCAGTAATCAGTCCACATGTTACTGAAATGTTATGATAATAATGTTTTTCAGTGGCGATTCACCTCACCACACGCATGTTAAATAATGTATGAATAATTCATTCTGTCTCATTATTTGGCATATTCTTAAACACTGCAGGGGCAAGTATGTTTCCGATCTGAATGTCTCCGAAACACTCTTTAATGGCCTCAGCTACAGTTTCCCCTGCAGAGCGAAACCACTTCTCCAACACAAACCACACTGCTCTTCCTCTCACACAAAAGTGGAGCTTGTAATAGTTAAGTGCTGGCCAGGCATTGCACTGGGGTTACAATCTCAGACAGGGCAAATGTTATGCACCACTATGGCCTTTGCATGGGTAGGCATTAAAATTGTTACAACATTATTGGTCTTTAGAGCTCCTTATTAAATCAACTGTTACCATTATATTAAAGCAAAACTGCGTAACTTTTAGCCAGCAGAGGGCACAGGATCCTCTGTGTGCAACTGCACCGGCAGCCATATTGTTTAGAGACATTTAAGATGGCAAGTTTGGAAGAAAGTAAGTGTACAATACAACTCTGCTAGTGTCCACTGTATTATAATTCTACTGATCTCCTGACTAAGAATCATCAATATGATTTTGACTCCTGTTGAACACTTAAGGCTGCATACGCACAGACATGCCGCTGCCACAAAGCCAAATGACCTGCACCAGCTCCAGGAAACTGAGAAAGTGGATCTTTCACCCATCGACACCATCTGACTCATTCAGCGAGAGCCAATCAAACCAAAGCTTCATTTTAGGGTGATGACATCAACTGAAATGCGTTCCAACAACATGGAGAGATGCCATCTGGAGGACGCTGACTCAGCAAAACGCACGCACAGGGACACATTCACACATACGCAGTAGTTCGCCTGGGTCTGAGGAAATACAGCCTGGAGGAAGATACAGTACAATGATTGTGATTCAATGGTGACAGTTCAGTTCAAAGTTCAGTCACCTCTCAGTTCAATGACATCCAACAAGCATTCCTATGGCGCTTTTATACATTTATTTATCAAAGGAATATAATAAAAAAAAATTTACAGTATAATTTCTAAACAATAGCAGTGCCTCAGGCCACACATGTGGGAAAAAAATAAATAAAAATATAAATAATAATAATAATAATAATAATAATAATAATAATAATAATAATAATAATAATAATAATAATAATAATAATAATAATAATAATAATAATAATAATAATAATATGCTGGATCGGGTACTAACAACAATCTTATGGAAGTAAGGCCTGGTTCCAAGAAACCCCGTTGACTCCCATTAAAAAAACATCATATCACAATTCTATGGAGGCAAATAAACAAGTTTCTAGAGCTAGACCTACAATATAATGTTTTATAGAGTTCACCACAACTTGACAGGCTGTTTGCTTCAGTATTTTGCTTTGTGCCTCTTGAACTTCATCTTTGACTTCATAAAAAATAATACAACTATTCCAATGTGACCAAAATGAATAGGAGGAAGAGTCAGTGTGTCAATTATCTGTCAGTGTGAAGTCAAAGATGCCAATCACACCAATGGACTTGCACTCCGAGGTAAACAAAAGTTACAGTCCATAGCGGTCCCATGCTAAACCTTTAGACGCATGCAGCCAAAGCAAATATTCATAATTTACCATAAACAGGGAAGAACCTCTCTGTGTGACCTTTTGGATCTGTCACAAGAATCCACTCATAGAGTACTTACACAACTAGCTTTAAACTGCATTAGTCTGAGAACTGACCTATGATATACAATCGCTCGACCTAATTCTTCCTGCGAGGCACTTTGACAAACATGAACATGACTAACCGGAAGGGTCAGAGGTCAAGAGGACGTTAGAGGTGCCTTCCTCAAGAAAAGACAGAGTTGGACTTAGAGAGGAAGCAAATGTTAAAACATGGAACACGTGTTGGAGCTATCAGATGAAATCCTCTCTCTGAGTCTGGGTCGCCTTTCAGTCTCCAGACAGCAGCTGTCTGTAGAGAGGAAAAACTTAGCCTGAGTGGTTAGACGAGGAATGTGTTTGAATGTGTGTGTGGATGTGTGTGTAAAGAGCATGGTGACAGTGAGGTACTTAGACACACACAACAAACACATTCCTAATGGCTGATATAGACCAACAGTAATATGTAATAGTTTATTGGTATAGCTTGTCTTTAATTATATACTCATAATTTAGTGTAATGACTGCTTGTATTACAATTTGAATGATTATTGATTTTTCTTTTTTAGATGTTTGAGGAGAAGTGACTGACACTATAAAGTAAAAATGTAATAACTAAACAATTGTTTAGTTATTACATTTTAGTATCACACTAGAAGATTAAAGTGGACTACGGGATGGTTAGTAACAGTAAAGGTCTCTTTGAGTCCTCTCATCTGTAGACTGTTAATTTTGAGAGCAATAATCATTAGATATTAGTCAAGTTACCCTTGAGAGGGGACAACCGACTGTTATGACAACTGACTCACCTGCCAGCTTCAAAGACTAAACTACTTCCAACATTTCATTTTAAAGCACAGACTAAGAAGCACAGAAGTATGTTGGGGGACAGACCCAGTCAGGCAATAGTCATATTAAAATGGTAGTAACTTCTGGTTCTGCTGATATTTGGAGCATTAGGCTTTGATTGGTTACAGTTGTGCTTCTAAATTTACACACCCTGGCAGAATGTGTGATTTGTGTTTTTTTTTTTTGGGGGGGGGGGGGGATTTTTGGAGAATTCTAACACAAAAAACTTTAACTTTTAGTTAGAAGTTTAGTGAAGCCATTTATTTTCAAAAATTGTGTTTACTCTTTTGAAATCATAATGACAATAGAAACTACCCAAGACCCTGATCAAAAGTTTACATAACCCAGTTCTTAATACTGTGTTGTGCCACCTTTAACATCAATGAGTCTTTTGTGGTAGTTGTGGATGAGGCTCTTTATTTTCTCAGATTGTAAAGCTGCCCAGTCTTCTTGGCAAAAAGCCTCCAGTTTCTGTAAACTCTTGGGCTGTCTTGCATGATCTGCACGTTTGAGATCTCCCCAAAGTGGCTCAATAATACTGAGATCAGGAGACTGAGATGGCCAGTCCAGAACCTTCACTTTTTGCTTTAGTAGCCAATGATAGGTCGACTTGGCCTTGTGCTTTGGATCGTTGTCATGTGCAGCGTCAGAGCTCTTGTATTTTCTGATAACATGCTGCATTCATCTTGCTATCAATTTTTGACCAGGTTTTCTGTGCCTTTGTAGCTCACACATCCCCAAAACATCAGTGGTCCACCTCAGTGTTTCACAGTAGGAATTGTGTACCTTTCATCATAGCCCTTGTTGACTCCTCTCCAAATGTAACACTTATGGATGTGGCCAAAAAGTAAAATTTTGGTCTCATCACTCCAAATGACTTTTGTTCAAAACGTTTTGAAGCTGGTCTCTGAGCTGTTTGGCGTATTGTAAGCAGGATGCTTTGTGGCATTTGCGTAGTAATGGCTTTCTTCTGGCAACTGGATCATGCAGCCCATCTTTCTTTAAGTACCTCCTTATTGTGCATCTTACAACAGCCACACCACTTTTTTCAGTCCTGTATTTCAGCTAAAGTTATTTGTAGGTTTTTCTTTGCATCCCAAACTATTTTCCTGGCAGTTGCAGTTGAAATTTCTGTTGGTCTACCTCACCTTGGTTTGATTTCACCCAAATCCCTCATTTTGAACACTGCTGTTTAGCATTCTCAGTTGCTTGGATATCTTTTTATATCACTTTCCTGTTTTATACAGGAAAATCACCTTTTCCCACAGATCCTTTGAAAATACGTTTGCTTATCCCATGACTCTGAATACACAAACGTCAATGTAGCACTTGATGAAAGATGCAAGGGTCTGTCTCACTGGCCTTTTATACACACATACTGATTACAATCAGAATGAGAAAAGGTTTATTGCCATTGTTGGTGAACACGATTATCAAACTAGGAACTTGCTTTGGTGAACAGAAGCAAACAGATCACAGGTAAGGATGGTTACCTTTAGTAGCCATTCAAACCTGTTTGTGTCAACTTGTGGATGTTATCAGGCCAAAAACAATAAATCAGGGTCATTTGGGTAGTTTCTGTTGTCATTTATAATTAAAAAAGAGTAAACACAATAGTTTGACAATAAATGGCTTCACCAAACCACTAACTATGAGTGAAGAAAAGTGTTTTTCTGTTATCATTCGTATTCTCATAAAAATGGCCAAAAAATCCCAAATTCTGCCAGGGTATGTAAACTTATGAGCACAACTGAATGTCCCCGATGGTGATGACTATTCAAGACATGCATTTTTTCTCTAACTTACAAATCAATAGTTTAAATATTTCCTTGTTGTGTATAAATTAAGGAAAATTACACTTTTCAGACTAAACTTGTACAGGAGTGAGACCCTCAAAAGTAACAATACATAATATGCCTTTTATGTTGAGTGCAAATACAAATCTTAATAACCAGTTCAAAGAAAGTTAACTGTACTTTGAACTGAGAATATAGGGATTAATGTTTCCACTTTCATTTTCTCTGCTCTAATAATAGTCTACTGTAAGCCAGATTGTGTTCGCTCAATTACAGCCTGACACAAATGCTCCTCTGTGAGTGTGTGTTGCCCTCTTTAGAGATGAATAAGCTTTAATTACCGCTACAAGGAAAAAATTTGACAAAGGGAAAGTGATATTAATCATAGTAAAGATAGTTGAGAGACAAAATAAATGTGCAGGAAATGAGTAAAATAAAGACAAAAGGGACCCAAAGAAAGAGCTTGCAGAATTTAAATGAATAATATCAAGTCTTAAAAGCACATCATTTTCATGATTTAAGATGCAGGCTCACAAACACACACAAATGTAGAGTGTGTCTACTGCAAAGAGTTGTTTGTGGTCACACCAGACCATTTTCCAACCATCTACATTATGACCACACACACACTGGGAGCTGCTTTTATCCCCACAAGGAAGTGCAGTCCCCATTATGTGACTGAGTTAACAGGTTTATGTCTCTAAGCACACACAGATTTCCAGCCAAACCACTGCATCTTCCTACGCTAGAGACTTTGAGGCTGAACTGGACTAAACTGAGGACATTTGAAATTCCTAGCTTTAGAACAAAAACAAAAAAAACTAATGCCCAATCCAATTTTATAAATCTGTATTATAAGAAGTTATCTGTATTATAAGAAGTGTATCTTTTAAAATGATTTTTTTACACAACAGAGAAAGTCAGATGTAGATTAAAACACAAATATTAGAAAACTGCAAAATAAAAATAATGTCTTCTGGTTCAATAAGCTATTAACTCCCACAGCTTCATTCAGTTACTGTTCATTGTC
The DNA here is from genome assembly GCA_024349245.1 of Neodontobutis hainanensis. Classification (NCBI taxonomy): domain Eukaryota; kingdom Metazoa; phylum Chordata; class Actinopteri; order Gobiiformes; family Odontobutidae; genus Neodontobutis; species Neodontobutis hainanensis. The sequence continues at coordinate 199,859 of JALDNG010000233.1, read as the reverse complement.
ATGCTTTGACAAGTCTAACACACTCATTTAACCAGACTCCTCTTTGTTTCTACTGGTCTGTTTTGTGTCTTAAAAAAATAAAACAGACAAACCTCACAGCTGAAAGAGTAATGTTAGGCTTAATAAAACCAGCATTTGTGATGAATTCCCCACAAATCCCCTTGGATTTGTAAGACATGCAAGAGAAAATTTGCCCATAAATTTAAAAAGTCTGCTGGCGATTACAGTGGTCCGCTGACATTTTGGGTAATTTGGGGATTTGCTGTCTCACCAGCAGTTTAAATAAGACAATCAGGACAAAAATATCCCTGCATTCTTGGCTGTGTTCTTTTGCTCCAACAGCGAGTGAAAACAGTTTTTAGCATTGGTCTGGAGGTAATATGCAACTGTGGAATTACAGCAGTGACTCTGACTTTATGGTGTTTCTTGATCTTGAGCCCGGTTAAGGCCACTGTTTATATATCTATGTCGTGTCTTGTCCGACATAGAGAATTTTATATCGGTGTTGTCCCACAAATTATTTATTTATTATTGGAAAACATTTGTTGTCACATTATATTCCCCCCAAACAACACTTATTTCTATTTTTCCTTTAATTACTGATACTGATGATTATTTTAACATTTAAGTTTAGTGGGATAAAAAATTACACTAAAATTATACTATTCCACATTAGCATTGCATACGAATGTAGGTAATGCCATTTATATTTATCTGCATCTTATAGTCTCCATTTATGTCCATCAAATTTACACAGCGCTGCGTTCATTAAATGTGTACCATGGACACTATATGAAAGTTATTCATTTAAACACAATAGTTTTGATATTGTCCGAAAGCTTGCCACAGTTCTAAAGCCACAGACTAATGAAAGCTGCTTGATGTTCCTCCAGACGTCATGTAACAAACTGTCCAGTCAGAGCAGACTTAAATAGTAATAGTACTGAACACATGAAACTAACCTACATTTGTAGACCTTAAAAACATTTTTTACATTTTACTGTTAACGTGTCTTCACAAGGGTTGAGAGTCTGTATCTTTAAAGAGCTACTACAGTCTTTGTGAGCACATTTACAAACTGCAGAACACATGCTTAGACGAGACTAAATTTGGCTCTACTATCGTCTCTCTATTTCAAATACACAGTAGTTTCCTTGTTGACTAAGAGCAGCCAATAAAGTGTTTTACTAGCTCTGTAGTGAGGAATAACAGGACGATTACTCACTGCAGTGAACTAATGAACGTTGCTAATGTTGGGTCATGGAGGAATATATAAGCAATGGAATAACTACAAGATTATGAAGATTTAAATAGAAACTATGGCTTACTTTACTCAAAGAAAGTACAGTCAATTATACATGGGATAATATTTATTAGAACAAAAATTGGTCAACAATTTGAGCTAATAGAGACAGAGACAGTGAGACAGACTAAGTGGAGTTTTAGTCCAAGATTGAAGGGCAAAATGTGGAAAAAGGCTTCAAAGATTGGGAGAAACAGTGGATTAAAAGAGTGAAATTGAACTAAAGAAGGGGAAGACATTGAGCACTTTTGTTTAAGTTACGGAGATGTGTGTTTCAAGCAAATCTATTTAGAGTAGCACCATTCTCATCAATAAAAATAAAGACAAGATGGAAAAGTCTGGTTCACACATTCATTAGTAATTTTTCTCTAAATCAAATTATGGCACGTCCAGAATTTCAGGATCTAAATAACATCTTTTTGACAGGCCAACTCTGCTAACAGGAGTTCAATTCAGTTTTTATTACTTGCGAGATCCTATTGAGCAGAGTCTGAAAAGTTGGTTTCAAATATGTTTTAATTAATGTACAGTGCTACCTCTAAGAATGTCAGAAAGTCCTTCACCTGAAAAAACCCTGAAGATTTGACCTTCACTGGGACAGAAAACTACTAATGCTAAAGCCAGTGCTAATGCTGATGCACAGTCTAATTTTCTGTACTGAAAAATAATGGTCCACAATTACACAGAAGCTCAGCAATAATGATTACATGTTCAGTCCTCATTTCTAAAGGTTTCTTTCAAATAGAGCATCTGCCACAGTGCAATCAGCGCAGTGTCACGACACTAAAGCATTTGAGTCAAACATCTAGAAATTGGATGTTGTTTATTGTTGTAAGTGTAAAATGTTTTTCACAGAAAATATGCAGTGTATAAAGCAATCATACATGACATTTTATGACAGCTCAGATGAGTTAAAACAAGAAAAAAAACTCCCATTAAGATTGAAAAGGAAAGGCGTAGCAAAGTGGAAAAAAACATTCAATAGGAGTGATTGAGGATTAATGATCAAATTTGTCATGTTCATTCCACCAGCTAATAAATAAACTGCAACCCCCCTCAGCAGTGAAACAGAGGGCTCAAAAACCATTTGATTTGAAACGGTTGGCTCTAAAAAGAGTGAGACAAAGGGATCAATAACACAGTGTGCAGCTCCCATTAAACCTCAGAGGATTCTTATCTGCAGCGCAACAGCTCGGCCGGCCTATCAGCGCGCCATCTTTGTCTCTGTGCTCCACAAACACAAGTGATGGGCGGTGAGTAATTACCCAGGTCAAGCATGCTGGTGATCTCTGAGGAAGTCCTATTAGGTGAGTGGTGAGCTTGTGGATACTACTGACAAGTCTGCTTGGGTTGTGATTGGACAGTGCTGACGCCTGGGTAAAAATCTATTCTGACTGGATCGCTTACACTGAGCCTTTCAACAAACTCAAAGTGAAATGTATTCTCTTGAATCCATAAACGCTGATCACATCAAAATAACTCAAATGCACACCTTTAAAGGAAACACTGCAAATTTAATAAAGAATATGACGTAATGACAACAATTGATGGTGCTGTCCACATTTCCGATGTGTAATACTGTATTTAAGTTAGGGAGCCATCTATGCTTTTTAAATAAAGCTTGTCAGAAATCCTGTAGAAATACAAAATGTTATTTATAGTTATGTTTAGACACGTACAGGTACACACCTTGAGTAATTTAGCAAGGTCACTAAATAATGCCAATTTAAGGTTAAAAAAAAAAAATTGAATAATAATAATTAGTGTATACAACATTAAACTTTTTACATAGATTAAACCCTTTCTCGTTTTTTTTTTTTTTAAATTTCTTTAATGGACAAACCAAACAAAAACCAAGCTGTTTCCTCTCAATCAGAATAAAAGCTTGACCGTAAAGACTACAGCAGACACCTGCCCTCAGCACTTAATAACATCAGGCTCTATTAGCTAATCACTTGTGAACACACACTATCACGTGCACGTCTGCGAAATGTATTTGCGGTCGATTACAGTCAAAACGAATGCTCATTACACAAAGACACACCATATGGCTGCAGCTTTCTGAAGACTAGGAAGCTTTTAAGGAGGGAGGAGACAAGAGAGGAGGTGGACCAGAGTAAATGTTTTTTTTTGTATTTTTCTGCTCAACACTGTGTCTGTCTCTCTGTTGAAGCAGCTCTCTCTGCTGTCCGTCCCCTGGCGAGTAATAAAGACTAATCCACTTAAGCAGCCAGTGTTTCTCCCTGTCACCCCAACATCCAACACGTTTCATTCTTCACACCCATCTGCCAGAGCTGCACACAAAGACAGAGGGAATCCCTGTCTTTACCCTCCTCCTCAGCAGCGTCTTATTGTGCCACATGGCAGCAGGTTGTGTGTGTGTGTGTGTGTGTGTGTGTGTGTGTGTGTGTGTGTGTGTGTGTGTGTGTGTGTGTGTGTGTGTCCATACACACTCATCAATAATACATATGAAGCTCCTCCTCATTGTGACTCAGGACTGAGGCCTCTGTTAAAGGAACAGGACAATCTGCTAGTCCACAGTTACTGTTGCTGTAAAACTGAAACAATATGCGGCACAGGGTCAGAGTGGTAAGCACTCCTGCCTCACAGCAAGACGGTCCTGTGTGGAGTTTGTATATGTTCTCCACATGTCTGTATAGGTTTCCTCCACCACCAAAAACATTTAAAACAGTGCCCCCCACACACACATGGGGCTGCAACACACACTCCCCTGCAAAAGAGATTTTTAATCTCAGTGGGACTTTAAATAAAGGTTAAATAAAATAAAAATATAATAATAAAAGAGCTGCATACAGAGGGTTTGCTGGAAAAATCCTCAATAATGAAAGCAGAAGCATGTTTTTTGTCAAAAAAAGAAAATACTTTTTTATACTGATTTTATACTATACTTATACTACATTTTTTGTATAAGGTAACTTGAAACATGCAATTTGTTCAAGTCACTTACATGACAAGGGTACTCTTGAATTTCTGGCCAGTGGGTGATGCAGTGAACACCCCTGTGTTACCCACAACAACACTACAGTAAATAAAAGCATACTGACAAAAGCACCAAACCACAGTCTAGCAATAGCATCTGAGCTGCACCTTTGTTTCTTTCCTTTATCTGACAAAATCATTCAACGTTTTAGTTGTGAAAAAAATACAACAAACTATTGTATTATTGCCAGAATCAATGGTTTTAAAGCCATAAATCCAGTAAAATGTTTTTTTATGGCAGTAGCCTTGGCAGTTTTGAATACCACTTACACAATAGTTGACTAAAAATCAACTCTGTTTAAAGCATGCAAAATGATTCATGTTATTTCCTGCTGCCTACCACCAACACTTACTATTGCTTTGCATTCTGCTCAAATCGAAGAATGTAAAGCACACCTGGCAGAAGGCAGCAGCTATTTAGGTCATGCATGGAGAGAGCACTGGTGCTAGTTGGTCTGGATCAAGGTCACATTATATTCCCCCCACAAAACAATCCTCTAGGACGTTCCTGTTCTAAAGGTACACCCCACTGCACTTACAGTTTACTCTAAAAAAACAAGAGTACATTTTAGATCAACTTATTTTCTGAAAATGTTGGGTATCATTTGGTACCCCCCCATGTTACTGCTCAAACCAGTATGTCACCATAGTATAGTTCATAGTCAGCCTAATAACTGGCATGAAATATCTCAGTTTGAGCAGTTACTCTTCAAAGCACACACTGAGCGATCCAATCACAAGTGGCCTGTTCAAGTGGATTTGTTCACACCTGGCTTTAACCTGTGCCCTCCTGTGTGTCATGTGATCAGAATCTGAACAGGGCCCAGGGGCCACCTGTTACAAAGAAGCAAGTCTGGCCTTTTGCAGCATTAAAGCATGTTGTGAGCACGGGAGCATGTCTGCATAAAAAAAAAAAAAATATTAAACACTTCCCATTTACAGGTGAACCAATAAATGCTTCTAAATTTAAATTTTATGTAAAGCAACAATAGACCATAAACTATAACGTAATAATTCAATCTCTGGATGCTATTTTCCCCACTCTTTTTTTAAGTCTACTTTCTCCTGACCACACTTCACCAAAGTCTCAGAAAATGTCCCCAAACTCCCACAGTATGAGCCAAAAACAAACTGGAACAAAGTCCAAACTGGAAAAACATGAACATAAAACTCTCTCTCGACACAAGATCTAAGAGTGTGACTGGTAATACACTCATGCTATTACCAGTTATTAATAATTTAATCCGGCTAAAAACCATAACGCTAAACCCACCACAAACCATGTGGATTTTGTGAAGCCACAAGCTGCATTAACAGTTACAGTAAATGACAGAAAGTAGGGGGATTTGCTCTATACCTAAGCAGCTTAAAAAAATTACATTTTAATATCATGATATTCCCAGATGGTGCTGGGAGTTCCTCTCTGTGGGCTGGGTGCACAACAGGGTGTTGGACAGTGGATTTTACAGCATTAGGAAGAATAAAAGTCACCTGTAAACAGCACAGTGGGACACACAGATTCAGTACAGTGTGTGACAAGACATATCAGATCAGATATTCCAAAAATGTGCTCACCATAGACACCATTTTATCTGAAAGAAGATTTCAAAACTAAGGCTGTAAAATCAAAATATAAAACATGTTTAAAACCGTAATATAAAGTTAGATAATGTGTTCCACCTTGACCTATTGACCTATTCCCTTCAGTTTCATTCATCACTACTTGGTTCTGTTCTCTCGGTCCCACCCTTCCTGTCCCCTTTTTCGCCCTACCCACACTGAGTCTCATATAACTCTCTAGAATCATTATTACGCTTCATCCTCCATCATCTCATCACTTTATTCTGAGATGTGGTTCTAGACAGTGAAATGATGTTTAATATGAAATGTTTCCCATGTACACAAAATTTCACTGCAATAAACAAAAAGCCCTGGATGTCCTGCCTGTGGTAGTGCGTATCAGCAGAAAAAAAAAGTAAAATAAAGATTTCAGAGGATTTAGATTTTAAAAGCTAGCTTGAAGAATTTTTCATAAAATACTACAGCTATGAATACATTTGGAGGTCTATTTAAAATCTATCTTTGGACCATTCCTGGCCCTCAGGCTGGACTTTGAACAAAATCATCATTAAGCCATAAATATTTAATTTATAATGTAGGGTACATGAAAATCATAGGATTTTAAATGATATGCATAAATAATCACATAGATCACAAGGTTTTGTCAACATAATCCTAAAATGATTAAATGATACATAATAAGATATAAACAATGATTATAAATTGCTAAAAAAAAAAAGGAGGTGAAAAACAAACCTCATCACTTTGACGCAGGTGAGAAATCTTTCACTGTGTATATTCTTCGCAGCATATGATCATGCTATGGCACTGGAAAAGCTTCTGCCAGAAAAGGATTAACATTATCTGGCTCTTGGTTTATTTATTTTATAACTCTAACAGTCCATTAATCTTATAATAGGTTTGACTTTCTAATATGTTTTATACCTCGGCTCATGTAAAGTGGGATTCACACAAGACAAATAAACCCCTTAAAACAAACCTCTGTAACCTCTCTAAATTCTCTGTTTACACTGTAGGTTATTCCCATGGTAACTCTGGAGGAGATTTGAATGAATGGATTACTGTTCATTCATCCATGTAATGTTTCTGTTCATCCTCAGGACCATAGCTACTGAAAAACCCTTTTTGTGTGTTAAAAAAGTGACACAGAGCAGTGGGAGCTCGTTCTGACTTTAAAAGCTCTCTGATTCCTGGGATGTCTCTAGTGATAGAAACAATGGCACTCAAATGGCATCTGTTCCTCGGCTAAATATTTGATGAAAAAGTGTCTTTTCCATGGGTCAAATGAGTTTTCTAGGACAAATTAGGTGACTGAAAAAGGACAAAATAAAGTGAAATGAGGGTTAAATGTTTTGTGTGTATATTGCATGAAAGAGTTTTTGCGCTCAGTTGGATATCTGTGGGTCATCTTAGGTGACACAAAAAGCTACGGCCAGCTGGACTCTGAGCTCTGACTTCCAGGATTTTGGCAGATTTTGTGTTGCAAGATCCTGTTTTAGGGCTCTGCACCCCAATTTGAGTCCACACCGACTATTACAAAACTCAGTATATGTAGCTCATTGCTGGTTGTACTAAAAAAATAAAAAATAGACTGCAATGTAAAAGAAAACATTACAGTTTGTTGGTCATTTACAACTAACACATATATTTATTGTGTTTTTATAACATTGATGAATTTTGATCAATTAAACACCTGAAAATCTATATGGAACAAAAAAACGGTGCAAAAAAGTTTTAAGATACACGTGTCTGAAAGCAGATTGGTCAAAAACATTGCATAGCAACTATAGCTATAGTTAGATCAGCTAGGTTTAACCAAATAATTCACTATTACATTGTTCCAACGTTAATTGAGCGGAAAGCTGCACATATTTGCTCTATAAATGTTCACAGAAATACTTTCTCTGTGTCATTGAGTGTTGTAGCTGACCCTACTGAGAAAACACCTGGCTGGAGCATCCACACACTGCAAACTCTGGGTCAGTGCCAGCCTCAATTATGTCGCTGCAGAGACTTGCAGGTGCGCGAGCGAGATTATAAAACGTAGCGCAACACAGTTGTAGGCCTCCTCCTGCTGAGTCTTACAAGCTCCCCACGTGAATTTACATACTTTTCTACATTCTGCTTTTGCATAGTTTAAATAATATATAAATAATGGCAAGAACAATCTTTACATTCAGAGGAATTTTCAACACACATAAAAGTAACAGGGGTACTTGAGTAAAACATGTTATAAATCTTGAGTGGAAAATTAGACATCCTGCCTACTTTCTCACCTTGTCACACCTGGAAAAACACAGTCTAAAGTTTTTTTTTCTTTTGAGTCACAGTCATCATTGCATTGCAGCTTTTGGGGTAAAACTAACATGTTTTACTTTTATTCCTCTGATCTCTGTTGTTATACACTTTGGTTCGAACTTGAGAAAGTCTTGAGACCAATGCTTTGCTGAACGTCTGTGGGAACTGCTCTTTAAATCAGCTTTATGGCCTAATTGTTTATTGATTGTTGTATTGATTCCTCATAAGTGTTCTTTAAAATCAGGCCCACAGATGTTTGTAACAGTTTAATTTATCTATATAAAAGCATCATGGGAAAAGAAAAATATCCATGTGACCTGTGCTGCTAACGAGTTTATGACAGGATGTTGAACATTGTCATTACTATTTGTGTATTGATACAGTGCAGAACATTTAGGGGACTTATGACTTATGATGCATTAAACAATCACATTAACTTTAGAACAAACTGGAAACTTCTCTCTGAGACATAATCCATGGGTCATAGGGCTCATTTGAGTTCCCATTTCTGACTTGCATTACTTCAGTCTGAACAGCAGTTTACGCTTTTGCTTTTTGTTGTTATTTGAGAACTCACAGTGCTTCCAGACATTACTCATAGCTTCTAGCAGATTAGCTGAGAGAATTAGCTCTAATTACATGTTCATACATCCATTTTCCTCCCTGCTGGAATACACAGTCGGAAGGTTAAGTCTTGGGAGAAAAAGCAGTTCCTAATGGCATAGAGAATCAGTTTGGAAGCATATCCTGTAGAATGCAACTCTCCACTAACAGGCCACGAGAGCAGACAGTTTGTGGCACGGCAGAATATGGTTTAGAGCTTTTGTGCCACTTAAAGCATGCACACACCAGCAGCTGCTTCGCTCACCTGTTTTCACAAGACATCGATCAAAATGACTTCTAATAGAGTTTATTAGCGACTGAAAGCGGCGTTACCATAGCAACGGCTGCAGCTTTAGACAGACTTGTGGCGTCAGCTGTCTGATAAACACTACGCTCTGATTGCTGGAGTGGAGGTATGAATGTCTGTTACTTCCTGTTTCCGCCTGATAATTTAGAATATTCTATTTATAAAGAGCTGATTAGCATAACATCGAGCAGCCAAGACCCATGTGCTTTCCTGTGTTATTTGTGTGTTTTGAGAGGCAAGCTGAACAGATGATTAATGTTTTATTTTTATTTTGTTGATGATCTGTCTACGAAGAAATGTGTAATCGCTTAAAGTATTTGTTTTCTTGGTCACTTTACTCTTTGAAGACCAAAAACATAATAGATGCAGAGCTTAATTGACACATATTTGAAAATGAACAGCACACTGGTCTGGACAAGGGCTCTCTGCGGAAACCATACAATCAATTGATAGCCAATAACAAATCAGAGAAGTAAAGAGGACACTTAACCAATTGGAGATCTGTCTCTTCGATGGGATGATGGGGCAGATTAGCAGTTTTAGATCATGTAGCTTTTGTAACCAGAATTTTCCTGCTCAAGGATAACTACATGATCCATAATGTTGCATTCTTCTGACTGTAAAAACTTTGAGTGTATACATGACAAGGGTAGTGACACATCGACACTTTGATGATTTTAAGTGTGTCTGGTTTCTGACACTAATGAGCATTGTGTCAGTGTATCACATGAACATGTATGTAGTCAATCAAACAACAAATAGAAAACCAAAAATGAACAGGAAACATCTCTGTGGGAATAATCAAAAATAGTTAACAATATTTGCTTTATCGTTAACTATTTTTGATTATATGATGACTATGAGGCCATGGTTTTTGACGGTAAGAGATGTTTCATTCTTAGTTGGTCACTAGTTAAAAAAAAGAATGAAGAGAATTCAGATCAAGAACTGATACAATAGTTGTTAATATTATTGATTGGAAGTCAATAAAATCCTTTTATTTATTTTTAGAGGATTTATATTGCGTGATCCCTTGGTCCCTTGGTCCATTAATCTATGTTCCTGTGTCATTAGCAAGTGTCAGGAAAACTCTAAGTTAACTGCAATAGAAAAAAGAAGGTTTGGCTTTGTTGTCTTGTCAGAAAGATTCAAACTTCTCCTGATGAACTTGTTGGTGAGCTAACAAGTATCACTGCTCAGCTCTGCATTGTCTTGGTGTTGTTAATTAAAAAGTTGGCACAAAGCCTAGTGCGAACGTCAAAGAGCCGCTCAATGTGCCTGCTCTTTTTTTCTCTCACAGATCTTCATACAATGCTGACAAACCATCATTAGCTCTGGTTACATCAAAGTACAAAATCTGTTGAACAAAGGCACAACTGCAAGGCAAACAACATCTGAGCCCAAGCTGTGCATGTAATAATTTAAATCAAAACTTACAGTTTTACATCTGATCAATGTAAAAGGGGAAGGAAGCCAGAGCATTTTTTTATCCTGCTTCACACTTTTTCTTTTCCAGACATGAGATGGAACAATTACTCCAAGTGCTGGCATTATTCAGTACTGTGATAACTGTGATACTTCCCAAAGCTTGAACATAAGGGGTAAAGATGTGAGCTGCCCTTAGTGAAACGATCAGTGTTAACCATTACATCACAGCTTTGAAAAGCTTCAAGTGCACTTTTTATCATCACGACACATACAAAACTCAAAACAATAGAATATTCATATATCCTGGTTTAGTACAAGAATATAGAAATGCTTTATTTTAGGTAACCTATTTTATTGAATGCAGAATAATATACTTAGACTGTTGCGTAGCAGCCAGTGGTTTCTATGGAAATGACATGAGGGACCAAAGTTTTATCTTGATGATGTGTGGGCATTAAAATTGTAACCAGAGACTCAAGAAAAGTGGTGACATTATTAACTTGACAAGATTGTTCCCAAATATTAAAATATTATTATAGTTATACATTAAATTACTGTCTGTCTTACTTTATAGACCAGCTCGGTAATATCATGATAATAGTGTAAGTAATTTCCCAAAAAATTGTCAACATGTATAAATCTTTATAACCATGTAACCACTAGGAACTTATTCAAGACTGGGGGAAAAAACATATTATTATCATATTATTACCACGCTGTTACTATGTTATTACTCAGCTGGAATGTAAAGTGCTACCCCATGATTTTTCAAAATAAAATAATAATTATTTTCTTGCACAGTCACTATAACTGTACTTAAGGCTAAAGTGTGATTAAGTTGTCAAGACTGCCTGTAAAAATGACAAGCATTCTTTCATTCTTTCTTTCTTTCACTGAGAGACATCCTTCTAATTATGCTCAATACACTGGGGTTGCATCTACACTAACCGAAAAATGACCAAAAGTGATAAAAAAAAAAGCTGATTAATGTACTTTTGGAAAGAGATGCTATCTTTGGACGAGCCATAAACTTAAAAGGAGTGCATATTTTGATAATTTAGTAACTTAAGGTTGAATAGCCTAAGTTAATTTGGGTTGTAACATTATTAAATTATGACAGGGATTTACCTAGCTTTACCGGATTACTGATGATATATTTAACTCAGAAAAGCCAACTGCAGCCTGTATACTAGTCTTAAACATGACCAAATAGACACGCTTTTATGTGTTGACAAATTAACTCCAAGAGGCATAATTAGTATTTAGGTGTCTTCCTGTAATGTACTGCTGGCTTTGGTAATTATAGAGAAGTTAATATGTAATAAAAACTCCAAAATCTGGTTGTAGTTTTGGCAAATGTGTTGTGGTGAGAGACACTAATTTAACCCCAGAACTTCCATTACCACTTTCATTTGTGCCACTTCTCAGTCCTCTTTTAGAAGCCTATAAAGCCCAATTTAACACCCACCAGCTCTCATTAAAGCCTACCCCGTACACAGTAGACTCGGCGTCATTTAGGAGCATCTTGAACAGATTTGCTGACATTTCCAGCAGTTGATGTGATTCCTCCATGATTCCCCTTTCTTTTGTAGAGCCCCCCTCAGCATCAGGGTTGTGAGCTCACTATCACTCACATTTTACCCCAGATGCGCCCGCGTAAACCCAATTCAGGTTCTAAAAGCACAATAATGACAAAGACAGTGCGAGGTATTAGTCTATGTGACCGGTCTCCCTACCTGTTCTGTAAAAGGCATCAGTGTCGGGGTCGCTGGGCGCCTCCTCGGCCGCTTCTGCAGGGTTCATACCGCTTCAATACAATCCACCGACAAAGAAAGATAGAAATAAAGCGCCGGTACAAGCTCTCGTCCTTATTCCTTACATGTTTTCTGTCTCTGTCTCGCTCCCTCCTCCGCTCCCCGAGCTGCTCACGAGCTTTCTTTCTGTCGCTCTCTCGGTTTGTTTAGTGTTTTTTTTAGGGCTGGCTTCGTTCCTCTCTATTGTTCCCGGTCCAGGCTTTCTCTCCGCCGCTGTCCGCCAGGGTCTCTCTGCCTCCTTCACCCTCCCTTTCCCACTCCCCTCCCTCTGTCTGTGTCTTTCCCTCGCCTTCACTTCAGTTGACTTGGTTCTATTGGCAACATGTAGGCTAATGGCTTTATAAAGCAGGGGTGTGGGTTTGACTGCAAAATATCAAACCTGCAAGTAGCTATTGGACGTGATTAGAGATGGCGCTGTAGATCCATCTACAATCCTACATCCACAATTAGAACTCAGGGACGCCCTTTTTGATTGTTGCTAATTCCCCACTGGTCATTTGTGGTACTGCAACAACAAAACTTATAATGTCAGCAAAGGATTTCCAACTCCGATTTAAGACACGAAGAACTTATATTGTTTATACGATTGACTTTGGGAGATAACACTGAATAAATGAATAAATATTTGGTTTTCGGCCTGAGGAAGTATGCTAGATGGACAGAGCTAATGCATGATATTTTAATTCAAACAGACAGAATGATCAAACAAATACATAAATAAATAAATAATGAATTACATACAGACAGCAAAATGACTAAGACTTTCTTCTTTTCAAACATTTTGGAGGAAATATGTAGGTACTTCTGATCACGGTCATCTACTTTATGAGCACTTATAACCTCAAAGAAATAAAGACTGAGGCAAAGTAAAGAAAAATTCAAAAGTTAAATAACTTTTTTTTACTTGATTCTATTGAGTCAAAAGTCTTCATCTGCCATCAAGGCAGCTGACACAGCGGGGGCAACCACAGTTGTCCCGTGGGCTCAGGGTCTGGGGGGGGCTCAAAACTATGCTTTAGTAATATAGACAAAATTATATATGAGGTTTGTCCAGGGCACCATCAATTCTGTCAGCGGGCCAGTCTGCCATACACAAACTGCTGTACAGTCTAAAGGCAGTCGGGAAGAAGGAGTTTTTGTGGTGTTCTGTCCTGCTGCTCACTGATGCCATGCACTTAGCCAATAGCTTTATGTGCATTGTAAAAACGTGCCAGTGTATTCCTTCATTGTGAAAACTGGTCTGAATGTCTAGTGAAAATGATCCTTGAGCTTGGCCTTGAATGTGTAAACAGACTCCATTATGCACTGGTTAGCACTGTCATGTCACGGTGAAGGACAAAAGAGCTTCCTAACAGCTTGTATATGACTCTAACGTGTTTAGAAAAGGCTCTCTGCAGCTCAGGTTCAGGTTGAAATAGTGGGCTATACAAGCTCAAGAAGATGCAATAGAGACTGTGTTGTTGACTTCAGGAAGATGTACATGTAAAATAACACATTTTTTTACACATACTGATTGAGAAAATGCAGAAAGGTAATATATGTATGTAACGTACCTCTTTATTAAAAGCATGGTCTTTAAAAAATCTGTAGGCCTATTTGCATTCAAAAATCAAGGGCAAAGATGTATTTATGTTAGTGTATTAAACAGATTGAATTTGTGTTGTGGGAACAGTAGGGTTACGTATCTACAACAAAAACAAAAGAGGAAATGCACAATTTAAAGTTAATTTTGTTAGTCTATAACATGTATTTCCTTCCAAGCCCGCCTACTTTAATCTGTCTGTGCATTAATGATTGTGTTCTACCGCCACCTGGTGGACAAAATATTGAACTTGAACAAATAACACTTCAAGGTGTTCGTGATCGTCTGACCTTCCTCTACAAGAACTTGTTTGCTTCACTACTGACATTTAGAAATTTAAGTTTTGTTTGTTTTTTGTTTTTGTTTACAAAAATGAGATTAAAATAAAATAAAACCCATTGATTAGTGGCATGAACAAAGTTTACACTCACAGAATGTAAAGGTGAAATTATGGTGTCCAACAAGACTTCCACGTCTTCTAATTTAATCGAATGTAAACAACAAAGGGAGACCAAGGCCTCCAGTTTCTAGATACATTCAGGAAGCTGCGGTAGACGGTAATAACATCTCAAGATTGCTCAGACATTGTTTTAAAACGTAACTCTTTCTGTAAACTAACAGAGCCAGCAAAGATATCGCACATTTCAGCAAAAAACAAAACAAAACAAAATCACTTCATCTGTTGAAAAAAAAAAACATATTTGTGTCCTACACATAAAATCAAAAAGAAGTCTCCAAACGTATAACTTATGTATGTTACAGAAATAGAAATACTGTAGTCTTTTCAAACTTCTTCAAGTTTTCACTATAGTCTTTCCTTGTCTTTGACCATGTTTCTTTCTAAAGACACATAAAAACCCCAGTAATGCTACAGATTAAGAGTAACGGACACATGGAGATTGGTCTGTCTTCTCCAAAGGCCTATATTTGGCCAGGTGTCTGTCCAAATACAGCAGTAAGTAAAGCTGACTCAGCTCAACAGCGCTCCCATCTCCACTCTGGACATTTTATCTGTAACAATGTCCCTCAGGCACTCAGTCCATTCAAATAAGATGTAGGACTCCTAGTCCGTTCTGTAACTATGCCTCAAGAACCTGTGGAGGCTTAAATGAACGTTTTCTTTTCTTCTTCCTCATTCTGACATCTGTTTGAATGTCAGAAATACAGTGCTACTGTATTTCTAAAACAGTAGCACAGGATTATCACATGACTATTTATCACAAATAAATCTTGCTTAGACAAGGTTTTTGAACCACATCCACGTTCATATCGTCATTTAAATAGAATATGGTTTGTTTAAAGCTGTAGTTGGATGGATAATTGCGTGAACTCAAGTGCTTGGATTTTTGTTGTTAGAGCGATCGTCCTTTAATGGGAAGGCTGGCAGTTCAATTTCCACTCTCCACAATTGATAATATCATTGAGTCCTTGGGAAAGACACTTAACCCTTTCTGCCTTTGTTTCATCTGTGACACTGGTGTTTGAATGGAAGCTTAATGTAAACTGCTGTAAGTGCCTACTAGGTGGAAAAGTACTGTATAAAATCCATGCCATATAATGCATTACTGATATTTGGATGTGAAAGTATTTAAATTTAAAGTCCAAAGTTGAACAAAAACCCAGAAGTTGAAATAATACAAA
The DNA here is from genome assembly GCA_024349245.1 of Neodontobutis hainanensis. Classification (NCBI taxonomy): domain Eukaryota; kingdom Metazoa; phylum Chordata; class Actinopteri; order Gobiiformes; family Odontobutidae; genus Neodontobutis; species Neodontobutis hainanensis. Next base: position 184,302 of record JALDNG010000233.1, on the reverse strand, counting down.
TTCCTCAGAGTTTATGTGGTAATGCTTTATTGATGTTAAAATGCTACATATAGCACCTTTTACATGTCAGGGGTCCACATAAGGGAGTTACCGACACACGCTGGAGGCCCCTGCTGTTTATTACCCAAGTGAATACAAAACTGAAGGGAGGGGGTTTCAGAGAGGGACTTGTAGTGGCCAGTCATATGCTTGCATGATGTTTGTGAGAAAATAAAACACTTGAGAGAAGCAGTCTGCAACAGCTACACTTTGTCCTGTTAGTTGAGAAACATACTGTGGCTAAGGAAAAGGAGAACAAAATTAGGCTATTTTACAAGTCTCTGTATTATGGCACCACTTACAGGCTGTCATAGAGTCCAGTGATAGTGACAATAGTACGATTTACAATAAAAAAAAAGAAACACAACTCAACAAAAACGTTTGATGTGTTTAAAAATAGTGCTCGAAACAAGTGGCTCAACGTAAAACTATGTACATACCATGTCAAAGCAAGTTTACAAATCTTTTTCACATTTTTAAAAGTCACATCAATCATATTAAATATAGCAAACATGTTTGCTGTCCAAATGAAAAGATGGGATCAAATGAGTCCATTCAAATGACATGTGCCTCACATTTCAACAGAAAACTACATTAATACCAATAGTAATGACATTTAATTGGAAATCTCTTTTCAGCATATTTCCTCTTGAATAATACTAATCAAGTTTTACTATGTACAAGAAACATTCAGAACTGCATCCATCCAGGAGAGACTTCTCTTTAATACTCACATTTGGTATTTCACTGTTAAGGTAGGCAAACTGCGTCTAGATCCTGTGTGGACTGGAAATGCTTTACAAGAAACACTTTGCTGAATGACACTGATTTAAAGGATGCTTTGAAGGAAAAATGTGACATTAAAGTATTCAGATGCTAATTTGTATTAACCTGATCTCCATTAGATTAGGTTATTATAATTAAATTCTGAACTGGATGCATTTTGTGTTTGCTTTGAATGTTTAGATATTATCTTGAGGGACACTGAAGCACTTGTGTATAATCTCTCAACTTCTCTTTCAAAACACTGATGTGAAGCACACACTGATTCTCTCAGGAGAGCAAGTGCAATCACTGCTAGTACCCAAGCTAACATTTTCTTTTATAAATCACCGTACACATCAACCTTTCGGCTGTAGAACATGAATAAATACAGAAACTTAAACTACGTAATCTAGTCATGTGAGCAAAAACAAAAACATTTAAAGAGGAAGAAGATAACATGACAACTATTACAGTTGCTGAGAACTGCTTGTGCTGGTGAGGACCAAAATAACACTGGTCCATCTGTAACTTCAGAGACAGGGGTTCCTACTACTTCTGCTACTACTACAGATGTGCTTTAAGTGGTGCTTGAAATAAAGTGCAGGACATTTCTAGCCATAAAAGTCTATACTTTCTTTAAACATATATGACATAATCTCACTGTTGACAAGTAAAACCCTTCAACGAAGAAACCACTAAATGCTGAGAGGTTACATTCTTGTTAAAGAGACAGCGATGGCTGGTCGATTGCTTCAACCAAAACAGAAATTAATGTTTAGAGTTATATTGAATGGATATAGTGTGTGGTTCTATGTGTTTGGATGAATTTAGATGCAAAGTGAAGCAGATTTTCCACACTCTAAATTACATTTTCTACAACTTATCCCACTGGGCGCTGGGCTACACACTGATGATTGACTGTTCATTGCAGCAAACAATAAGAGACATGCACAGAGAGACAACCACTCACCAATTCACCAATAGATGGACGCTGGGCAGATACCTAAGTATCCAGAGATGAGCCCACGATACTGCGAGGAGAACATGCAGATTCTACATGAAAAGTTATTGATGGCCCTGTAGGATCAAACCTATGACCTAGCAGCTGTGTTTGCCACTCTATGTGCACCCTCACTGTAAAATCTCTGCCTTCAATTTGATATAACAAGTAATATTTATTTTTAGACGGGCATTTAAATTGCTTTACTGTTAATACAAGTTGTTTATACAAGTGGTTAAGCCCCAAAATGTATGAGGAATATGGAGAGAACAAGTAAATATTGGTAGATCTGTGCAGTATATAACATTAATATACAGCATGTTTAATGTATAACTGAGTGAAACTGTAGTGTTTAGCTTGTGGAATGTACTAGTGTCTAGGTAAACCATATTTGGCCACAGCAGTTTTCTTTTTGTGCCATTCATCTTCAATCCACACTTAGGTATTATTGAATACAACAATCATTCACATAATTATCTCACAAGATAAACATTACCATATTGTATTTTGCTTCACTTTGTATCTAAAACAGATGCATATTAAGCTGAGCTTGTGAAACATTTACTTCTCTATATGACTTTAAATAAATGCAACTGAGCACTGACTGCATTATTGTAAACAAGAACTCATATGATAATATGACTGAAAAGACAACACATTTATGACCCCACCTTGACACTGTAAAGAGAAAAAAATACAAATAAAAAAAGAAAAACATCCAGGCCTACGTTTTTTTCAGCTTGGTCTGTTGTGTTTGTAGATAAGGCTGGTCCAGTCAGTGTGTGTTTCTGGCCTTTAACAGTGTCCCGCTGCATGACGGCGCCTGGTCAGGGGTCAGAGGTAGAAACCGGTGGCTGGTGGGTCAGACAGGCTGGATAGAGAGTCTGGGCCGGGCATTTGCACAGCAGAGGACACAGCTCCATTGCCACTGGGTAGAGCACAGCCTGCTGGGTAGGTACTGTCCAGGATGCAGCCATTCTCCACCTTTACAAGGCAAAAAGTTATAGATTTTATTTTAAGATACTTTATTTATATCTATATTTCTTTTATTACAAGTGTTTTGCAGCTCAATCTCCTTTAACAGGCTTTCCAATAAACAACTACACAATAAATACAGAGCAATGATCCTGTGAACAAAAAAAAAACAATGTTATGTTTCTGCCCTGCAGTGTTACTCATTGATATGGCAGACTCACTAAAACACTCCCAGATTCTTTTTTGATGCAGTTTATCACTCTTTCTGTGGATATGAGAAGCAGGAGCTGCTCAGACCATTGCTGAGTCAATGCATGAGGTCAAGTGGACAACAATATATGCAATAGTATGAAGTAGTTAAATACTTTACTTCATTGTAGGTCATATTTTTGTTAAATAATCATGCAAGTTTATTTACAATGTCATTGACAAGGTCATGCTAAATATATAATCGAGATGTTAAATGGGTAATAAAAGTCAGTTGATACTGTACATGTTTTGTAACTTGTTATTAGTAATTGGGAATTACATTGATTTCACTGAATAAAGTATCATAAAGAGCTTTTCATAGAATTTCTAAAAAAATTACTTAGATTACTATAATATAAAATAGCAGATCAAGTTTATTAAAGTGTCAACTAGAAACTCCCCTATATTAATATAAAATAGCTGGATATTGTATTGTTTGTTGATGTTGTTTTCAAATGGCAAAATAATTTCAACAAAAATTGACACCTACAACCTTTTCTGCCAGTAGATGTCCTTACCTTACTGTGAGTGGGGTCGTGTGGGATCTCTGACGTCACCATGCCATAGTGGTCCAGCTGCCTGCAGGGCTTGGCCACTCCTAGGATCTGCTCTAAAGAAGTGTTGGGGGGAGGGCACTGTGACAAGCTGGAGATGACCTGAGCTAAAGGAACCGGCATCGGCTCCTGCTGCAGTTTGTGGTTCGGGCCCTGAAAAGACGAAATGGTAGACTCTGCCATGTGTTGCTGGTTCCCAAACAAACCACTTCCACAGATGGTGTAATCAGCATTGTCGATATTAGGCATGCTGAAATCAATGCAAGTATCTAGAGATGTGTTTGTTATGTGTTTTTGGCTGTTGTCAAGGGAGGTACTGTTTTCCAGAGCTGCACTGAACCCATAGTCCTGCCATAATGATTTACCGTCATCAGTACTGGGGACGCCACACAGTCCATTAAGGTTAGTTGTCTTCTGTTTGGCATGGCAGAGCTGGGTGTGCACCCTGGGCTGCTGCTGAATGTAGTGATGTGTTTGCTGAAGCTCCTCATCGAGGTGGGAAGCATTGCTCTTAAAAATAGTCTGTTGTTTGTAAGGGTCAAGTTGAATGTCCGAGTTGACTAAAATATCCTGTGCTGTCCATTGTCCACTGGGGACTGTGTGATTTAGCTCAAACAGTTGTCCATTCACCAAAGAGTTTGCCAAATGGTCGCTCTGTTCACCCCAGTCATTGGCTGCTTTACCTGACCGCATGTGGAGATGTTGTTGCATCTGTTGGGAGAGTTGAATAATAGGAGCTTGTCCGACCAGAGGAGGCTTATGAAACGGCATTTCCATATTATTGTCTGGGATTGGATTACTACTTTCAGCCAAGGAAATGGCACTTTTCGTGGGGTTTGAAGGAAGCACCTGTCCCTTGTGCTCTGTTGAATCATTCTTCCCCTCGAGGGAGTTGTAAATATATGAAAGGATTTCATCACCGGTGAGCAGGTCGTCCAGTGTGGGCACATGCTCAGGGTCCATCTCCACCCTTATCATTCGCTCATCCAGCAGCAGTAGCTCCAAGTCCTCAGCACTTAGTCCCAGACCTTCAAGAGCTCCAAAGAGTTCGCCGTTCGAACAACCTACATCCTCAGAATCCACTTCCACTTGTCCTTCCAACATCAGAGAGTCCAGTGTAGCCAAAAGAGGGTCAAGACTCATACTTGGATCCGAAACGCTTGGCACCACAGCACCACTTTGCTCGTCCCAGCTTTGGTGTGATCTTGACTCAGAAAAGCCTAGCTGCTCTCCAAAGAAGCTGGTGTGGAATGACAATTTAGGCTCTACAGCTGGCTGGCAAACGTACACTGACTCGTCCTGACTCATAAGAGCTCCTAAAAGAGAGTTGGGGTCCAGCCCGTCTCTCACCAGCCTCTCAGTTCGGCTCTTCTTTGACTTTGTGCTATTTTTCTCGTGAGTTCCATCGCCAAAGCCGATGGGGTGGTTAGATTGGTAAAGTAGAGCTTCACCTGTCGCGTAGGTAAAGGGGAGGTGCATGGAGCGCTTCTGCAAGTGTTCGCCACCTTCCTCCTCCCTGAAAGAATAAATACTGTCACTCTCTCATACACAAAGCCTTATGAATGGTGTATATAATATAATATTAATCCATATTACAACAAATTGGAGACATACAAAAGTGGCCTCTGTGTGGCAATGATGTAGTCAGGTTTTCCGTTTTTGTAGACAAGTCTGGCATTGGCCTGGACCCATTTCCAGCGATTTTCCTTGGTAAGGAGTCTGAACACCGTCAGGCCACTCTCTCCAGTCTTTATCACTACCAACACAAAGCACACAAACAATGTAACAGGTATCATTTCAGCTATTTTATTATTCAAAAAACTCAGGGAAGCAGCTCTAATTTTATAGCCACACTTTTTTACCATGTTACAAAGTGTTTACGTAAATGGTGATTGCAAATTAGACTAAGCAGGACTACAAAATATTAATAATTTATAACCAAATAAATTCTGCTACAACAACTATCTCCCTTTTTTATTGCAATGCTGGCAGATTTTAAGACAGACAGCTTTGTAGGTGAGTGCTGTGTCTAACAAGACTGTAGTGTTTGTTGGTGATAATTTGTGCATCATCTGATTTGGTCATGCATTGGATTTGTAAATCCGATCCTTTCTTCTGGCAGCTCAGCAGCTTTGTTCAATCTGCTTCGTTATCCACAAGGATTACTTGGAAAGCTGTCTGAACTCTTTGACCACTGGGCTTCCTCAACTTTTACCTTTTACACTAGACTTAGTTTTAAATAATAGCATCAATTTGACATTGGCTTACCAATAAAAACACTACAAAACATGGGTAACACTTTAGTAACACTTTAGATTAGGGGCACATTTTATCAAGAGTTCCTGCATTAATTCATGCATGATTCATTCATCAGTATTTGCATTAAAATCTCACGAATCACCAGGAATTATTATGTTTTTATCATATTTTTATCCTAAGCCTAATCGAAAACCCCTAACCCTAACCTTAAGTGTTCTGTGATCAAGGGGCAATTAAAATGTGCTTAGCAATTATTTATTTTTAAGTGTTATTGGTTCCTACAACCAAATATCCCAAAGCAAGCTATAATTATTTTTGATACAATGTTGTTTAGCTGTTTACTTAACTCAAGGCTTCATTAATAAATAGAGCCTTATAAAACCATACACCCTCAAAGAACTAAAAAAAAAAAATGTTATTAAAAAATGGAAATGATGCTTACTTCTGACATGGTTCTCTGCACAGTACAACATATCAGCTGCATGGATGAACTGGTAGCCAGATCCTCGAACCCGCAGTTCAGCCTCGGTATATCCCAGGACAATCTTTCCCCTGCACAAAACAATCATTTCAAATACTGTCATAAATCTACCATCAGTGCTATCCTGTGAGTGTCTTTCCGTTGCTCCCTTCAGGGGGGGCCAGAGTGATGTGATTTGCATGTTTTAGTTTGGCATATGCTTTACGCCTGTAGCCCTTACTGTCGCAACCCTCTCCATTTAGAACAAAGGTGTGAAGCTTTGTGAGAATCTGCACTCAAGGCAGGTGCACTAACCCTTTCAAAAATGAGGAGCTCTTGGTATTGATATGGTATTGTCCCAGACATTGTAACTCTTAAAAAAGTAGCTGTAAGAAGGACTGTAAAGCATTTAAAGAAACTGGTGTGTGATTGTATTATTAAAATGAGTGTGTATTCTTACTTTGCATCACAGGCCATGGGGGTGAAGTCCAATTTGTGTTTGGTTCGGAAAATCATGTTCTTGGTCCTGATCTCCAGGATGGAAGGAGGCTGCAGAGGAGTTGCAATTGCAAAGAGAGCGAGCTGCAGTGGAACCTTCCCTCCTTTTTCTTCCTGATGGCTTTGTCCATGAAGAAACTTAAGCCTTCCATGAAGGTTGAGTGCCTGACAAAGAAAACATAAAATGTATTATTAATTAAAAATGTATCATTATTTAAATAATGTCAATATTTTAGATATTTGTTTAGTTTTTTTATATATATGTTTGGGATATTTGGACCAAATAGTTTGTAACCTACTAGAAAACCAGAGGAGTTGTCCAGGAGGCAGCGGAAGCGGCACACAAAGCTCCTTTCCAGGAAGGATGAGTTCTCAGGAGGAAGCTGTTCAGGGTTGTAAGTGACTAAAGACATGCTACTGTCAGCTTCCACTGCTGTCAAAAAAACAAAAAAACAGCATTAATTACTACCACTTGCTTAACCACCCAAAATATCTAAAAGGTTCAAGTGCAGTACAGTAAAGTAAAGACAGACTTAACACAAATTCTTTTTAAATTTGTCAATGTTATTCACTGGTAAGAAATGAATAGTATGATTGTATTTGGTATATTAATAATATGTACAAAACAAACAACAGATTGGGTTTATTTTTAACATACTGAATCCAGAATAAAATCTAAACTAATTATCTTATTTGGATTTACAATGAGCACAGGTTATATCGATCACTGTCCTATAACCCTGTGGCATAAAGACTATTAACTGCTTTAGCAAAGCTGTGTTTCCGTTTTTAATGGTGCCAGTATTTAAACAGCTTACTCAAACATAAGCTGAACTGTAAAAACTGATCAAGTCACAGGAGCCTACTCTTATTATTTCATACTAGTCATTTTGGACTTTAAGTGAATGTGTTTTTTATTGGTTCCACACTTTGTTTTACTTTACAGTCAGGCCATTTAAGGCTACTTTTAGTAAAAGCAATTGCTTTTCAATTGAACATATATGTTTAAGGCAACAGGAATGATAAAGAGTGATTAATTTATTCTGGTAACATCCATTTTCATGCTGTAATGACTTTTTGTTGTGTATAGCCACAACGCTCCCTGTGTGCTCAGTGAGCTCGTGAATATTTCTGTTTCTGTTGTTTTTAAAAGTGCACACTCCTTTTGCACCAACCGAAAAAAAAAAAAGCCTTAAAGCCAAACGAGTTTCTGGGATGTATAAACAAAAGTGACTTAAACCATGAATGTATTTTTGACCGGGACTTATTTGTCTCACAGCATCAGCCGCTCTACTTTGCAGAGATTGCACTTACGTAAGCAGGCCTCCAGCTCACTTCCCGCCCCTAAATGCTACATGACAGTTTGTAAGTACACAAACAGCTCCTTGTACCGTTTGCAGGTGTGGGTCAGTTATGTTAGAGCAGCTGACAACCAAAGCACACGGGCATAAGCATCTTAAACTCAAATACAGATCAGAGACCACTTCACCTCATAAGCCAAACTGAAGATTAAGGGTCACATGATCTGACCTGAGCAGAGACTTACACTTTAATGCCTGAAGTGGGAGCAGTTAACTGTATCATACTGATGTCAAACACATCAAATGTTCATCAGAGTTTTCCTCATTGTTGACTGACCCTTTAGACTGCAACTATAGCAGGAACCCATGTTAGCATTGCATGGTGCAAACTGGCTAAGTTCACAAACAAAATGTGCTTTAAGACATTCTTGACTAAATAAAAGTTTAAGAAAAGGCCTAGTATAGTTTTGAAAAGCAAAGACATACTGTATGTAATAATCCAGAGAGGATTTGCCGCGAGATATTACACACAAGACATTAGTGCAAAAATCTCAGTTGCTCAGGCACCGAGGCATCCACATTTGCCCACTAAAGGCCCTCAGTCTGTTAAAAAAACTTGTGAAGGGGATGGTCTGTGAGTGACTGGACTGTTTGCAGTTTAGTTCTCATTCTCTTATCAAATATAATCTCTAGTAAGTCCAAATTCACCAGCCACAGTCTTCTTTATTAAATTGTTCAATCTGTTTCTACACCTCTGTTGTGATGCTTCAGCCCCAACAGAGCACTGCACAGAACAAAACACTGATACCAGACACACAAGCTTCCTTCTCACATTAAAAGGCCAAAATTGAGCCTTTGTAAAAATAGACTGTTCTTGATCCAGTTTAAATTATACTCCAGATGAACTCTAAGTTATGTATATGACTCCACAATTTTAACCACCTGGCCTTTAATAACCACTGTAGACTTCTTTCTAAATTGAAGATTAATTCCTGTGTTTCGCCAACATTTGGAACCACACCAAACTACAAAGGAGTCAGATTCCTCCCTGTAGGCCTGGTTGTGTACAGGGCGTATAAAAACAGAAATAAAAGTGCGCCTTTTGGAGCTCCTGTATTAGTAAAAAATCATGTCTGAAAATCTGACTAAAAAGGAATGCAAAGAAAATGCAAAGTATTTGTTACCAAAATCTATAAATGCATTCATTGATTCATGTTCTCTATCAACTAAACTTTAAATTAAACACTAAAGGGTAACTCAAACAAAGACAAAGAGACGAGCTGAGGGCGAGGCTGAGTGGGGGGCTGGACCTGAGACCCACACTGACAGATTGACTGACAGCTGTCAAGTATCTTTGCAACTGAGTGGTGCCTCTTTCTCCCCTTTTTCACCTGAGCTGGAGGGAGACACTGGGGCTAAACATTTCTCATCGTCTCATCCCAAAACCGGGGCTGACAACGCGGGGCTGACGAGAGAGAAAGAGGGCAGCGAGTAACTATGGAATTGTGGCTAATTAACAAAGCAAAAACTGAGAAATAAAAAAAAAAAGGCTTTAAATAGAGAAGTATAAAGTAGATATAGATATAATGAGGCAGAAATCAGATCCCAAAGCTCCCTCAAAACTATAGACAGAGAACTCTGGTGCGTTCACATGTCCTTGTATTTAACAGCATTAAGACATTTTGTAAAGAGAATAGAATCTAACAATCTTAAAAGCTAATATACGGGACTGGTTTACTCAGTAATCATTGAGTTAATATTGAAAATGAACAGTAACTCACTGACTTTAGGAGTTATAAACACATAACTGCGCCACTCGAAAGTACGTAAACACATCATAAGCCATGTTGTTTTTCCTAAACTTTTTGCGGCATGAACAGAGCAGAATAACAGAGTCTTTACTCTTCATAATGTTATATCTGAAGTCTGTGTCTCTGTGTGAGCGTGTTCGGACGCTGCAGTGATGTAGTTCTGTTCGGACCGAGAACTGGTGGGCCTGAGAGAGGCTGTACCAAAGGTGCAGCGGACTGCAGTAGAGGTGGGCTTACCTGATACGAAAGGTGTAGTGGGGAGTGGTTTAGGAAAATAATGATATCATGACAACCAGGAAGTGCATTGGAGAGTTTTTAATTTGACAAGGGCAGCACATGCGTTTTTCATCATATTTGTGGAATTAAATGAGTTTTAAGGATTTTGTGAAAAGTAGGATTATAAACTACGAACGGTATTAATAAAGCCCCATTCATAAGTTAAAAAAAAAGTTGGTCTGGGGTTAAGTTACCCTTTAAGCCTATCATATACATTGATGACCTCTGATCTTTGACACAATCTTCTTTTACTATTAAAAGGTTCAAGTGGGAATAATGAGACAGTGTTTACCATTAGGAGAGTCCTCGCTTATCAAAGTCGAAGCAGCAGGGGCAGGATTTAAAGCCCAGTGCAGGTTTTTCCGGAGCTCCTGCTGGTCTTCTGTGTGGACCAGTTCATACACACTTTGGTGCATCACATCAGTCTGGAAAACAAAAGAAAAAGTGTTTACCTATTGGGTACTGTTCTTGGATTACTTTGTGAGAGGGAGCTTTTAACGGAGACATATTTGTTTTTATTACATAAACACATTGTAATAGTTATACCAAGTGTAGTAGGTGGTAAGGAACCCTACTCTAAGTTTACTGTGTCTGACTATTGTCATTAAAATAGTTTTTACACTAAAGGCCAGACTATAAATAGGTTTATCTGTTGTGCTGTCGGTGAGTGTTTGACGTTGCAACATGCAGAGCAGACCTGAGAACCAACCCACACCCACATTTGGCTCCCAAAAGATGCACGCAAGCTGTCAATCATGACCTTTATCCCAAATATAGTAAATGATTAACAGTGATGGATTTTGTTCCATTATCCACATTTGCCTTTCTTCTTATATCTCATAATGGCTCCCACGACATACTGAAGGGATTGCAATTTAGATAAATCTAACAGCTCAAAAATGTGTTGTTTATAGTTTTTTTTGTCGTTCATCTTGATGCTTTCACAGTGTGTGGTCGCTCACGCAGTTGGCCTACTCTGTTGTTTACAAGGCAACCAGCCAGAGGTAATGGTGTCCTTTTCTTATTATGGCACCATTCTTCGGAGGATTAGTGTTACCTGGTGAAAGCCTAAGTAGTCCTGGATGGTGTGAGAAGAGTAGAAGATGGTCCCACTGGCAGTGATGACCAGCACAAAACCATTGAGAGCCTGGAGGTCAAAAGTATGAATGCATAGTTAGTAGATACAGTACATAAATATAGTACTTATATAATGTTATTACTGTATATGGAAGAAAAAACATTCTGTTTTTTATGCAAACTTTGTCAATGAGGTGTTTATTTTTCTCCGATGACTGCTATGAAGTAACCCTTCTCTCAGAAGCTACAGTACAGGGAGCTAGAACACCCCAAAAAATTACAAAAAAAAGTTCCCAGTTTTCTCAAATGTCAAAAATCAAAACAAATGAAATGCTCTTCTGAGCATTTGCTGGACATAACTCCTCAGGCGAGTGCTCAAACAACCATGAATAGAGTTTAGTCCAGGTCACAAACTAGGGTCAAATGGTGTTAGATGTTTCCACAGAGGTGCATTGCTTAGTACAATAGAGTAGAGTGCCTATGTAACTCCCACAATGACACCTATATGGTAAAAAAAAAAAAAAAAAAAAAAAAGTAAAAGTGTATAAATGATGAGCATGTAATTGCAGTGTAATAAAATTGATAGCAAGGCTGTAATAAAAGAAGATAGCAAAGGTAGAGAGCATGTATGATGTTAGATGAGATGTTCATTATGCTTATTTTAAAGGGGGAACAGCTGGTGTAACATTCCACCTCAACAAACACATGTGGCCTTTCTCCTGCTCCTGGACAATTTCATAAACAAACAACAACAACACTCACACAACAAACTCAACTGTCCACCCGTCCATAAAAGCACATCTCATCCTCACAAATCATCCCTTTTCCCACATCAGCCCATGGCAGTGGAGATGACTAACAACCAAGATGCAATGTTTGTCTAGTTGATAACACATCAGTGATTCACCACAATTACCTGCTACTCCACTGAGCGAAATGTCAAGTGTTTTATATAAACATACACAAGAACACTCTAAATCTACCTTAATTTACCTCTATAAGAAAGTGGCATGTTCAGTGATGATTAACACCATCATTCTCTTTAGTTTCTCAGGGAGTAAATAATAAAGAAGCACATATGTTCTCCTGTATTTCACATAGTAAATCCTTGATTATATGTGCTTATTGCTCTCAGGACTATGAAGATAGAAGAGTCCAATAGAAGAGTCACCTCCAAACGAGCTTTCATTTTTCATTACTACCAAGCTGGGGAAATATAGGCTTATCATAATAATGGTACGGTAGGGCTCGGGGGGAGGCAGGCAGGCTGTTTCCTCTCTTCTGCTGGAATGTCGGAGTGATGCACATTGGGAGGAACTGGACTGGAAAATCAATGACTGCAGCAGATCCCAAAATGATGTGGCAGCCACTCAATTGTGCATTCAGGACTCTACTGTGGGTCCAAAAGCAGTCTAAGCAGAGATGCCTACACTTCCCACTCCCCAGACACTTCCTCTTGTTTTCCACCATTTATAGACATAGCATATTTAAAATGTTTAATTGCACATACAAATAAAATACTAATGTTACTTGAAACTTGAGCCACCGTGCCACGCATACTGAGTGGTAAGCTGATGCCCTGAGCCTCTGAGCTCCTGTCATTGGACTAAATAGATTTTGGACACTTGTCAGGAAGAGGAAAACAACATGAGAGCAATCCAAACACACAAATTCAATCAGAGCATTTGCACATTATAGCCACTGTCCTCCCAAACATATTGAATATTGAATGTTTGTGCCCATGACTATGTCAAACATAGACCCACAAATCAGATTACAAAAAGAGGTTATTGTAATGATTGTTGATTATCTGTGCACACACAAGGTCATATCCTGTCCATTTAAGGAGACATGGGTGCTCAGTGTGGAGATAGAATGTTTTGACTCTTTTTTTTTTTCATAATGTATAACAATTATAAAAATGTGTGCAACAAGATAGGGTGAGGCTATCTTGTTTTGTCTTGGTACTTTTCTTCATACTGACCTGCAGCAACAGTTCACCCTCCGGGATCCTGCTCTCCATGGCCCCCGCTGTTTTCCTGTCATCGTCTTTTGGAGCCACGCCGTTGCGACTGTTTAGTGTGACTGTAAGGACACACAGGGAGGGAGGGTAAGCAGTGGAGGGGGCGGTGGCATGGGGGACAGAGGAAGTGGAAGTGGGGAGAGGAAGCAGACAGGCTTTAGTTCTGTGATAATGTTTTCAAAGCACTGCTGTGACTGTCAGATTGTTTTACATTTAGTATGTTAATGTCTCATCCCAGCACATTAAAGATTCATTCCACACAGATTGCAGTCCTGTTTTTGTTTTATCTATTTAATATTTATTTTGATTTGAGACCAGCCATGCCAAAGTCAAATTGTACACTTGGTACAATTGAAATGCAATTTAGAAAATGTACTGTATATAATGGATTGTACAACAACAAAGTATTGGTCAGGGCAAGCTAAATGCTAAATGTGCTAATGTCTCATTCAAACTGATGTTAAATTACACACTATCACAGTATCACAGCTATTTGAAGAGGAGAAAATACAGCTACAGCCAAAATCTAACTTTTTGTGTACATGTGACCCAGATCAAATAGAGTTTGAGCAGTCTTTTTAAGTCCTATTTAGGTCGTAATTAATTTGTAAATTAATTTGTGAAGCCCGTACAATTAACTTGTTGTATTATTTCAAATTGTAAGCTTTGACATTAACATCTAACATCTATGAGTCGATGGATGTGGTCTGTATGTTTTTTTTTTTTAAATGGAAGTAAGCACTATTCTCACTATGTTACTATGTATTCAGCTGAACACAGTACTCATTTACTGCTATGTACTTCCATCAAAACTACCTCTTACAGGTAAATCAAGGCAACAGAGAAAAACAAAGACAGATGTATTCAATCTATATAATAATAATATAATCTATATAATATACTTCTCTAATGTCAGATAATGAGGTTTGGTGATGTCATGAGAAAGAGAGCTGTGGTTGGGCACGTTAATCTCTGACCCCTGCAAGAGCTCTGTGCTGCGACCCACAATGACCCTTGACCCACAGAGGTGATGTATGACATGATTGGGTCACTGGGTTCTGGGTCAGATGTTTTGTTGTCTGCTAAAGGGGTTAACAAGCAGTCCATCAGAGGCGGGGCGGCGTTAGCAGTGTCAGGACAGATACGATGCAGCATATGGACTCTGTCAGAGGAGTCCATTGAGGCTTGGATTGTCACACAACACACGGCTCTGGAAAGACACCTTATTCCCACACAGAGTCTTAGGGTTGAATTTCAGAAAGAAAATGTGTGGCATAATCAAGTCAAATTCACGAGAAAAAGAGGAGTGCTGTAGTTACACGGTTTACTTTGGCCATTTTAGTCACATAAAATGACAGATGGCAAGGTTACCATTAATGTTACTTTTATTAGTACACAAATGTTTAAGCAATTAGAGAATGTTGAATTATTCATCAGCAATGAACAAGACTTTGTTGACATTGTTACAAGACTAACTAATCCTTATTGAACATAGACATTTGGGGCAATTACAGCAGTTAGTTTTTACTAGGAAGTTACACTCTTCTCGGTTTATAATCTGGAAAGACATTTCTGACCAAACAACAGCCCATCAGGTATAGTTTTTTTCTGAGAGACTATAATAAACAGAAAACAAACACTCACAGCTTTAATGTTTTAAACACCTCTGAACAGAGAACAAAAGCCCATGTGCTTTGATACATTACGAGTTTACACACCTGAGATATGTGGCACTGTCAGTGAGATAACCCAGCCATAAAAGTGGGCCAACACAAACCCTTCTTGAATGGCTTGAGGAGGACAAGGAGCCCATCTTGTATTCAGGCTTCAGTGGGCACAAGTGTACATAATGAAACATTTACATTCCCACTACCACCATTACGTGAGGCATAATAGCGCTCCAGCAATCACCCAGAGGCCATTCCAAAGACGTGAATGCAGCAGCTTGGCCAACCCAAATATGCTCACTGTAGAATAGTGGAACTACAAGCAACACACAACCTGCCTGGAAATTATACTCATAATCAAATGAGTAAATATAATACATGTACACCTATAGAGTCACACATATTGATATATTGAGCTTCATCTTTTAACAGGGCCCCTGACCAAGAGGCCAGCATGGCTCACATCCCAGCCTTCATCACAGAGTCTCCGGGATAAAATGTAGTGACACTGCTCCACAGAGAACCAGAAAGTGGCTGGGTACTCTATTCTTCATCTAACAGAGGCTTATCTTAAACGTATAAAACATTTTATAGAGTGAAAATATTTTGCAAATATTTGACCACTTTTAATCTGTCCCGTTATGCTACTTCAAACAGGATTAGTTAGGATATACTACGATTCAACCCTGAGTATGAATTTTGCTTATTCAATTGTGCAGTTACAGGGTATGATAAATAAATACAACAAACAAATTATATGTATGTTGGCCACGCCCACAGATGATTGGAGGACTATATAAAGTATACAAGTACAAATAGATTTACACAAAATGTGCAAAGACACTTGTACAGTACTGCCTTTTTATAGCACATATGAAATATGAAATCCTTGATCGAGTCCCTTGATCAGAAATTGTTTGCCTTTGCAGCTGGATGACATGTGATGGCCACAACAGAAGTCTGTGTAATGACAGTGTTGGATAGCATTAACCGGCCCAGCATCGGAACATAAACTTCCAAACAGGCTTGATATATTGTTTTTATTTCCAGTTAAAATTTAAATTAAAACAACGGGGATGCCTCAGCATATAAAGCAGTGGTAGCAGGCATACCACAAAAGACAATGTGCTGAACGTGGAAGACCTAGCTCCATTGCATTCTCTATCTCTCACATAAACAAAACAAGAAAGAAACTTCAATTCAACAAAGAAACCACAGTTAAATTACACCAAATTAGATCATAAACTTATAGTCTGATGGTTTGTTTTCGTTGAGCAATGTCAAGCAATAAGCCAGAACTTTATAGAAAAAGCTCTTTTCAAAACAAAGGACTGGTAAATGCTGTACACACACTACCAAGTGAACTACCAGTGTGACCCTTGATACTTCATAATGACATTACTTACCTTTAGAAAAGACTGTTGTATGGCTGAACAACAAGCAAATGTTGCTGTTGATTGGCACGAACACATGCGGCCACATTGAGCACAGAGCATCCACACAAACACAAAGTGTGTGAATGCGTTTGTGTGTTAATTACTCTAGCACAGTGTGAATGGTAGTGAATAAATATAGAACATTTCAACTCCTTCACCCCCGATAACTGCAGTAAATGAACACGCAACGCACACCACCCCCACATCCACTAACATACACATGAATGCACGCAATGCACGTACGGGCTGAGTGTGAAAAACGAATGCAGGGGCAAGGCATTCACACTGTTGCTTTCGTGTCTCCCGAGGTTTCTTGATCACAAGGTTGCATATTTGCTTATGAGAAGCAGTCCAGAGAGTCAGGTGGAGAGGGATGGGATTTGGGCGGGGTAGGGTGGGAAGAGGTCACTACTGATTAGACCAGGTTTTCCCTTTGGTGGCCAGCATTCCTGCCAGCGCTGTATCGTGATCAGGAGGGGCTGGGGGGATGGGGTTAAGCCCTGTGAGGGGAAGGATTGAGCGAAGGACGAGCACTGTGCTGGTAGAGGAGGGGGTCAACATAAAGGGATGACCCACTGCTGATTATGTAGCCCAGATAGTTCCAGTGAGCTGCAGGAAGCAGGGGGAAGGGTTGTGCTCTTTTAGAAGAAAAAAACAAACAAACAAACAAGCCTTTTACAACCTTTCGTATGCAACTAATCACTGAGCAGCAGCAGAGAGCGACAGTGTGATGTCACTGCATCTCTGACAGACGTTTTCAGCTGTTCGTCGTTTTTAGTGGCAACAGACAGAAAATACTTTTCAATTTATTACTGTCAGCATAATTATTTGTAACATGAAAATACTTTGACATCCTTTTTTAGCTCATTACAATAATGTTATATCTGATTACAGACTGTACACCTATTTGGAAAAGAAAAGGCTTTTAGATAATACATTTTCTTGATCTATGGATGTATAATGTGTGAAAGTGTCGGCAGGTCCATATTAGTAGCACGCAGTTGTTTATATATATTAGTCATTCAAAGAATCTTTCTAAAATTTCTCCTCTGCTAGATCATTGTTTGAGATAATGACATAACACCGTCTGCAAATTCCAAATTTATTTCAATTTGACTTAATGAAAATTCTTGTTGTGGTGGGTCTTACTTAATTAAATAATTAGAAAAAATGTATTTGTCTAACTTAGTAAAACAAAACTTTTTTTATTTCTACACTTTGGCTTTGGCAGTTGTTCATACAAAATAATCTAATACTATAAATAATCTTCTTTCATTTTGATCCAGAGTAGACTGCACACAAGCAAAACCAAGCAGATTTATTCTATAACATGTATCTCGTATAAAACAAAACACCTATAAATAAACTTTAACTCAACGCGTTGTCATGTCATTGTGTTAAAGTTTTTTAATCCTGTATAAGTAAGTTAGGTTAAGAAGAGAATGATAATGATAAAAGACCACAATGCAACCAAAACCACTGAAGCTAAACTGAACTTGACAAAAGACCATTTCAGACTAAAAAAGTAATCTCATCATTTAGGAAGAGATTCAGTTTAGACCAGACTCGTGCATACACTGTAAGAGGTGTCAGAGGTTTGTGTGTCAAACTACTTTGAAAAGCATCCCTGCTCATCCTCGACAAAAACTGTTTTATACATGAAAATAAATTGTGGTCAACAGCCATCATCACCACCAGCAATACAAAAGAGTCTTTACTGCAGTCGTTAAAAGCACTCACCGGAGCTGCCTTCTGATGAATAAGTGGTTTACTCTCAGTGAAAACAGATGCTGGCAATAGAGCAATATACATTTTAATACATGCACCTCATTTACACAAGCCCGGTCAGTAGATTCATGTGACCCTAACACATAAGTTGACACGATAGTTGAAAAATATAGACAGAAAACTATGATATGCATTTTCAACAATTTCCATTTCTTGTCTATCAAGTCCTAAAAAAGTTTGACAAAAACAAATGGTTTTAGGCTAGTTGTGTCAATTCTCTTATTTATCCAGGAATGTTTTACTGACATTACAAATCTCTTGCAGGGGAGTCCTGGCCCCGAGGGAAGACTATTGTACCTGGTTTTGGTTGGATGGGGAAACCGGAGCACCCAGAGGAAATATACGCAGACACGGGGAGAACATGCAAACTCCACACAGAAAGGCCCTGCCCTGCTAAAGCTGCTCCAATTACATTATAAGAATGGCGCCAACTAGTGGTGAAACGACACAACATACATCCATGCATAGGACTGCAGACACATTTGACAGGTGAATGTGAATCAAATTCTGGTTGGTTAATTCTCTTGTTAGTTCCAACACTAACACAGTTGCACTGGATTCATCTTGGCCTATGAAGGCCAAACCAGTGAGAGCAGCTCTTAACACCTACAAAACCACTACCTATGAACTTGTACATGACATTACAGTCATTTCATAAAAAGCTCAATAGAATAATTTGATTAAAGAAAAAAAAAAGTATATAGGCTATACAGTATGTAATATAATGATTGATATCTATAAAAAAGTTAGGCCTTCTCTGAAATAACTTGCTACATAAGGCTACACTTGCTGGCACTTTTACCGGATATTGTTTTCTTTTTTTGTTTTCATTTTTTCAAAAGGAGGACGGTCTGGTCCCTTTCTCACAGCAAATCCCAAGCCGTTTGTCTGCAGCAGGGTGTGGTTTGCTGGCCACGTCATAAATAAGTAACTTGGCTCCAAAACATTCAACATGGCAGACGCTGCTACAGAGCTCATTTATTTCTGCTCTCCTCGGTTCTGAATAACCAGTAAAGTATAAAAAGGACAAAACTACTCTGGTGTCCGCTCCATTGCTGGCCATGTTAACTAGCATTAACTAACTTAACTAACGTGGCTTCCTTGTTGACAGTTGAGTGTGTAGTGTTTTCTGCTTCACGTCTGGCGTTTCTCTGATTGGTTAACATTCTTCTTGTAAACATTTGAAATCAAACGCAAGCAACAGGGTCCCACACTAACTTCTTTGTATAGAATAGGAAAAGAGTTTGTTGCAGCTGGCCAGTTGCGCCCCAATGCCTCCATGCAAGTAAGCAAGTATACTGTAGTAGTGCAGAAACTAAACATTTAACCAAAATAAAGACTGAAATGAATATGATATAACTGGTTTTATCTGGTGAATGTTTAATAAAATGGGACATAACTATGCACTTCTATAAAATGTGAGAATCCAGTTAATGATTTTATGCAGGGTATTGCTTTAGTGACACTCAAAGATGAAGCTGTAGTGCAGAGTCGCAACTGTTGTTATGTCTTTGTGGTCTTTTAATTATATATTTAATTTACTCTTTCCTTGTTGGGCCTTATACACAACAAACTTCTGAGTGTTTAATATTGTAACTGGTGGATTATCTGAGAAAGTGTAAAAAAAAAAGAAAAAAAAGGGTCATTAATATAAGAAATTATTATTTACAAGTTAGACAATAAAAAAATTGTATGAATAAAGTTGGCATTGTGTCTGTTAATACCTTCTTTAAATGTCAATATGACTGACTAAAAGGTCAATTTGACATTTTAAGCAGTAAAAACAACTCAAATGTCTGCCTGGAAAAATATGAAATTCAATTTTTTTCTCGGTGCCCATAACTCAGCTCATGTTCTTTCTTTGCCTTTGTTTCAAGCACTGTTCTCATGAATATAAACTTCAGTAAACACACCTTTCAAAACTGGTTAAAGTCAGGTCACGACTGAGTCAGGACGCACAAGAATAAAACTAAGTCAGAACAGGGCGAGGTTTTTAAACTGCAGTAACAGCACAATCACTTGTAATCCTGATTGGTCTTAATGTCAAACCCAGCAATCATCATGACCAATACAAATATAAAACAGGGTTGGAACATTTAAAAAGTGGCCACAATACCCAAATATTTCAACATAATCAATATAGAGTGCTTACCAGTGAATACCACAGCAGTCAAAAAGGATTTTTCTTTCTAATCTCTTTTTACAATATACGTAATTTATCTGAAAGTTTACTTTAACAACAGTCATCCTGTCACAAATGACCACAGGATTAATCATCATGTCAGGTCCTGTCCACTCCAGATCTCAGCTCTCATCCACTCTTCATAAAGACGTGACCATCTGACATGCATCGATGCAGTTACGCAACACAGTCATGTGACGGCAGATTGAACTCTCTCAGCCTAAAATGTAGTCTCATCTTTAACAAAAAAGATTCTGGAGTAATCATGGCAGTGGGCAAGAAGAGGGAACTCTTTTTCGCTTAGCAATCAGTCAAAATCTTTGGGTCAGCTTTGGGTTTACACAAGGGAATAAAATATAATACATTTGTTCATTAGGAGTCTAAAATGTAAGTAAAAACAGTATTTATAGAAAGGGCTGTTATCTTCAGCAGTTCAGTTTCTGGACAGTGAATGAAGAATTGTTACTGAAAAAATTAACTTGATTTTTTCTTTACCTTGGCCAGCATTTGCATTATGCTAATATGCGCTAAGTAAAATTCATAGTAAATGTTTGTTTTTTAAGCTATCACTTCTGTACAGGCCCACACAGGAACACAGGAAGAATGGAAAGATAATACTATAGTAAGTGTATCACTGATTCTCTACACCAAATTATGTGTGACAGCATTGGAAACACTAAAGGAAGTGTGAAATCAAAGTCTGAAAGGCACCTGCTAGAAGCCCAACAGTGTAAATATTCAACCATTCACATGGCATCCCAAAGCTGCTGTACATGTCACATTAGTCAAAACACAATTAAACACCACCAAACGGCCCAAAAGAGACATACAAATTCATTTAGCACTTTTTTTCTGGTGACATTGCTGTTGTCCCAAGGGAAGCATTAGTGATGTGGCAAGCAACAGCTGTGAAGGTGCTTCTCAGGTTTAAGGACTGCCTCACACCCAGAGCGGACTGTTCCTGCGGTTTTGGAGAGAACGCCCCTCTCTACAGACAATACAGACAAGCACATTGTAACAACTAAAAAAACCAACAGAGTCAGCAGCTGGGCTACATAATACTGTCAGCCAGATTAACAAAGAGTCAAGAGTAGGTTCAAAAGAAACAAAAGGCTCACCTCAATTATTTTGGTGTGAAAGATTTTCTTATTAAAGGCACAAGCACAAACTATCTGAATTATTCATGAAGGTGAGCCTCTGAGTGTCTCTGAGCTCCTCTGAACATCTAAACAGAGCAGCAGCAGTGTTGTATTGTTGAAACAAAAGCGGTTTTCCCAGTGCACACTAGATCTAAGTCATGACTACATAGACCACCCACTAGCCACTATCAGCTGACTCTGACAACAGGACTTGCACTGTTTACAAACAAATTATGGCCACAGAGGGGCCCTGGAGCAATGGGCCCTTAGGCTCCTCGGAGCGTTCTCTCTGCAGATCTGCCTCCTTCATGTAAGAGCCCTGAGCTTGTTAATTACTTAGGGACTGTCCAGGAAGTAGGCTAATGCTGTTAGACAAAAGGTCCTGCCCATAGGCTATACAGTGATCTATTGCTACAAAAAAAATACTATTAATAATTTACTTTGATGGATGTGTATCCAGAGAATACTGATATATGTTATTAAATGATAAAGTTAACTTAGACTTTGTCTAAAATGATGGCTGCCATTTTCTTGAACCATCAGGTGCTTGGTCAGCTCAGAATAAATAAGACATGCATGTTTTCCATTCAGAGTAAACACACATCACCAGAGCTGGATCCTGTCTGTCTCACCTCAAAGAGCCATTTGAAAAAGCTCCTGCCTTAAACAAACATTGCTCTGCCTCGGTTTCATAAATTCTTTAAACCCCAGAGTTTCTTTCAATTATTTATTCTTCAAAATCATCTGATGGCCGCATTGCAGCATTCTCTTTGAAAGATCACCTAAAATAACATTGTCTTCACTCTGCATGGAAGAATGTACACATCCATCTGGTGGCATGCATCTCTTTGACGTACACTTTTAACAGACCAAGACTCCATCCTTAAAAAAGGGGATGACACACTCATACAGAAGCACAGATCGTGATTAAATATTGACGGCCTTCACCCCCTGGAGGAAATCTAATGAATAAGGCTCTGGCTGGTTACTGTTCTCTTAGTGCGGCGGTCTCTACAAGATGAGGCACGGTGAGATGCAAGGAAGCAAAACCAGAAGAAACTCAGAGCAAACTTGTCTGTTGTGACATTTTCATAATGTTCATGGAACCTCTCCACTTTGGCTGTGCTAAACAGCTGCTTCTTTTGCTTACACAACTTATATACAGTTTATACCTTTCACTTAATGTGAATGATAATGTCGAAACCGAACTATGAATTTTCCCTTTACGGAGTGGTTAGTTTGCAAAGTGATATGGCAGTAAATGCAGTAAGTTAATAAACAATAAAAAGCTTTTCTGCATTTTATAACTGAGAATTCAATTCAACAGTCACTCTGGTTTTCCTTCATTGAAATTTTTCTTTTTCTTAATAGCTACCTGTACAATGTAATATAAATGCGGAACTTACCAGAGAAGAAGTTCTTGGCCCGCAGGTAGCTGACGCTCAGACGCAGGATGGACAGTTTGTCCAGACCAGCAGTGACCTCTTCAGGAAAAGGCAGCAGACTGGCCAGCCGCTCCAGCTCTCCATTCAGTCTGTCTCTGTGACGTTTGGACGGGTTGGACTTTGTCACTTCAGTGGGAGGCTGCTTCACCCTGACAAAGCCAAAACCAAACCTGATTTGATTAGATATTTGCTTTTTATTATTTTCCTTTGCGACTGTCTTCAAACTGGTGGTTTCCTGAATGGTCCGCAAGATTAACATTGAGACAGTGTTTTGTTCCAACATACTTTTAAGTGATCGTTTAAGATGAATGCCATCGTTAGTACCAGCAGTGCGCTTTACAGATGAAATGTTCTAATATAACTTTCACGTCTCACTGATCTGTAAAATCAGTTTACATAGGCCTTCCTTCACTCTGCACAAACAAACTGACACACTTCATCACTGAGCATGAACACCTCAGTGACAGGACGTCACTGTGCTTGACCTACAATTGTACATATATGTTTTATAAAATGACCACATTTTTTAAAAAATAAAATAAATAATATTTTGTCAACGGTTGTTTTGTTTGCACTTATATCAAAAACAAAATCAATTCTGGCCAACAAAACCTATAATTCCAATAACACTTTTCCACCTCACACACACTCACACACACACACCCACACATGCACGCGCACAAGCACACACACACACACACACACACACACACACACACACACAAGTACACGCACACCCACACACACACACACACACACACACACACACACACACACACACACACACACACACACACACACACACACACACACACACACACACACACACACACACACACACACACTAGTCTTAAATTAATAAAAATAGGCCATGAGGCTTTTAATGACAAGTGGTCAAGTTCCAAAACACTTTAAATTGCTGAATATTCTATCACTGTGTTTTTATTTTTTTAACCATCATTGTTTTGCATCTGCATTTTTTTCTCACTATCAATTATTCTTCCTCAGTTGTTTAAGCAGTATTGGCTAATGTATAAAAAAATAATCATGACTAAATGTATGAGATCATCAAATATGATCTTTATTTTTTATCCAGTGTTTTCTAACAAAAAAAAATATGAAAAAATGATTTGAGGAAGCTAAAACCCAACACAATCGTAAGAAAGGATGGTGAATAACATAATATTGGGGACATTTATCAGACACAGGATGAAACAGAAATAAAATATATTGGATGAAGGGAATTTTAAATATAAAAATGTAGCAACGTTAATCTTAAATAAAGGCACAAGCTAACCTAGAAGATTATATATATATATATATATATATATATATATATATATATATATATATATATATATATATATATATATATATATATATATATATATATATATATATATATAAAATAAAATAAAATAAAAATTGAAATAAGTAGCAGAAACGACTGCCCTGACGGTAAAAATGACCACTGATCCTGTGAAGGGCGTATTGGCAGAAAATGGAGCATGGCAGGTGCACCTCGTGACAAATACTAAATTGGTATTTCTATTCGGAATGTGACACTATCATCTTAGTAAACTTTAGGCGTTGTGTTAAGTGTCGTTTTTATTTCCTGAATTTGTGTCACACGGGGATTTGCGGGGTGCACATGAACTGGGAGGCTGTGCTGAAGGTTAAAAGGAGGCCGCTGCAGGCCTGAAATCATCCACGGGCATTAGACCGCACACAACATTTAAACTGTGAATGTTTGCCGACAACACTGCAAATACTTGTTATCGCAAAAATGTGATCATTTTACGCGTTTCGAAATCGGACTTTGATCGAGACATGTTTGTTTAAAAGAAAAAGATGGTATGTTTATCCGTTTGCAAACCTAAATATATATATATATATATATATATATATATATATATATATATATATATATATATATATATATATATATATAAATATATATTTAAATGTACTTCTGAGAAATATAAAATAAATTAATACAATACAATAGGTGTGTTCATGTTTTAAACTTACGTCCTTTGAACTGGTTTTCTCCTCTTGCGTCCCGCGTACATGACGGCTCCTCTTATATAAGCCTCTGACGGATTCCTCAGAAACAGCCTCGCACTTTGCCCACCACAAACACTCTGTAGTCATCCACTTCAGCAAAAACTACTAAAATGACGTTAGAAAACAATAATAAAAAGTCAAGAGGCAAAACAAGGGATGACTCGCGCGGCAGCAGACAGAGGAGACGTGTGTATCTCTTTGTTAAGTCTCAACTAAATCCTTCTCAAAAGAGTAGAGTTGCCCCAAGATCCAATTCGAAGTGTTGACTAAAGAAGCAGGCAGAGTCGGTCCTGTGAGCCTCAGAGCGAGATGGAGCAGCGCTGTGGTGTTCGCATCTTCATCAAGAGAGAAACATGACGTTATCTGCGCGCCGCTCCAGTGCCATGCTCGCTTCCGTTTTAACTAAAGCCTATAGCCAAGCCTGACAGAAACATTAGCACATTAAGTTAAAGTTTTGCTATTTACAGGTAATATTTACATCAGCAGTGCACTTCAATAAGCGGAGGCCCTAAACTGAAGGGGCTGGCCGTGTGCGCGCATTCCTCCGGCGGGTACGCCCGACACAGATTTCCACCGGGGGCGCGCCTCACAAGCTCCTTATTACGCATTTGAGCAAAAGGCAAAGGAGGAGGAGGGGCTGGTGGCGCGGGCGCGTAGAACAATCTCCTGGAAACACTGAGCGAGCGCGTCCACCTCCGCGCGCCCCCGAGCTGCCCTAGCTGTCCAATCAGCACACAGAGGAGAAATGGAGGTTTATGTTGAGCCTGCAGAGGCCCGCGCCGAATGTGGGTCAGGGGTTAGACTTTTAAATAATGTAAGCGAATGGAGCAACGCATGGAGTCCGGGACCGTACCTGCGCCAAGAAGGGGCTCCTGGTTTTTTTTTTTTTTTTTTTATCACAGCACAGGTTCTGATGGGAAATCACAAACAAACCATAACACAACACAGAAAGGCTACGGAAGCACACTCATGACAAATAATAAGAATGACTGATGATACATTGCTGTCAGTTTTGAATTAGTCTCCAAGAAAATATCTATTTCACGTTTCCTATTGCAGTTTTTAACACATCCAAAATATTTCCCTACTCGAACATACAGGGGAAAATATTGTGGTATACCCGACAAAAATTGGCAAACTAATTAAAAATAGTTTGTTTTGTTGTTACTTGTTAAAGCCCCACTTTGTTGTTCCCTCTAATTTAATTATTTGTTCCACATAAGTTGCTTTAATTCTGACTCATTGTAACCTGTTACATCTGCAATATACTAAAAACAAACATGCTTTTGTGCCTGGACAACAACTTGGAAAAATTTGGCCCTGTACATATGATATTCATATATACAGTTATTTCTACATCTACAGCTGAAACTGTAACTGTTATTATTTCAGTGTGACATTAAACACCTGGCGGAAAGTTTTAAAAATCAATCCTCATTGTCACCTATGTTCTGTTCAGATTACTTGCATCTGAGATTTGCTGAAAAGAATGATAATTTTATTCTTGCAGCTGACATGGATTTGACAAGAGGGGCTCCGACTCATGACCTTACCATGCTCAGCAGGCTTCGGGCCACTTTGAGCATGGCCTTTTTTTATTGTTAGTCTCTTTGGGTGAGAAGGTCTAACCCAATTGTGTTTTGACAGCAGACCCAGACAGATTGTCTCTATATATACTGCTATAGTAATGCATACTTGGACCAGATAAGATGCCTTAGGGTAGACCAAAGACTCCCACACACAAAAAAAATAGGCCATGTCCGGGATGTCCTCTGCCACTGGTTCCATAAGATTGCACTTATAGTCAATGAATCCCTCTTCTGTCAGAGGGTTTTTAAGATGAGATCACAATACTGACCATTTCCCACTAAATTAACATCATTTTGGAATGTAACCCTGAATATGGTAGGATTTTCTGAGATTTGACATAAAGAGGGCGAACTATGGCCAACCAGATGAACCTGCAAAAACATGTACAGAGCAGGAGAAGTATTTCTCAGGACTCACACATTTTCCATTTTTAGTACCTGTCACTAACAAAATATAATCATAATCTTATTGCCACTCATTGATCTGTTATCTTGACCTTTATTGCAGTGGAAGGTGACTGTCTCATTTGTTGAAGAGCTGCTGGAGTGTGCAAAAGCACTGCATGCCGGCAGGAGCTGTGGGGGCTGGGACAAGAAGGCTTTAGTGTTTGTTTAGACACTGGGCATCCCAAGGGAGGACACCACCACAGCTGTAAATGTATTTTCCATGCTCTAAAAAAGCTGGGGTCTTTTGGGTTGGTCTGAAAGTCAAGGTTGTCCTGTTGACCCAAAGGGAACTGCAGCAGCCTCCAACACACAGTAATAGACAGAAACAGAACAGAAATGTTGTTTTAAATATTTTAAAAATGTCATTACATTAATAATCTTAATGTACCATCAAAGGAAATAGACTTAACTTTAACACAAGGTAAACATATTTATTGTTATGATAGAGGTGCATGGTGCCAGAATGGTTAGCCTCACAGCAGGAAGAATATGATTATTTAGGGAGGACCCCTCCTTATGCCCAAAGCAGCTGCATGGGACAGGCTCCAAAAAGCTCAAATATACCTATTAATCACTATCTTAAATAAAATTACTTTTTGACTATCATAGTATTAAGGAGTAGTTAGGCTTTTCAATCACAAAGGCACCATAACATCAAAAGTATGTCATATATGTAACTTTTAGGACATACTGACTAAAGGACTAAAGAAGATGAGTTTGAGGGTTTTATCTTAATTTTATTCAGTCTTCGCATTTAAAGTAAGTTATAAATACTGTAAAAAGGTTTGAGTAAAAGCATCTGGACTTTGTTTTCAAGGTGAAGACGTTTTTTCAAGATGTCCTGGATGACTGAGAACCTCCACAGACATGCTATAAATACTGTAGTTTTAAAGGCGTCAGATCCAATCATGGTTAACTTGTTTAATTTACCCTGTTCTGCATACTTTTTTTTACAGCGTCTCCACTGACAGAGCTCTGAAGGGTTTCTGATCATATATTATTCTACACATGCATGCCACCCTCTCCAGCACTGCCATGTACGGGCAACACAGCCTTTTGTCCTCCATACTGTGGGGCACTATGTCACATTTCTTCCTCAGGAGGGAACTCAAGACACATTTTTACCGTAGATGTCTATTATCGTATTATTATTGTTTTTGTGTTGTATATTGTATTGTTTGACGGGAGGAACTCAAACATCTCTTTTTCATGTCATGGGTAGCAGTGGGTAAAGTTTGCCTCTTGGTTTGTACAGTGGTGTTGTACAAAAGTGATATCAGCAGGGCACAATTTACTGAACAACTATTTTCAGGGCTAAATCTAAAATCTAAAAAAAAAAGATTCAACACAAGACTAGACCACATATTTAATTAGAACATCTGCTTTTTGAGTTGTTTTAAACTCCTTGGCTGTTTGGATTTCTAAAGATCAAAGATACAAATGGGGAAATCCAATTCTACTATTATCTGTATAAAATGTCAAGTTTGCGTGCAGCTCTTTGTGTACAATCCAGCAAATGTTCTCTTTCACTTAGAGTTGTGGTTTTGTAAGTGATCATTTCAGTTGTGGCTTGGCTGAACAGTGTTTGAGGGAAAAAGTATTTTTATTTTGTAGCATCCAAGATTGTATTAAATAATAACTTGTGGCATTGTGATCATCCTTGTACAAAAGAATAACTATGCAGACTCTTGGCAATGTGGCAAAATGGCCACAAAGATTTGTTTTTCTTTTTAGTACACCACAAGCACTTGCCGTTAAAGCATCTCATGCCTGGATGAAATATTGTAGCCATATGGCTATACAATGTCACGTTTCTTGTCAAACATATAAGTGGATATAGGATGCGTAAAAGAAAATAAAAAAAACAAAAGTGATTGCTAAGCTATTCACATCTTTGTCCCAGAAGATGAACTCGTGCTTTAATGTTCTGTGCTTATGTAACTTATGTAACTCAATTGGCCATTTTATCTTTCATATTAAATGAAAATCTATTCAGTGACCCACTAAGTCTTTCAAACTTTTTCATTGGTTAAATATAAACATGTTCTACTGGGTAATGGTAACTAACAGTTATACAAAGTCCACTGAAAATCGACATTGAGTTGAAACGTTTTTTGGTGCTTGTAATCTTGAAAACAGAAAGCAAAAAACAGTTCTTGAAAAATCAAAGGTCTGTTGTTGGATATTAAAAATATGAAAAAAACAACCAATCAGTTGTAATTTCTGATTTATAAGCTAAATTTGATATTGTTTAATCAAAACTGATGTAGGACATGTCAGTGAAAGGAAGCCCCCTGGTGGATAAAAAATATCACTTCATTTAAGGAGCGCGCTAAGTAAATTGGTAAAATTCAAATTGACTTTACTATACAGTATACTGTTCCAGACTTTGCTTTAAAGTCCACTTTCAAAAGAAAAAGTAAAATAGAACTGACCCAAACACAACTGTAGGCATTGCACAAATATATTTATGAAAAAGCATACACAACAATACACAATTGGTGGTTATTTGTTGTACATATATTACGGTATACAAACTATAACTACTAGGCTAAATAAACATTGATTATACTCAGCAGAAGTATTAAAAGGAAGCTAAATATAGCAATATTTAAGGCACGTAACTGTGAAAAGAAAAAGAAAGAAAAAAAAAGAAACATTTGGCTCCAAGTTTCACTGTGGCATGTCTGAATTAAAGTACAAGATCAAAGGAAATTTATAGGCTGTCCTTTTAGCCTCCATAGTCCGCTTCACACCAACATCCTCCAAAGAATGAAGACATTTTTCTATATAAAACCTGGTCTGTGTCTTTAAGGTCCATATTAACATGTTAGTATTTTCATATATGAAAGGGAGGAGTTTTTTAGTTACAGCACACAGATTTAGAAAAGAGTAAAACACTGACTGATTTCCCACACTGCAGCAGGAATCCAGTTAAGCTGCCACATTAATGCTGTTCAGACCAGACTAAACTCTTACTGTTGTGTTTTGTGTAGTGTTGTGTAGCATACGTCACAAATGGCTTAAAAGAAAGAATACAAGTCAATCACAACAATTAGATACATAACTGTTATGAAAAAAAAAGCCTCATTCTCTTTTCTGTTAAATCTGCTTGTTATGTATTTAACACTTTTAACATGTTTATTTTGTTGCAGTTGTACATTAAGAAGCAGATTTTACGAAATACCTCTGTTAAATCTTGTACATTGCTTATGTGTGCAGCACTGAACCACAAGAACAAAAAGAGAAGTAAAATGCTTTGTACAAGCGAAGGTAAAATATGGAGCCATTTTAGCTGCCAATATGGCTTAAAGGCACAAGAACGTTCATACTGTAGAAGGCTTAAAGAAGGTACATTATGTTACAATTTCTATTTTGGTGTAATACAATATATTTAAGGCAATTTAGGCTAAGTGCTTTTGGAGATACAGCTCCATATAGTTAGAGACCTGTTTAAGGTTTTATTCAGATGCTGTAATTTAGAGACTTTACACTTCTAGTCAGCACCGTAAAACTAAAAGGGCTTGCGAGGGCTCCGAAGAGGCCACTGCAAAAATAAAATAAGCTCAGCCATTTTTTCCTTGTTAGCAGTCTGTCTCTGTAAGTGCCTTTTGATGCACCTCTGTTTGGTTTGTGTTAGATCTGCTGTAGCAGATGCCCATTTAAAAAAGGCCGGAAAAGCAGCCACAGGTGAATGCAAAGTGAAGTAACCTTTTTGACTTTCTCGGTTTAACATGTATGTGTTTCATGTCGGCCTTAGTATTATGGATGCGGAGCATTACTGGACTGTGGAAAATCATTTTAGATGCATCAGAGCACCTTATGCTAAGCAGCCTCAGTCTTTACAGTCTAGCAGTAAAACTAAATATGTCATATATTTACTATGATACACTGTCTGCTGGTGGTCCATCTAAGGGCACACACAATACAGTGTGTCAGTTTGTACCCTGTTATAAATTGTAGCGCAGCTGAATGCCACTTTAGCCTTTTAAGATTTTCTAAATAATTTAAATATAGTTCAGTTACAATACATTTTGTCTGGAAAACCACAAGGCTTTTTAGTAAAAGAGGAATGAATTCACTGTAATATTTAAACTATTTAAAAAAAAAGTTAAAAGGGTTAAGTTTCCTTTAAAATTACTACAATTTTTATGCATCAGGGTGTGCCTTTGACTAAGTGGCAATGACCAATCTTTTAAGGAGTAGGCAGCGTTAGGTGATAACTGCTTAAAGCTTAGTGGTACAAGATTACTTTACAATTATGGGGAATATTAGTCTCCAAGTAGCAAGTAAAGCTCAAAGAAGTGTTTTAAAACAGTCTTTGTTGTGTTCAACTAAAAGCTTCACTAAAAACATTTATCGTGGAAACAACCAGACAGGGCTTTTGTGCTGTAAATATAAATGGTTTGAGTGACAGATATAAGTACAATTGAACTGAACACAGATTAATACATGTACCACATACAGATGCATTCTGTACACAAGTCAAAGTTGACCTTCCGGCGAAACACATAATAAGAATAACATATTAGCAGAGTACATATATTATATAAAATGTTTAACCACAACGTAATAAAGAAGTAAGGCTGCTAGATCTTCTATATATGTTCTTACTGTAATTCCCAGAAAAATGCACTTTTTGCAAACGGCAAACAAATCCACAGTGAATTTCTCTTATGGCTGGTCAAAGAAGAAATGAAATAATATTTGCTGCCCTCTGCTGGACAATAACATTTTGGCTCATAGTTTTTAGAAAGAAGCCATTTAACTGTAAATGTGTAAATTTCTATAATAAGGAAATACATTTTCTGACAAAAATCTATTTACCATACATGTCATTTTACAGTTAAAGTCTCATTTAAGGAGCTGCTATATTTTGGGTGT
Organism: Neodontobutis hainanensis; assembly: GCA_024349245.1. Lineage (NCBI taxonomy): Eukaryota > Metazoa > Chordata > Actinopteri > Gobiiformes > Odontobutidae > Neodontobutis > Neodontobutis hainanensis. Next base: position 152,371 of record JALDNG010000233.1, on the reverse strand, counting down.
AGATGCAGCTCTTAAGGTGTGCTTTCTTTTGTGTAATATTCTAAGAAAGGCATCTGGTTCACTTCAGTTTGTGTAAGTAGGAAACTGATGATTGTGTGTCAGGACAAAAAATAAGCACATGGGCTGCATGTGGTTAGCAAAAATCTTTCTTTGGCAATTTTTGACTAACTTGACCAAGAGCCGTTGCAAGCTCAAGCTTGTCTTTGTAAACGCACTTATGGCTTTATACTTCATGATTATCATAGTGTATCTTCAGACAAAAATGACCAGCTACAGCATTTTAACATTAGCTAGACCAAGTATATATAAGGCCGAAAATACAAAACAGAGATAGAATTACACTTGGATAGGCATGAGAATGTGAGAATAAGCTCTGATACAGGCAAACTATACTGGTTGTCCTTCTACGAAACTTGTCACAACAACATGGCTCAGGTCTACTCCGCAAAGCAGGCAATTGCATCATGAGCAGAAGAAGCTTCTGTTGTGCTCACCTGAGACATTTGTATCCTGCTGAGAAGAAGAGAGAGAAGAAAGGGAATTTTAGATGTACAGCTTTATAATAGTTTATACTGTATAAAGGAATAATAATAATAATAATAATAATAATAATAATAATAATAAAAAAATAATAATAGTTTATTTAAATGCGCCTTTAACACACCCAAGGTACCTGTACATTTTATGCATAACAAAAAGAAAACAGCATTAAAACATTAAAATCAAACATCAAAGACCAGCCCATAGGCCTATTTAGTTTTTACAGGAAATCACTAAGCTTCTGTGCAGAAGAAACACATAATCAGAAGTGTCATGTTTCAACATAATTGACCTTATTGCATCTTAAATATAAAAATAAATAAAAATAAACTTTTAGTTCTACTTCTACATTTACGTTGCAAACTATTAGCCTTAGAATTGTGGTCCACCAGTTCAAAAAGGATTATTTACAGCTAACAAAAGTTAATGGTAGATTTAATTCATTCATTCATTCTCTGCCGCTTATTCCCGTTAGGTGTCGCAGGTGACTGGAGCCTATCCCAGCAGCTTTTGGGACTTATGGCCAGTTAGTTTCAGGTCAGACAATTAGAGACAATGACAGAAAATCATTCACGCTCACATTCACTCACTAGGGACACTTTAAAGTTGCCAATTAACCTGTACATACATGTGTTTGGATCGTGGGAGGAAGCCGGAGTACCCGGAGAGAACCGCGTTAACACGTGGAGGACATGCTGACTCCTCACAGAAAGACCAGAGTCAGGCAAGAATGTCTGAGTTGGCCGGGTTTTGAACTCAAGACTTTCTTGCTGTGAGACAGGAATGCTAACCACAAATTTTCATCTGTCTAAATATCTTTTAAGGTTTTACTAATGATGTCTAGTGCGTTCATAGTGTTGTGTTACCTGTATCTGTCTTTGGCATTCCAAGTACGGCTGGATGTTGAGGGCGTGCTCTGAGGTTGGCATATTGGGTGTAAAAGTCGTCAGAGGGTTGACATTGACATTATCCTGGTTGATGGGTAAAGTGCCTACCACAGGCTCACTGTTGCTCCACTGCAAGTAGCGGGAACCTTGAGGAGGACCCGGACTCAGGGACGTGTCAGTCCCACTCAGGTTTAAAGAGCCGGAGAAGGCAAACTCCTCTGCTGGACCGGAGGAAAAGGGTTGCTCAAACATGCAGCTGCTGTGAGTAGCCACCTGGCCACTTGCCAGCCCTCCCTGCTGAATGTGGTTCAGTACATTACCACTCCTTGGCAAATGGCCAGCATGTGGAAAAGTTTGGCTTTCTGAAGATAGGCTATGGCCTGCTGGTATCTGATCATGTCTATTTTGCACAATGCTGCAGTGGGCTGGCCTCTGCTGCTGGTTCTGTGGCCACTGCTGAAACTGGTGATTGTGTGGTTCAAAAGGAGTGCCCCCTTGTAGATTTTTTGAAAAGGGAACAGTGATGTTTGGAGTTGTAGTGGAAGTTAAGTTTTTGCAAGGTACAAGAGGTGGCAAAATGTTCATCACATTGGACGGTACACCATTGTGCTGCTGCACAGAGCCCAGCAGCAGCTGTCTACTTCCTACCACGGTTGGATCTTGCAAAATATTTTGAGGACTGAGTAGGGATTGGGCTGGCTGAGGCTGGCCAGAAATCCCCGGAGGGCAGCCCATGAGGCTGTTGGATGTTTGCCTGGAAGCATATTTGAGTGAGGCATCACTAGCAGAGGCGCCAGGCACAGTGAGCGCTGGGAGCTCTATTGAGGGGCTGAAAATGTCCTGGAGTTGCAGCTGTTGAAGCGGTGGCAGGTTGGTGTCAGGCAGAAGACAGGGATGGAAGAGCTTCTGGGTGCTAGTGAAAATCTGAGAAGGCTCTGGTTGGCTTACAGCCTCCTGTTGGTGTGCATAGAGTCCATTTACCGGAGAATAAGCACAATCAGGATTGGGAGTCTGAAACAACTGTGGCGCAGAGGACGAGAGCTGGCCAGCCTCTGTAAATGTGTCTTGCAGATTACTGACTCCTGCTAAACAACTGGAAGGACTGTTGATAAGACCAGTCTCCCCTTTCTCTTTGAACAAAACAGAATCAATGTAATCAAAAATTTCATTCGTGAGGATACCGTCCAGCTCAGACCTGACATTGCCGTGCGGATCATCTTCCTGGTGTAATCTATTCAGAGCATTCTCCCACTCCGTCAGCTCAGCATCCCCAACCTCAAGACTTTGCAGCGCAGCAGTGAAGTCCCCATTTTGAGACAATGTTTCTAGTCCATCAATCATAGCCATCACTGACTGTTTAGCCTCCTCTTTGACTACAACAGGCTCACCTGCTGTGGGAGAAACTCCGTTCTCCTGCCACGCATCACTAGGAACAGTGACCAGAGCTCTGCTGTCCATGAACACCTGGTCGACAGGTAGAGGTGCTTCGATAGTCTCAGAGTACAGAGATTGATCTTGTTTCATGAAGCAGTCCACCAAGGAGCTAGGGAGCACATCCTTATCTGCGTTGCTGTTGTCGAACATGTTATTAAATTGAAATTGTGTAGGGTCCACTGTTGGGTTGTTGTTGTAGAGGACTGCTTCCCCTGTGGTAAAACTGAAAGGCAGCTGAAGCCTCCTCTGGCGCAAGTACTCCTCACCCTCAGCATTTCTAAAAGAGGGCAAATGAATGGAAAATGTTTTTTTTTTTTACATCAATAGATATGGCTATTAGTACTGACAAAAAACTCTTGAATTATCATATGGAATTAAGTGGTCATTGTATTTCACCCAAAATTAAGAAGTCAATAAAAAGTTTGTGTATTTTTTTGAAGAAAAAAAAAAAACACAAAAAAAAAACAAGCTTGTGTTGTATAGCGGTATATTTGAAAAATTCAAAAGTCTCTAAATTACAGATGATTTAACAAAAAATACTATTTGAAATATATAATAAACAAGTACTTACACTAAAGCCTTCTGATATGCAATGATAAATTCAGGTCTTCCTCCTTTAAAAATGAGTTTGGCGTTGGCTTTGACCCAAACCCAGCCACCAGTTTTGCACAGGAGCCTGAATACAGTCAGACCGCTCTCTCCTGTTTTAATCACTGTGACACGAACACAAAAGCACACACTCAATCAGAAACAACATGGTCTCTTGGCAATGTTTGGAAGTATTGTAAGACAAATTGCAGTTTTTGTAGGTTAATTTTTATTCTACAAAGAAGGTTGTGATCGCCGTGCGTATGGCAGACCCCTCTTTGTCTGCCCCAGGTGTGAATGTGTGTGAATGTGCAGAAAGGGTACAAAAAAAGCACTGTATAAATCCCTACCATTTACCATAAAACAGCATATTTTTTTTGGTTAATTTATTTAAAACACTAACATTAAATTCAATACATACTTACTACCATCTTAGTATTTTTTGCATGGTGACATGAACATGAAAAGAAATCCAAAACGTACTGCGTATATGGTTGTCAGCGCAGTACATCATATCAGCAGCATGGATGAACTGGTAGCCAGACCCTTTCAGACATAGTTCAATTTCGGAATATCCAAGAATGATCTTCCCCCTAAAATGAGACAGAATGTTTCAGAAGTGCTGCTGGACTAAATACATTGTAAGCTTGAAACTACAATTTATTTTTGTAAAAAAAGGAGATCAATAGATTTCTCTGGAAGATGGATAATACAATCTTATTTGCTCTCATGGTTTATCTTAATAAATATAAATTTAGCATTAAAAATTAAACAATGAGAGAACTCATTACCGTCCATCAATGCCCATAGGTGTGAAGTCCAACTTGTGTTTGGTTTGAAACAGGAGCATTTTAGCTCGGATCTCCACAATGGTTGAAGGCTGGGCAGGCACTGCAATGGTAAACAGTGCTAACTGTGGTTGGCCACATGTCACATTGTCTCTCATAAGGCTTTGGCCGTGGAGGTACTTCAGTCGTCCCTGGAACTTCAGGGCCTGATTCAGCAAAAAGAGATTTTAGGGCATTTCAGGGGATATAAAATATCTTTTACACAAAATCTGTCTGAAATATCCACAGACCAGAAAACCAGAAGAGTTATCTAGGAGGCAGCGGAAGCGGCATACAAAGCTTCTCTCCAAAAATGAGGAATTCTCTGGAGGAAGTTGGTCAGGCCTGTACGTCCCGCTATCAATACAACCTTGGAGGCCTATCAAACGTAGCAGAGGTCATGTCAATATTTGCAATTTTATCTATGTACTAAGGAAAAAAATATTTTGTTCACATATTTGATAAAAAGAAAAAAGTGACCAAAATACTTCCCTTTACACTGCCTGCCTTTTCTTTAAAAAAAACAAACCAATTTGCCTCAGCAAAATACTCTTTAGAAATAAACTATAGGAATAAACCATTAAGTCTACAGGTTTAAAAAACTTCTAGTATATGCTATTAGGTCAATAAACCGTTTTCCTCAAATACATAAAAAACTTACCGTCTTCATCTGCCACAGCAGGAGGGTTTAAGGCAAAGTGCAGCTGCTGTCTGAACATGGCCCGGTCATCAGTATGGATGAGCTCAAACACACTTTGGTGCACCACATCCGACTGTAGGAAAAAGACAAAACGTCATCAAACAACAAATGAAGACATGGACTATATATCACTTTCCAGACCCTAGAAAATTGCACTTTGTTATACAACAATGTAGGAGCATAAGGAGCATCTCACCTGATGGAAGCCCAGATAGTCCTTGACTGTTGGAGAGGCATAGAAAACCAAACCCTCTGTTGTGACCACCATCACAAATCCATTTAAGGCCTATACATTGAAAAAACATAGCACAAGTGTCATAATAAACATAAAAGAAGCCTGAATAACAATATTAACTTTAGTTGTTTTTAGCTTTTGTTTGACACAGTTGATCATGTGACTCTATTACAGAGGTTAAAGGATTGGGTTTCTTCTTATATTTACAGCTTTTGGAGCCTGGACTGCGGTATTTCGCTGTATATCGCCGAATGGAGGCGTCCTTACTTGAGGACCGTTTAAGAGGTTCCATGAGAGAGGCTTGGGGTTTACATGCTTCCTCTGGGTCAGTTAATTCGCAATAACAATGTGTCCTACCACAACTATGCAGATGACACTCAGGGAAAAGACAGAAGGCAATATCTTTGGCCCACACACACAAAGGGACTAGGACCAGAAAGTACGTCCTCAGGTCTCTACACTGGCTTCCTGTCTCTAAGAGGATAGAGTTTAAAGCAACTCTGCTTGTGTATAAGGCTCTCCATGGCTCAGTGCCAAAGTACATCTCTTACATGTTAGTCCCACATGAACCATGAGGAGCTCAGGAACAGGTCTCCTGCTGGTGCCCATTGTCAGGACTAAACATGGAGCGTTTCAGTTTTATGCAGCTGAAATCTGAAACACTCTTCCAGAGGAGGTGAGACTGGCCTCTACCTCTACTCTACTACTCTACCCACCTCTGACAACTGAAAGTATTGTATCTGCACTCTTCTCTTTTAGTTTTGTTTTAACTGATAGATTTTATTTTTAATTATTTCAATTATTTGATAATTGTATTTGTGTTTTAAATCCGTCTGTCTTCTTTCTGTAAAGCACTTTGAATTGCTGCATGTATAAATTTTGCTATATAAATTAACTTGCCTTGCCTTGCCTGCCTTTCCTTTTATTTTGAAAAACTTGTCACTATTGTACAGTACTGTTGGTTAACAGTTGTTATGAATCCTGTTGTCTGTCAACAGCTGCCGCAAAGGCTCTTTTTGTTGCGTAATCAAGGCCTGTTGTGCTCATTATGTAGAACAAAGTGTGAACATGTACCTGACAGGTGAGCATTAATAAACAAGGTGCAGGCTACAGGTTTTGTTAGGTGGCACAAAGCGTGGCCTGGCTTTGGCAAGAGGCTCCTAAACAAACAGCCTCACCTGTCAAAACTTCCTCCTGAATGGATAGACAGGGATTATCTGCACAGCTCTACACAACGCACCTGGCTAGCGCACAAATAAACAACGCCTGACTGAGTATTTATGCACCAGTTAGCCTCGGGCTGTGCAGTTATCAATCCAGTTGTGGGACTATTTCAAACTACTCTCAAACACCAGCAGACAATAGAAGGTGTATTTACGGCTTCCTGGTTTCTGTTGATGAGGTATTACTACAGCTTTTGCTTGAGGTGTGCGAGTCTGTGGCGCTCTTAGAGTGTATTTTCAGGAGGCCCTCTTAGAATGACACACTTTAAAACGTGTCGGTACTTGATCTGTCCTGGTTATGTGTTATCTGACCTGCCCCTTTGACCCCACTCCTCACCACAGATACAAATAGATTTGACAATATTCAGTCATCCCTGGAGGCATGAAGTGTTGATAATATTATTCACATGAGAATTTAAATTTTTTGATCATTATGCTAATCTTACATCAATAAGTTTAGTATAGGTAGGTATTGAAATAGTCTTGTCATACAATTGGCTGCATTTCTTTGGGTTATTCACAGATCTTGTTCTGTTTTATATGTAGTCCAGTTAATAAAACCTTTTTAATTGAAACAATCAATGTTTGCACAAAATATAAACTACTTTTAAAATTAAACAAAATCATAAGTCATACATAAATATACATTAGAAAATGTATATATTGGCAATAAAAATATTATTACATAATTATAATAAATATCATAAATGACTGCAGTCGTATCAAGTACCTGTAGCAGAAGGTCTCCTTCAGAGATGCCTGTCATGTCAATGCAGTTCGCATTCTGCCCATTCAGTCCAGGCCCCATCAGGCTGCTGCTCCCATTCTTTATGGTTGCTGCAAAATAGAGGAATGTGGAGGCAGGTCAGCACAGGTCATGGGTGAAACAATAACTCTCAGGCATCAAGCCTGAACATTGTTTTGATTTTTTACTAAAATGTTTCACTAAAGTAAAATGCAATCCAACCTCTCTTTTTTTAAATGTAGTTTTGAGTTCACTGTGCATCATACAGCAACGTGCACAAGATTTAACAATGCTTCATTCATATAGCTACCTCATTAAATGTGACAAGATAGCACTATGAAATCTGGCAATGAGCCTGAGGACATACTATTATTAGCTTCCTGTACAAATCAGAAGTATCTTGCTTGATTAGTCATTATTAAAAAACTGTTAACGTGCCGTGGTTCATGTGTCTTTGCGTGCAACTGAACTCCTGAGATTCTGTTCAGGACCCTTTGCCACTTAGAGGCTAGTCCATTGATCTCAAACAACAAAAGTGTAGTGTCTACACCCTTTTTTCTTTTTCTTCCTGTAACTCTGATCCCTTCATTTGTGCCATTTCACAGGTGACAATAAACCTGCTGTAACAGGACACTGCTAGTCTTCCTGTCTTTAGCTGCATATTCCACAGTGCTGCCAGACAGAGAACAAAGCCATTTTAGACATCCATGCCCAATGAAAGTGAAAATTATGAAAGTTTTGGCTTTGGATTTTTTATGAGAACTGATTGAGATTTAGCAGAACCTTTATGACAAATATCAAAACTAGGTGTCAGAGTATGGAACACTGCATCAACCTGCACAAAGTAAACTATTCATTTCTCTGTTTGTTTTGGATGTGCACAGGAATCTCCTGCCAGTGATCTGTATGAAACACCCTACTGGTTAAGCAACTAATACAATGTTCAAAGACTCCTTGTTGTTCACAATAAACTTTTAACTTAATGTTGCTTGTCTTTTGTTTTTGGTTGCTTTTGGTAAGAGGTTTAAGTTTTGCTAGAAATGCATTAAAATATATTTTGAATGTTTGCAAGAATGAAATTGTTGCCCCCCTAACCAGATGACAGGTTTTGTTATTGATAGGAGCTAATCTGGTAACTTGAATATCCGCACACACATCCAACACACATACACAATCCTCTTGCATCTGTCCCTGGGGGAGTTTTGTAAGCAAAAGCCTACAAGAGCGCTTCCCTTATCTGGACAGCCACTACAGGAAAATCCCAGGATATGGCCTCTCCCAACCAGTCGGTCCAGTCCTGTCACGCAACTTTTTTAAGGAGGGAAGGGGCCCCTAAACACTCCCCTACAAACACAGACACTTAGGCACTCCCCAAAGGCTCAGTGAGATCTCACACAACTTTTTAGACCAGCACGGCCGGACATGCTCATATGTTTCAACACAAAGTAAGTGTTGAAAGACAATGCCTTCAATTCAAGCGCTATTGGCTCATACTGTATGTGCGTAACTGGTATAAACTAGAAATAGCAGCTGTTAAAAAGTTGTTGCAGCAAATGTAGATCCTGCTACTTCAAGTCCAAATCTAGATTAACCACCATATCCCTCATGTTGCATTTTTTTTCTCTTTACTCAGTGTTTGCGTGAGTTAGTGGGCCTCTTTTGGTCTGGCTGTTTGTTTTGATTTAGCCCCCGCCCCCCAAGTTGTTAACTCTACATTGTTTTCTTTCTTCTAATCTGTTTTGTTTCCTAAAAGTTCCATTCAATGTCCAGTCTAGTACTGCTGCAAGGTCCAGTTCAAACTGTTTCTGTATAGAAAAATACAGTTTACCAATGTTTACCAATTAAGGAATTCTAGTATATAGAGAACAGTTGTGAAATATATGGCTACCCCTAGATTGAACCATTTAGGGTCTTTTACAGAATTAAAAAGAAGTCACGAAAGACAAGTTTGCAAGTTTCCTGTTGACAACTGGATGAGTGATTTGTCCACAAATAAAGAATTTGAAAAGAGGTCTACCTCATGCTCTGGTTAAGTGCTGAAAAAACCCAGACTGAATCCTTCCAATGTAAATACCACAACAGTTTATAGTCAAACATCTGTAGCTCTGGCAGCTTCACATGGCACGTAACATACAGGTTAAACGATTAATGCTACTGATGTACCATCCATCAAAGGTTGGGGTTTACCAACAAAGTGACTCCCAAGCAAACATGGACTCTGTCACTGGGATTTAAACCTCAAACTTATTTGCTCAAAGACAAATGGAAAAAAACTGATACATAAATAATAAGGGTCCAAAAAAGGTAATAAACATGCAACAATGACTAATTTCCTGCATGTAGGCTACGTAATCTGGGTGTTTCTTGCTATATAAATATCATCTCTAAAGATTACTTTATTCAGAAATGAAAATTAATATATAGACCAAAATACAGACATATTATATTTCTCTTTTCTCCTTTCAGCATTACACATAATTTAAAGTGCAAATGATTTATGAGGGGAGTAACATATCCATTCATGACTAAAAGTGGAAGTGACACAAAGGCTGCACAAGGATTCAACAATGACTAATATTAAGAACAGATCAGTGCGTGCACACAACGGCAAAAAGTTGCTGGAAGAATGTGTATGTACACTTCTGTCAGTGGAAACCCCCCTTCTACTCTATCCTTGTTTCACCTGGCTTCTGCTTCCTGGCGCTCCACCCACCAACCCTGTACGGGAAGCCAGCTCACCTCAATCTCTTTTCATGATCAGAAGAACCATGGGGGATTGTTCACTGTAAAACACTGTAAAAATCTCCCATGGTCCAAAAAGTTGTCTGTAATTGCCAGAAGGTTTTACATCTAAATTGCTGCAGCCTAGTAAAGATTTCTTTCCTAAAAACTGGACTTGTGAAAAACTTAGCTAGCTGAAATGGCTTGGTTGAATTGTACAGGGTAATTTGTGATGTCACAAATCCCTAATGCCCACTATTCAAAAAGCACAACTCAAAAAAAACAATATGAAAAGATATTTGTATGTCATAGTTAATGTCGACCTATTGCAACGAAGAATTAAACCTGCAAACTGGTTTAGTAGACCTTAAATAAACAATATTAGTGGCTGTATTTAGGCCATCTTAAAAATATGCATTGCAAGCATAGATAGATATGGGTCAATACTGTTTATGTTGGACCTCTGTTAGAAAGCTATTCCAAGCAGACTCTGATTAAAACAATGGAGTGGAAATCCCATGGTCATGCTCATCTGTTTGAACAGACAAACTATTGAGTTGATTGTTCCTGGAGCCAGATTATTTTGGGAGGACAGTATTCATCCAAATATTGTGAAGACGCTTTGTTTAAGTCATGAATCTGACCAGCTTTACGCGTATGGCTCCAGGTCTTCCACAAAGGGTTGGAATTTATCCTTGCACCGCTGAATCCCCTCTAGAGTCGAAATTATGATAGGCTTTCACGGCTAATAAAGAGGAGTACAAAAAAAATTACAATATGACAAGATGGAGAATTTAGTACATAGTTATTTATTTTTTCTTTTTTTAAATATAAAAAAACAGACATCTTTCAAAGCTTTTGTCAATACTTTTTAAAAGCAAGATGAAACTTAACACTACAACAAGCCCTTTCCAGCCCCAAACTACTGCTTCCTCTTTCAAAAAGCAGGCAATTATGGGATTGGTAAAATGCAGAGAGAGCTTTTATAGAGGATTTACTCCAGGTGTACATCTTTGCCATTGAAGCAATGAGGTAGCCTTGAAGATTTTGACATACTTTAATTATTGTGTAATTAAGTAAAGTAGAAAGCGCTGTGGGGCATTGGAGTTTATATAGCTGCGATCTCATCTGTCTAATCTGAAAATTTAGGCATAAGTTTTATTTATTCCCAACTCTCAAACTGGATTATGTTTTTGTCTTATTATTGATAAATAGATGGACACAGAACAATAGATTTAAAAAACTAAAAGATCTTGTGGCTCAAGCAACATGTTGATCTGTAAAAGATGAACTTAAATGACCTTTGTAGACAGAATCTCTTTTTTTAGTTTTAGCATGTGGTATGGCGCTGAAACACACTAAAATTGAGGCAAGTAAAAGGAAGTGTTGTCATGGCTTGGAAGTCTGCCAGATAGAGAGAGAGTATAAAGCATGCCAGCAATGCATAGGGGAATATTATCTTGATTTGAAAACATTTAGTTCCAGTAGAGATCCTGCACAGAGATCTCTGTTCTCACGCAGATGTGAAAAAAGGGGCAGTGCTAGTAACAATCACCAACCAATAAAGTGGGCCCAGTAATCCACAGGTTCATCCTCCCAAATTTGATTAATTGATTTTTACTTTTACTTCTTTGTGCAAGATGTCTACTTCCAAGGGTGGAGGAAATAGGCTCAGATTTTTTTATGATCAGACAAGAATGTGGACAGATCATGGATACAAAGGGACAGTTTTTTTCATCAGAGAAATAAAAGTATGAATGGTGCATTGAGGGCTAGCTACTAAAATCCAATACTAAACCCAATGCTAATTAGTTCTTTGATTTGACCTATTGTTGCTATGTCTTTTGTGTTTTGTTTCACCATGTTTTGAGGCCTCATAGATTTTAGTCCTGAGCTTGTAAAGATTTGTGAACAAAAACCATATTATGTAATCGAACAAGACAAATTAAAATTGCTTACATTCTGGTTTACCCAATGTGCAAGACAGGAACTATAAACTTGATTTTTAAAAAACACACCAGATTCTCCCCCTTGTTACCACGGTTAATGATTTCTAGTTTTAATTGCTGTTATCTTTGCTAGCTATAAATGTTGTAGCTACCTAAATTTGTAGCCATTATTTTTTGCCATTCCCAAATAATGACCTTTTTGAAAATATATTAGAGTGAAACTTGGCTCGATAAACTTCCTAAGAACATTCAATACTCTTGAATAAAAGAATAAAAACAGTGAGCTTTAATGATAAATTAAAGAGTGATTATACATTATTCACAACACAATGCATATTTGGTGGTGATTATGGAAAAGTTATTCTTTGCTCCACGAGTCTTTAATCTGCTTGAAGATACTATACTGTATATGTTAACAATTTGGCATGTGATATATTCATCAAATGAGTGGCCAAAATGTTGTGAGGCTTAAAGCTTGATGGAATAACAACAACCTGTAAAAGAATGTATTTGTTTTTGGCAAATACAAAAACCCAATGTAGCAAAAAAGGAAGTACAAATGACAATTGCAAACATGCACATTCTTTCCAGATCCTGGAGGATTATAATCATAGTGTTAAGGAAAAGGTAATAATACATTTTCTATCTTTTTCTGATCCCTCAACCAAACTGTGACTTGGACAACAGCTGATTTTTGTTGGGTGCATAAACAAACAAAAGCATTCTTGGACAGCTGTAAATGTCACAAAGAGCTTTGGTGTGCGAGCTCAGCCACAGCCAACGCAGGACAGCAAGATGGTTTGGGTATGAGCAGAGTTGTAGTGCTGTGGTTTGAAGCTGGAGAGGCTGAGAACAAACCTTCCACAGAATGGAAATTGGAAAAAATGAAAACATGATTAAATCTGTCTCCCAGTGGTTGCTTGCATTCTCACGAAATCCTGAAAGGCGAGTCATGAATCAAGAGCCATCGAGGGGCTGCTGTCACCCCACTAACGTGTCCTTTTCCCGAATATGATAGTAATGAAGTGACAGGTGAGTTACGCTGAGGTTTGAAGGAAATATTTAAGTAAAACACATGTCTTTCAGAAACTATCGTTATAATGAGCTCATCAGGATCCAATAACAAACAGCACTACAAGCCTTCTCTTGAGCTCTGAGGGACTAGCAAAAATGTAAAACATAATTTTAACTCTTCACTCTCCCTGCTTCTCTTCTGTCCCCTATAAGAGGCTTTACGTACATGGTCTGCCCGTCCCACATACCAAATTAGATCAAATTATAACACATGATTCAGTGTTACCACATCAACTATGATTGCAAACAGGCCCTGGATGTTTTCAATGAACTTCGAAAGCGAGTCCACATTTTCTCAAATTTCTAACAGCGTCACACAAATATGTCAGCAGCAGTGAGCCACACACTTTCCAAAATATCCACTTCTGCCTCAAAAAGTCACGCAATGAGGTAGAACAACAGCCCTGCCCACTCTGTCCAATCCTCAGAGACCTTTAAGGAAACCATAAATAGCTAGTTTTTTTTATCAGGTATTTGAATCTCCACTCGCACCAAGTCAAACTGCTTATGTTTGTTCTTTTGTCTATAGCCCTTTCTTTGAGCTAAAGATTTATAGGATTCTTATCTCTGATGCTGGGCATGTACCAACCTGAACACCCATCTGAGGCTCATGTTTTGACTGGGATCACCCTTTAGAATTCATCTTGCTCAGACGAACAGAAAAGACCTTTGTTTATGAAGCTATATGAATCAATTGTTCTGTAAAACCTTATTTAAGATTTAATTAAAGCAAATTAGGTGTTGTTCACATTAGATGTTTCCGTAAGCATAGACTTTGTAACATAGTTCTCAGCTTACGGAGCCAGTCCAATTTAATTAATTTAGAGAGAAGAGAACATGATGCTGCAACGTGATAGCTATCAGAACAATAACTCTTGTAGATCCCATTCTGTGCTCATCAAACGGCTCTGTCATTAGCACAAAACAGATTTCTAAAAACATAGCAAACAACACAACAGTTGGCACCACTAACATGTGATTGGATGGGGAGATATAAAATATGACTTTAGCATGTAGAAACAATCATGTCATACTCCATGTTCCCCTAAATTGTGCAAGCCAACCTTTAAATCATTTTTTTATTGGTTGAAGTGTGAGCTAACATGTGATTTTGATAGATTGCTACAGAGTGCATGACTTCTTCAGATGAGATGACAAATAAAACTACAATCACCAAAGAAAGCCAAGTCGGAGTCAGAGGGAACAACAGTGAATTACACAATGACAACCTGAATTAATCAAAGCTGCACAATAAAGCACAAAACAAAATGCTGACTCCTCAAATCCAATCTGACTTTCTCATGCAACGTTAATACCAAGTTAATAACTAATCCACATGTGAGTGTGGTGTCCAAAACCCTGAAATCCAGCATTAGTCAAACAAAAAACATTCTCAAATCGGATCAGTGCATTCATTTGGAAAAGTCAAAACAAAGAATGCAGCTCTCTGGCACAAGTGTCCTGTTTGACCTACAGCCTCTGGTGTGTTTTGTTGAGTGTCAGCTCTCAGGCATTACTTACGCAACAAATGATGTTTACGTATTAATACAGCGATGTATTCCTCTGTTTCACAGTAAAAAAACACAGTAATCAATACAGTGAATGTTACAACCATATACTTATTTTTGTCCTCTATTTTCTTGTTAAAGCTACAGCCTTGAGAGCACTGTGTAACCACGGAAAAAAACACACTTATTCAAATAATCCAGCAAACATAGTTGAGCAAATGTTCAGTACAGACCATGTCAGTGAACTATAGTAGGTTAGTTATGACAATAATAATTAATTAGTAAGCCTATACCTCAAATGCTATTTCATGAAGACATGTTTGGATAACAAATGGTGCACAGCCAGGTGCCATCTGTCAGTAGTTTATCACTTAATCATTCACAGACTTCTGTAATGTATTTACACAACATATACTGTATGAATATTAATGTAAAATCCAAACCACAAACTTGGGTAGATTTTACTGATATCTACAGCTGCATGAAAGAGAAATGTCTAGGACACATCCTTAGAAAACCTCTATTAGTAATTTAGCATATTAATATCCTCCATCTTTCAGTAGAAAAACATATCTATCCCTGCAACTGGAGGAAGGTTTATCTCGAGTTTGCAATGTCATAACAGCGGGTACAGAAAGTCCATTTTCAGTTTTACAGCTTGCTATGTAAACAGATAACAGGATCAGAGTTCTGCATTGAGTTAACACACTTATACCTTTGACATTCCATGTTCTGTGAGTGGCACCAGCTTCACATACCACACAACTTATCTGTTAAAGCTCTCAGTAAAGTGTACAGATGTAGGGCTGGTGCAACTACAACTGCGATAACTATAGAAAAGGTTAAAAGAAAAGAGTCTAAAAGGAAGGAAACTGAAATGTTAACAGCAGTCGCTGTCGATACATACTCTGAGGAACTTACTCAGCAGCTCGTCTGCCAACACCAGCTAAAACGATGGTGTTATTCAAAGAAAATAACCTCTGGGGGGGTGGGACACTTATAAAAATTGACTCATAAGCATGATTCATCAGGTTTTCAGTCATGGTTCCTGCTATGTTCATTAAACTAAAGCTCCAAATAAAACTGATACATTACACTGATACAAGTTAAAACCACTTATATAATAGATATAATAGGAATAAAGGTATGAATCCAATGCATTTTTATAACTTTTTTCATTTGGAGTGTAGATTGTTTAGCCTGACTATTAAAGTTAGTAATTTTCAATTTCCCTATTAAATGTCTGTAGTGTTTTGTAATTTCTATGTGACTGTGTTTCTCACAGAGGGTGGAGTGATATTGTGATCATTTAGGATGTGCGGTTTCCTAAAACCAGATGCCTTTCATTCCTGTCTTGGCTGTCAAAAGCACTGCCGGAACATTGTCATCATTGTCATGTTTTGAACTCAAACCAGTTTCAACAACTGAGCATGCTCAACCAACACAGTGCCTTGTCTGGCTCAGCATATATTACCCAGCACACAAAAAAAAGTCAATATTTCTTTGTGTCGCTTTGTTTTGTATTGTTTATCTGAAAACTCTTTCAGTTTTTTGAGAATCATCCTTGCTTTGACAGTACAATAACAAAGTTATTGCTGGCTGCTTGCCAATATCTTGACGATTGACTTTCATAACTTCTTTCAAAAGATTATTAATATTGTGGACAAACTTAATGCTTCACAAAATCCTACTGTACTTTCCTGACTATTAGCATTACTAGCTGAATTTACTATTGTGTACTAATTATTTTTGTGTTATTGGACATTAAGACAATGTGGACTCTTACAGCTTTCAATGTGACTTGATATTTCACATTATACATTTACATTTATTCATTTTGCAGATGCTTTTATCTAAAGCAACTTACATTAAGCCAGTGTTACAGCTGGAACACCACTAGAGGGTTAAGTGTCTTGTCCAAATACACAAAAACAGCATGAACAGTTGGGAGAGCGGGACTTGAACCACCAACCTTCCAGTTGAGGGGACAACCGCTCTACCACTGAGAAACCAATATATTTCATGACACGGTGTATCGCTCTCCTCAGTGTACTGTCAATGTTTTGATATTACCCCTCAAGACTTGTACCTTTGAAGTAGCTCTTAACCCTCAGGTATCCCACACTGAGACGCAGGACGGACAGTTTGTCCAGACGGGTGCGGATGTCGTCATTAAACGGCAAAAGCTCTGTGAGACGATCCAGCTCCCCATTCAACCGATCCCGATGGCGCTTCGAAGGATTGGATTTGACCACTTCATTACCATCACTGGCCTTCTTTCTGTGGAGCAATAACAGCAAAGATTAAGTTTGACTGAGGTGAAGAAACGAGATTGCTTGAGTTGAGTCTGGAAAATGGACTATGTGAGATGAGATTACAATTTGTCACTGTGTGCTGTATGACACACCACTTAAGCATTGGCCAAAACAACTTACTGAGCAAAAGGCCAGACCGATTCAGAGACATGACGGGCAGCTAGTAAATGTGATTAACAAACACTGCAGGTAAGTTCATGTGAGTCAACACACAATTCAGAATGTGCCAGACTTAAATCAAAGTCAATACTATTCATGTAACCTCAAAAAAGAAAGAAAGGAAAAGAAGAATGTTACAACATGTTTTTTAGCTTTGGAAGACAGATCAAAAAAAATCTATATACAAAAATTGACTGAGAAACCCAGATAAAAGAAAACTACAAAATAAAATACAGAATGAAAGTTCAAAAGCAGAAAAATAGCCAAGGATAATTTTGGAAACGTATTTGAACAGATTTAATCAGCTGGTTTAAATGGGATGATCTTATATAATAACAATAAAGACTGAGGTGAAAACTAGGACTGTTATTTTCTCCTTTCTACAGAAACAAACATGCCAAATATACACCGCAGATTATTGTAATTGTCAACAAAATGTACTTTGTCAAAATGTTGGTCAGGTCTTTGCCCCGACAGGAGTTTTATTTGAGCTAAGTCATTCACTTTGGGACCACCTAGAGGAAAATACAAACCTAAAAGTATCAACTGTATATATATATATATATATATATATATATATATATATATATATATATGTGTGTTATTTGTGTTGTGTTATTTTAAAACCTCCTCTTGAATGTGTGAATGCTTCTATCGTCTAACAGGTGCGAAAGATCAATTCTCAGATGTGTTACAATAATCTCAGTTCAGCATATACAGCAGCTGTAGGCTAAATCTGAACTTCCCACTTAGCTTCCTTTATATAACAGTGACATGACATTTGTTGCATTTTATGAAACAGTTGACCTAATCATGGGCTTCACAGCCTCATGGTAAAACTCTGAAACAAGGCCGAAAAGTTTTATTTTAGCTGAAGTTTTTTGTGGGTTTTTCTTTGCGTCTGACATTTTGTTGGTCTACCTAACCTTGGTTTTGTTTCTACAGAATCCTTCATTTTGAACACTGCTGATTGGCATTCTCAGTTCCTTGGACATCTTTTTATATTGGACAATATATTGGATGAAAGATGCAAGGGTCTGTCAGGAGCCCAGAAACTCACTGACCTTTTATACACGCACACTTATTACAGGCAAACAGATCACAGATGAGTAGGGTTACGTTTAGTAGCCATTCAAACCTGTTTGTGTCAACATGTGCAAGTTATCAGGCCAATTTTACCAGGGTATGTAAACTTTTGATCAGGGTCATTTGGTACTTTCTGTTGTCATTATGAAAAAAAAAATGTAAACACGATTGTTTTACAATTAATGGCTTCACCCAACCACTAACTATGAGTTATGTTTTATATGTAATCATTTAGATTCTCTGAAAAATGGCCAAACAATCACATATTCTGCTATGATATGTAAACTTATAAGCACAACTGTATTTCTATGTAATTACTCTCATTTTATTACGTATCAAACGCTGCATTCTAAAGATTTTGTGTTGATTGAACAGAAGCTGGTGCCGCTCTGAGCTCTCAGAGGAAGCTTAAGCTGAGGTTGGTTTCCCTTCATGAAAAAAAAAGGAGGTGCAACTTTGTCATGGCACTGCCTCTCTGTGATTGGTCAGAATTGAGCCAGAGGAAGCCACAGAGGAAGCCACTTTGCCCCTGGTTTCCCTTGGTCTTAACAAAAATCAGATGTCACGTGATTTAAAGCACCTAGACAGTGCAACATTTAATGTGTTAGCTAAAGTGTTGTTATTAAGCAAGCATTTTTTTATTATGAAGGGTGGCATTTTAACAATACTTAGATTTTTTTTTTTTTTTTTTTTTACAAATTTACACATTGAACAGCAGGTTAAAATAAAATCTGATGGAAGGCCAACATTGAAACTTGGGGTGCGTTTGGGGAGTAAAAAGGGTTTTCGGACGTTTAATACTGAGAACTCTGCCTGCACTGACTGCCAGCAGTCCAGTTCATTTGTTAATGTTGTGAAGACCCACGAAAAGTACCTGTGTTTTTGTGGTTGAGTGATAATGTGTTTGTTTTGTTGTTGTTAGCCTATAACCTAAAATACATTGTTTCAGACTTAGACCTAATTATTCTATTATTTATACTATGTTTGCATTAAGTGGAATGGTTTCATAAATATATATTTTTTTTCCAGTAAGTTCCAGTTTATTAATGAAAGGAAGAGGGAGAGTAGGAGTTACAAATGCAGATTTGCTCTAAATTAGCTCCGCTACAATCGAGACAGGGAGGTTGTATATGTCCTATCCCTACCCCCTATCTGGCTTCCCCAAAAAAATGACCCTCGTCACTGATTTTTGCCCTGAAGTTGTGTAGTTTAACTGTGTTGCACTATACAAATCCAGACAAGTGTTTTGCCCTCCGCCCAAAAGCCAATGTTAAACTGTCACTAAAGATCCTTCTAATCTGAGAAACCTTGTTTGATTTAATATTTTGTGCCTAAAACTTTTCATTTCTGGGACATGGCCATGAGAATGTATAGCTAATATCCAGGACTATTAGAATGCCATCAGCTCATCTACAAAACGTACCCGAACATTTGGCCTCATGTAATTGTAGACTTTCTGCTTTTCTCTTCATGTCCGCCAGTTTCTTTAAAAAGCAGTGTGAGTCATAGTTCTGTAGGAGGGTTGCCATTTCTGATCATGAGCTAAAGTCTTTCATTTGAGGATTGAAATTATTTACCTTCTTCTGAATTTCCTTCTTCTTTGAAACTCCAGTTAATAATACTATTCAGTTTCTAACTCTGCCTCAGAATAATGGCCCAGGAATGCAGTCTAAAGTCATCTGGCCTCAGACTTGAGCTATACCTTCTCAGGAACAAACCAGGACTGATCTCACTCTACAGAAATTTAGGGAGACAAAAGCCAGTATTCAGGAACATTTTCCACCTTGATTTGCTATGGATCACGGGTTGAGCAGCCAACCTCATGCATTCATTCATGTATTTCTGTTTGTCTTCCTTATCTTTAAATCAAAAGTATGCAGTTATAACCCCATTCACCTCTGTCTTGCAGCAAAGGCAGACTATGTTTTGAGTCTGCTGGACTGGCACTGACACACATTTGTCTGCTCGAAGCAGCCGGAGAGTCTGCCAAATCGACAATGGTGACCCAGTGGCCAAGAACTATGAAAAGCGTGCTTTCTCCCCACATGTTTGGCTGCTGACAAAATTTGGAAGTAGAACAGTTTACAAAACCATCTCCTTGAGTCCAAAGAGCTTTACTGGAAGCACAAAAGACCAGAGGATATGTTGTCTCTGTGCAATAAAAAGATGATGAATGGTTAGAAGAACCCCTACATTTAACCTATCCCATGTTGGTGCTTTTAAACAGCAGCAATCTTTGCACTAAAATCCATCAACTAAGTCCGTGATTCTCAAAATATCCTCACTAACTACCACCACCCACTCTGTTATACTACTGGTCACATGGTGTGGTTCAGGGGGTACACATTGGCAGCGTGGTTAGCGCTCCTGTCTCACGACAACCTGTGTTACTGTGGATTCTCCCCGGGCACTCTGGCCTCCCTCCCAGTGCCCAAAAACCCACCTATACATGAATGCTTCTAGTGTCATAAAAAAGTGGAGTCCCAGTAACGACATATATATACAATAACTACTCAGGGATCAGTTTGACTGCTTTTGTTCTATAATTATATTTTTTAATATCTAAATATATGGTGCACGTGGCAGAGTGGTTAGCACTCCTGCCTTACAGCAAGAAGGTCGTGAGTTCAAAATCCGGCCGACCCAAACATTCTCGGCCGACTCCGGTCTTTCTGTGAGGAGTCTGCATGTCCTCCACGTGTTACCGTGGGTTCTCTCCGGGTACTCCGGCTTCCTCCCACCGTCCAAAGACATGTATGTACAGGTTAATTGGTAACTCTAAAGTGTCCCTAGTGACTGAATGTGAGAGTGAATGGTTGTATGTCTCTGTCTGTCTCTACATGTTAGCCCTGCGACCAACTGGCCACTGTCCAGGGTGTACCCCGCCTCAGGCCCAAAGCTGCTGGGATAGGCTCCAGTCACCCGCGACCTCTAACGGGACAAAGCGGTAGAAAATGAATGAATATCTAAATATTTTGCCATATTGCCCACCCCTATTGTTACTATGTTGTTGGGCAAGAAAATTAATAAACATTCTGAAAATATTTCACAGTTGAGTTTAACTAAAAGTGACTTAATGCTACATCTTTGTCTGTGCTGTTTTCTTTTGTCTCTCCCATCTGTCTTCTCCATAACTGTCTCGTCAAAGGGCCATTCTGCTGGAGTCTGGGTCTGTCCCAGGTTTCTGGCTGTTAAAGGAAGTGCTTCCTCTTCACTGTTGCCAATTTTAGGGCAGTAGTTCATTGTATACGTCAGCGACCTTGAGATATATATTTATTTTTTTTACTATATGTGTAGTTAAATGACATTTTAAGGAATCTCTGTGTATTTAAATGGATTTACCCTGAACTCTACACATCCACTATGTTAATTTATCCATTGTGTTATTTTAATTAATGTTTATTTTATGATAGCTAAAATTTTGGTTAATTTGGTTTAATCCAAGGGCTTTTAGAGTTTGACTGGAGATTATACTGATGCGTCTCATGAACAATGAAACAAAGGAAATCTGTGTTCACCAGGAATGTTTTTAGCCTTCTGCCACGCCTCCTATCAGCGACTCTGTTTCTCACAATCCACCGAGAAAATATTTGCGATGTTTAAGAATAATATCCTTCTTATGAGGAAAGCCAGTTTGTTGAAAAAGCAGTATTTACCAGTCCAGGTTACAAGAGGTCTTAAGTGAGCTGCATACATTTTAAACTTATTTATGAATGGAAATATTTACAATAATAGGAAAAGGAAGTGTTGTCATTGTGCCTTTACCAGTGCTGAGCTGCAATGTGGAAAATAACACAAAGCAGAATCAAAGCATTAAATCTCTGATCAGTGAAGTAGTGTATATCTCTGCATCAAACATTTAAAAGTTAAAACTGAAAAGATCTGGGAAACATAAAATGTAAAATGTGTATTCTTTTTAATCTAAAGAAATGCAAGACTAAGGAGACGGATAGTGCAAAGGGAAGGCGTCCCGGCAATAAAAGAGAGAATTTGGATGGACATATCTGCCATGGAATGCCCCTATGTAGTGACCACAGCTTTTTACAGTCAGGCTCAATGGTGCCTTTGTGCAGCTGAGCCCAGCTGGCTGCTCAGGAAACCTCAGTCCTCATTGCATGGTCCCGCATCTTCAGAAACACAGATGTCTACACACAGTCCACCTTTTTATTTTGGGATTTATACTGGGAACAGGCTTTTTGCAATTTGCCAGGTCACTACTATAAGCAGACATGAAAGTTAAAACACACTTTAATGTTCTTGATAGCAACTAGTTTTAAAACTCTGGAGCAACCCAAGTATTAGAACTCAAAAGTAGAATGGTTTAGGTCTAAAAAGTAAAGTGCCATTCTGGCTTTCTCATGGCTGACTAAAAGCTGCCCTCAGACCAATCACCACCACCGTCCATCTGGTATCGAGCACTGTCATCCATGAAAAAGGTGGTCCCCCCTGACAGCACTGCTGGTCCCTAATCCGACGCCAGTCTGCCAGACAATCCATAATGGAGTTGATTTTGTCTAGTCTAAACCTGCTATTAGTTCAAGGTCGTAATCATACACCCATACCAACTAATCCTGCATTGCTAGAGTTTAAACTAAAAGATTTACTTTCCATTTTGGAAAAGTTACTTTCAGACCTTTTGTCTGGTTCAGAAACTAAAAGACAATGTTCCCCCGATGTTGGGACCTCGACTACAGTCGTGAAAAAGGGTTAAATAACAATTCTTGAAAATAAAAGTGTAATTTTAAAAAAGACACCTCAGCTCTTTGTAACAAACAGTACATTTTCTGGTATCTTTCCCTTTCATCCAATGAGAAAAGAGAACTACATAGCATGTTTGTTGGCTAAATAGGTTAGTCTACAGCTATTGTTGTTAAACTGTTAAACAACTAAACTGTTTTTAGTGGTTGATTCTGTTGTATGTACTACTCAGGGGTTAAGGGACTGATTGTAAAATACATTGTTAAGTAAAAAAAATAAACTTACAAAATGCAATCTAACTTTCACATTCACTTTTCTTGTGTTATAGCACTAGAGGTGACGGTCCAAGTGAGGTTTCCTTAAGTTATTTTCACTTAGGCTCAAAAATGTGTGGTCTTTTAAAACAAATAACTAAGACTTGTTATTTTAAGTGCAGTATTATTGATAAATCTGAGCAAATGTCTGCCTTAACGTAAGCGTGTAATGAAAAAGGAAAACTTGCATAAGGAGCAGACAGAACAAGGAAAAGCAAGGGACAGGCAGAGCACACAATTCAAACAGGCTCCAGTGATCCCACAACGGTGAAGGCAGCGCGGAGTATCAGATTACAAAAACACACTGAGAGCCCGGAGCCCTGGCCTCCCCCCTCCGCGCCCCCGCCCTCTTCGGAGCATCGCGTGAGAGCAGCAGCCGACTCTCCAACTTGATTGTGATTAATGCGCGAGGGTAAGATATCCATGCCAGATCCAAGTTAACACACATTCTTAAGGTAGTCCAAAAAGTGAGCAACACATCCACAAGCAACCGCTGCGCCCCTTCAAACACAACGGCGCCCAGCACCATATGCAGGCTACTTGCGCTTTATGAAAGCAGGAAACGAAACGCCATGATTTTAAGGGCCTAACTTTTCATAAACCGCATGGTTTATACTTTTTAAAAGTTGTCTCATTGACTTCCTGTCTATTTACTTTGTATTGTTCTATGCACTTGTTATTACTAATGTTATTTTAACACGGGAAATGTCATCCATGGTCTATTTTTATTGTTTCTGTAAAATATTGAATCTTATCTAATCTAAGACCACACCTACAGTTTCTTATTTGTTATAAAGTTAAACGGTCGACGTGATTGTGTTGGATCTCTGTCTCTAAAACTGACGTCGCAAAGTGTAGCTATAGCCCATTATCCTACTGTTGTATCGCCTATATCTCACACATGCGCCTGTGGAAACACTCTTACGCACAACTTTAAAACAACTTCGTGAACGTCGAAAAAGTAAATGAATACGCAGACAAAGTGGTGTAGTGCTTTTAAACATGCCCACAAGAGAGTTTTGTCGACTATAACTTACTGTTTAAGAACAGGCTTCTTCCTCTTCTTGTTCGCGTAAGTCCCTGGGTTTCCCAACATGGTGTCACTTCGCGGAATCTTCACAAATTTGACGCTGGTTTAAGGTTTGCTGAATTCTTTTAATCCAACGAAGCTGGGGAGTCCTCCTTTATCCATACAACAGTCAGTGGAATCAGATGGAGCCCAGGACAGGTATCGGCCTTCACAGAGCTCCAGTGCCGCGATGACAGCTCCCGTGGGCGGTCACTGTTGCTGACCTTGGCCCGGTGGAGCGGTGGTTTGTGCGAGACTCCAGCGACAGACTGAAAACAGCTTCGAAGTTTGGTGACGAGGGGGAAAGGGAAGGTTAGAAAGTCTGCTGAAGAAATGAGCAAGTGTCCAGCCCCTCTTCTTAAGATAAACAACGCAGCCTTATTATTATAATTCAGAGTCACTTGAGTAGGCTATGTTTCTTTCTCCCTTTTTTTTCTCTTCTTTTTTTTTTTTTTTTTTTTTTTTTCTTGCACGGGGCGTTTTCAGGAAATGTGTATGTACTGTAAGTAAGAAATTTTAAGGTGGACCGGCTTCTTTGTGCTTTCCCTTTGCCATTGCTGTTGTGGCTCGTTTTTTAAAGTTTTGTAATAGTTTTTTATTTTTTTAACCTTTACTGTTTTATAGCTTTCATAAGAGTCACATTGAGAGTGATTTTACACTCTCGCCCTATTTAGGCATATAAATTATTATGATTATTATTATTACTTAAGTTGGACGCTCAGTAGTCTTTCTTAAGCCTATCACATATTAATTGGATATCTTGTAGGCTTATGTAATAAACAACAAATAGGAATTAATATGCATATAGAATAGCCCATGTTATATAACCTTTAATGACTCTCAAAGATTATCTGCTTATGTCCTCATCACCTCCAGATTTTCACAGAATTCTACACTTTTGAGTAAAAATTGATTGTCAACTATATTTTCTTCTTCTGGGCAATTTAGATTCACAAAAATGTATGTCTTTGTGTGGTGGGGAGACGCTAAAGGAAGCTCACAGTAGCACGCGGAGCTCTGACCAACCTCTCTGTACGATCAAGAAAGAGTCACAAAAAATATTGACTATCCCAGATTGTAAAAAGTCCTACAATCTAAGGCCATTCAAACACCACTCATATGTAATTCTGTATTTATAAACCATGGCCTGTAATCTGATGCAGTAAGACTAGCCTCAGACCAAAAACAGAGAAAATAGAAAACAAAATCTGGGTGTCTATACTTGGCCATTCAGGGAGGCATTCAGTGCATTCAGACTGGAAATGTGTTCATAATTAGCAGTCAGTGTGCATGTAGGGCTGCTGCTTAATTTTTGCTGTGTTGTGTTAATAAAAATAATTGTCCCATAATGCAATGCATAAACGGACACAGAGGAGGTTCTCACAGCTGCAAAAACTTAAAACAAATTGCAGACGGCGGTGAGACAGCTAAGGCTAGATCTAAAACAGCACTAAATCTTTCAGAAACATTTTGTGTTCTTTTCAGGAACTGGCACTGCCAACATTTAAGTGCAGCTTGATCAACATCCGTCAGCCCACATGTTCATAGGTGATACTAAAAAACAGAGCATTTGAAAAGCTACGCTACACATGGCTACATTTCATCTTCCAGTGTCGCAGTGAAACAGAATTTGGGGTGATATTATTTGGATTTCGGAGGCATGCTGGGACGATGGTAGAGTACATCTCACAAAATTCAGCTATTCTGTGCTGATAAGTTACATAATAATAATACTAAAGCCACACAATATCTTGAACAATAATCACATTACATTTGTCACAGGACACAAACCAATGTTAAGTGACCATTTGTTTTTAATGTTGTTTCAAAAGCATCGTTCTTAAGTTGAACCCATTGTTTCAAATCTTTGTCACTCTTTAAGGAAAGCTGAAAACATGTTACCAACCATTCCCATGGAGCCCTTTTATACATTGAGTTTTCCCAGCATTCTTTTGTAAACAGCACTGTTTATCTTGGGCAAATGCACTTCCTCATATTATCGTGCTCTGTTGATTATATTGCAGGACTGTTTCAAATACATTATCTACCTGTTGGTTCTGGTTTACACACAAATACCATGTCAGTATGTTTTTGTATATTTAGTCACTTCATATTAATATAAATTGACCCCTATAGTCCCTAGAGCCCCTATAGTTTTGCAAAGGAGACAAAAATGTTGCAAATGAAAAAGAAAAAATGCCGGGCAGACATTTTAGAGACTTTCTGCCAAATGACTCAGAGACTTAGGTGGAGACGTGGAAGTGCTTCTCTGTCACTAAGAAAGGATACTCTTTAACCTGAGGCCATGAGTAATATGCAAAGAAGACAAACATTTTACATTGTGTAAACAGTTCACAAAAGCTGGAGTTGAAAACCATGCTGATTGTTGGGATTTACAGCTCAGAAAAAGTGACTCGGGACTAAGAAAATAGCCCAGGATCCTGAAGTTCTGTTTGGGGAAATAGCGTCATTATCAGAAAATCAAAAAATTGCTTTAATACAGCTTCTCAATAAACAGTCGATAGTGAGAAGAAATAAAGTTGGACCAAACAATGGAGTGAATAACTAATAATTAACGATCAAGACCATAGTCTCAGGGTCACCTTGCTTGGGTTCCAGGTGCGTCCCACGGTAAAGACCTAGGACACGCTGGAGGGACTATGTCTTTCAGGCGGCCTGGGAACGCCTCGGTATTCTCTCGGAAGAGCTGGAGAAAGTGTTACGGAAGGGAGGGAAGTCTGACATCTCTGCTTAGAGTGCTGCCCCCGCGACCCAGTCCCCGAAGCAGAAGAAAAGGAATGGATGGATGAAGTTGTCAATCATCTGCTTTTTTAATTTTTTTATACAAAAATGTTACAAACTTTGTAACCTATATGAAGCTGTTGGATGAAATGCACATGAAAATACATTATTTTGAGAATTTTCAGCTTTTAGCTACACTAAATCAACCTCCACACCCACTGAGATCTCCATAAGGAGTGCTGAGCAGGATTACACACAGCAGCCAGTGAGTGAAACATGCAATTGACAAAGGAAAGTATTTTCACTTTTACTTTTAGATCAGCTTTTAGCCACAGTAAGAAAAGGGATTTTTGTGTAAAATAATTATCTGCACCCTCCAACTGGATTATGGATTAATGGCTAGTTAACCTACATACACAGTGAGGCCTCCATAATGAAGGGCATAAACAAGCAGCCAAGAAGATGGAAAATTAGACTATTGCAGCTGCTGTGCCACAGGCTTCAGCGTGTGGTCGCTGGTGAGCCCTATGCAACTGTTTCCCATGCGTTTTATACACTGTGTCTGTTTGTTTTCTTGGCACAATAAAATTCTTGTGTGACATCTACTGGTGTACAGCACCATGCACTTTTTTCATTCAAGCTTTATGTAATGCAGCCCAGAATTTTATTTTTTTTATCAGGTAGCTTGTTACTTTTTTCACTAACCATTCAGACCCCTATCTATTTTATATAGTTCACTTGTTATGTATGACTTGGCCCAACAATCTGAGATTTTCACATTCAAGTACAATTCAGGTCATGGCCTACTGTCAAGGTTTAAATTGAATCACTGACTTTAAATGTATCTAAGTAAGTGGTAAAAGCACCATAAGCTTGAAACTTTTGCACCCTGTAAGCCTTGACGCCAAAGCGGAAATGACTTATGTTTTTCATTCTCCCTTAAGGTATGATTAAGATATTAAGTGCACTCATTAGAGAAGATGCTTCTGCCAAGGAATGTGCCGTCTTGTAAAAAGACATTCCGGGATATGCCACTTTTCTTGGCTCAAGATCAAAATGTCTGTTAGAATGTCTGCAAAATTATCAAAAAGTACACTAAAAAGACAGTAGAGAAAATCTAGGACACTAAATTTCAATATGAATATGCCCATGTGGTGTGTGTTTCTTTTAGCATGTCCCAGACCCAATTAAGTTCAAGTACTGGCAAACAAACTTACTTAAGCATGACCTACTTTTACAGCACTTTACAGTCACTATATAAGATACCAAGATAAGCAGAGTTAGGGGTTTAGTTACACTTTAAAAACAACCTGAGTCATCAGCCTTTCAGACATCAATGAATGTAATTTGGTGGTAGTCGAGAGTTAATGCAGCTGTGCGTGTTGAAAAAGCCAGCCCTTCCCCACATACGGCGAAGTGCGATATTGGCCGTTAGCACAGTCTGAACTGACAAGTCCTTTTCAAACAGGCGTAACTTTGACAAGAAGCAGGACTGCTGCCCTCTGGGAAGAGAAAAACTGTGTGCAAACAACAGGAGGGCAGTTTATAACAGAGTGAGATGTAACTGAGCTATTATACCATTAAAATGAACATCAGGTTCTGTAAAGCAGGCTGTTCATTTGCACTTGTGTGGTAAGAAGTGCAATTGAGGTTATTAGCAAAGGACTTCTCATTTGGTAAGAAGTGAGAGGGAGTAATTGCTCAGAACAATAAAGAAGTATAATTTGTATGTCTGCTCACAACTTCAGTAGCAGAAGCAGCTCAACACACACACAAAAAAAAACACAATATAAACAGCAAATATAATGTTCTCATTCATTTTGCCTGAGTAATAATAACTATGTCTTAGAAATGCTGCCAAGATGTTTATTTATGTGTAGTTTTTTTTACTTTAAACATTAATAAGAAATGTCTTTCATGAAAAAACATGACAGTTTGTTAAATGTCAGTATGTTGTATAAAATGTTGAATTTAAGACATTACCTTTGCTTGGCACATATGTGTGGTTTCTAGCCACAGGGCCTGATAAAGCCTAAACCTTATGTGTGGTGTGATTTGCTATGTTTTCTCAGTTATTATAAATAGAGTTATTGTTGGTGATTGAGGTGCAAGCGTAAATATAAAACTCACGCCACAGTTGTTTCCAGTTTCAGTGATGATGTAGGTTGACCGGCCAGTTCACAGTGCTATAATCATCAAATTTATACCAACGATACCAAGATTCAGTACAATAAATACATTTTTAAAACTTACAACCAAAAATATAATTCTGACTAATTAGACTCTCGTGTTAATAATTAATAAATGAATTATTATATAAACAAATTTAGGTTTGTAATACAGAGTTCTGGAGTACTGTGTGGCATACAGTACATATAAAAGCATGATAAGTAAACAGTATGATGCATTACATATCTTAATTAGTCTTTGTTCAAAACGTTCTGTGTAGTTTAAAGGGTACAAGAGAGCGCACAAGTTGCTATTTTGGTTGCCATGCTTTTATGTTGTTTTAATGATAAACAATGCAGGGCAAACCTCCTCCCTCCTGGCACTCTTAAAGCCTGTCCGAACTGCCGAGAAGTGAAATAAAACCTGCAGTAAAAGAAGGGGAAATTTGGCACAGATAGATTTGCCAAACCCCTTAGCTGGCCTCACAGGGCTCGAGCCGTGAGACCTGAATGTGGAGTATTGTTGTTTTACTGTTGACTAATTACTTAGGTTCCTGTGGGTGTGTGCATCTTTGTGTGTCAGGATGTGTTCACAGGAAAGTGTTGTTACTATGACTTAGTGTGCAAGTTGTATGTGTAAATCCAAGTATTTAATGTATATTGCTTGAACACATTTCCTTTATCATCTTTAATGCATTTGGATGCAATGTCTATGAAGGCAGGCGTCCTTCAACCTTTTGTAACATACGGGGCGCTGCTTATTGTTGAAACATTCATTCCAAAATATATGATTCAAAAAAACAACATGTGACTGAAAATGCTTGCCTTTATGAATCTGTGGAGTATTATTCAAGATCATATTTCCTTTCCACATGCTTTGAAGCATCATTACAAAACCACTTTTTTTTCCGACATCATGTTGATGTGCAAAAGGGTGAACTACAACACCTTTTTTTATAGTTGTATTATCATAGTTTGGATGAACAAAAAGGAGTAGGCAAGGACTGCTCAGACATTAAACATTATTTAAATGTCTCTAAAATAAAAAATAAATATTGATAGATAAAATATAAGAGATAGGTTAGATATTACCGCCCAGCTCAATTAGTAGAGCTCGCATGGGTCATTTAACCAGTGTCATCCCAGATGGGAGTGTATTGCTTTAAAGGTGGGGAGTGTAAACATTTTGTTTAAGAACAAATTCAGGTAGAGCGGTAGAACGGTTGTCCTATAACCAGAAGGTTGGCAGATCAATTCCCACTCTTTCTAGTTCTGACTGTGGTTGTGTCCTTGGGCAAGAAACTTATCCCTTAAGAAAAGGTGTGAGAAGTGTTTGGAGGTCAGAAAGTCCGTAGCTACAATATGGCTGCCTCGTCTCCACCACCAGTGTGTGACTGTGGAGTGAATGAATAATGGACTTTGTGTCCAACACAATCCTTTATTAGAAACATTAATGCAAGAATGTGCTTCCACTGCTTGATTTGTCCACTCTGGGCTATTAAGCAACAGGAACTGGGTTTTTTGCTTCACTGTCTATTACACAATACACCATGTTTCAAAACTGGCACTATATAAAGCATTAGTTTAACAACTAAGTCATTTTCCTGTTTATCCTAACAGCTTATGTAGATAGATGTAGGCCTCATTAGTAACTGTGCCCTTAAGTCAGCTGAAATACATCCTGAGATTATACAAACATTGATTATGTTTTTCACCTCGTGTTCCATTTCAAGGCTTAGGATAGTCCAAAAATTTTTACTGCCTTAAAGTATGTTTTTCTGTAACTGTTATTTTTTGACTTACAATGTACAGAAAGATGCTTGAACAATGTAGCATCCGGGAAAAATAATCAGTGGAAGGACTACAAGAAATTAACCCAGACAAAAATAAAGATGGCTATTGTTGGTGTTCTGGATAGTGTCTCCAGTGATTTAATTGGATTTAGATTTGCCAGTGGGTTTGTTACTGGCAGGCCTGACTCTGTGCAGCTGAAACTCTCATGCTAGTTCTGACTGCCCAATGAAATATCAAGTGGTGGAGTTGTCTGTCAGGCATGTTTACATTGGTGGTTTCCTAGCCTACAGAGGAAACAGCATGTGAGTCATACTTGTATGATGACAGGCTGGAGGTGTTATGTAAAGTCTTGCGATTTCAGGTGTGAAAAGCAGTGGTTCTAGCGAAATTGGCGAAATGTATAATCCCCAATTTGAACAAATGTTGTTGCATAAACCTGTTGTTATATTTAGCACTGACAAAACAATAGCAGGAACAGAAATAATCTCCCCGGGGCTCATTCTTTGAAGATAATGATGTACTGCACTCTAATCAGCAATCTCCACCAGACCAGTTGTTACTATATCAGACCTAATGAGACTGTCCTAATGATGACTCATTACTGTATCAGGGCATAAAGAGAGGTCAACTATTGTTCAGAGCCATGTGTACATTCCAGCTAGGATTGAAAAGATTAAAGTAAGAGTTGCCATTTTATATATTTAGAAAACGTCTGCCATGCTAGAAGTAGGATTGCTTTCTGCTGTGTGAGGATTTATTTGTGTTGTATTGCAAATTTAGTCTAAAAGTAGGTCTCAAAAAGAGATCAAAATTATGTAAAATCTAGCCTTGGAGTAGTCTGTCTTTTTATATTTTAGGTTGCAGAGCATTGCTGTTCTGTAACTCACGAGGGAAAGTTATAAATTCATAAAAAATATAGACCAATTTGGTTTTATGCTACCTTTTCATTAGTCAATTTGGGTTTGATTCAGACGTCACCTACTGGTAAAAAGGCAAAAGTGCATGTAATTGTTCACAATCGTTTGAACAAGAAGCAATATCTTTTATTCATTCAAAAGACTCTTACAATGTGTGTTTTGTGTTGGTATACTGTAGTGACAACTCAAAGATAGAGATTCTAAACTACCAATAAACGGTCTAAATTTCGATTCCCAAAGAACCATATATATATATATATATAAACAATATAAACAATATAAATATAAACAATTATTACCCATTTGGCATACTTTATAGAAATAATGTTGAAAATTATATAAATAACTAAAAAAAGAATCAGGCCGTATCATTAAACACCCTATTTGCGTGATTCGAAAGGGCCGCATTTATCTGAAGGACCTCTCTTCCCATGACGTAAACATCCGGCGCCAGCACTGTTTCAGGTCAGATCGGAGGGTTTTTGGAGGACGGTTAATCATGGCCCTGAGGGTGATCCGAATGGTCATCCCTTCGGGGGCAACTGCATTCAGTGCTGTTAACATTGCACAGAAGGTAAGGAATAAAAACGGCAAATATTTCGTTGTCTGTCAATTGCACCAAATCACAAGGACACGCTAGCCTTAGCCACTGGCTAATCCACTAGCATCACAGAATTGGCTTGTTTGTTTTTGCTAAGATTATGATGAGTAAATATGAATAGTACAATTTTTGATTCTTTGGTGGAGAAATACAAAGAATATACATTATTGCAATAGATGACACAACGCTAAAGTCTTGAATTATGAATTATTAATTGCATCTATCGTAATTACAACAGTTTCAGTTCAAGTTCAATAGCTGATATTCTCGTAGTTTTCATTACTGTCATATGGTCGCTATTATATTTGTTGCGGTCTTAGAGTTACTTATATTATTGTATTACTGTATCCCATGGTTCAGATTGGTATTAAGATTTGTGGTGTTTTGTGTTCTTTCAGGCAGGTGTCCACACAAGTTCAGTAAGAAGTCTGCGGTATGGCTGGTGGACATATGCGCTGGGCGAGAGGACAACACCACGTTTAAATCAGTACAGTAAAATTGTTTCTGTAGAAGGAAACTTGGCCTCTGGGAAAGGAGCACTTGCCCAGAAGTTGGCTGACAGGATGGGTAAATATACAAACTTATTAAACAACTTATTTTTGAGAGCATCCTGTGAATATTCTGACTAGAAGTTTTCCCATTCATATATTAAGGGATGCTGTATATGCCTGAGGCTGATACTTTTTACTTGGATAAAATGACGGGTGAGAAACAGCCGCTTCCTGTTGATTTCAATGGCATGTGCAGCCTGGAGATGTTCTATAAAGACCCCAAAGCTGCAGATGGGAACAGCTACAGGCTTCAGCTGTGGATGTACATCATGAGACTGCTGCAGTACTCCGACGCCATCGAACACCTGCTCACCACAGGTAACTAAAAACTGTCCAGCCTTGACTTCATTTCCAGCTTCCCAGAGGAACACTCGCATCTATATTTTATACTAGTGCCACCAGTGGTTACAGATGTAACTTACCACCACCAGTGTGCGACTGTGGAGTGAATGAATAATGGCTATGTAAAGAAAAGTCCTTTATCATTATTATTATTATTATTATTATTATTATTATTATTATTATTATTATACTGATAGAAGTCTTCATTTGGGTAGAAGTCCTGACATAAATATTTTTGATTTAAATCACTTTGTAGATTTAATTTTTAAATCTGTTGGTTAATTTAATTGTGTGTTGTGTGATTTAATGTTTGCTGAAATAAATAGTAATTTTACTTTTAAGGCCAAGGAGTGATCCTGGAGCGTTCGCCTTTTAGTGACATGGTTTTCCTGGAGGCCATGTTTAAACAAGGCTACATCAGAAAAGAATGTGAGTATTACAGCATCTTGGAATACATTAGAAATAATGCTTTGGAGAAATAAAAATCATGTTGTTTAAGTAAGAAAAGATAACAAGTAGTCCCAGATTATACATTTTTTATTTTAATTTTATTTTTTGTTTCTTATTCACAGGTGTGGCCAACTATAATGAGATCAAACATATTAGTATCTGTGAGTTCCTGCCTCCTCACCTTGTGATCTATGTGGACCAGCCTGCTGAGGAGGTGCAGAAGAAGCTTAAACAAAGTGACAAGGTAAAGGAACAACTGGCAAACCTCACATGGGAGATTGAATTTCTCATTAAAACTGATGACTAAATTTGGCCTTATTTAGACCTGTCTTGCGTTGAGAGAGATGTTTGTTCACGCTGGATGCATTAGGTTGTGGTTTGGGACACTGAAATGGGTCCTGAAATGAATTGGAAATTGAATTGATACAAGGTTTGAATACGGCCCTGTTAAATTCATTAAACACACATTCTCCTTTCTTAGTCCTACCTTCAAAATGTGCCTCTGCCATATCTGAAGAGCATTGAGGACAGCTACAAGAAGTCTTTCCTGCCTTCAATCAGGTCAATAAGAGAACATATGGATTC
Source organism: Neodontobutis hainanensis (assembly GCA_024349245.1). Taxonomy (NCBI): domain Eukaryota; kingdom Metazoa; phylum Chordata; class Actinopteri; order Gobiiformes; family Odontobutidae; genus Neodontobutis; species Neodontobutis hainanensis. The sequence continues at coordinate 118,149 of JALDNG010000233.1, read as the reverse complement.
TAGTGAGATGTCTATACAAATATATTGAAAATGCATATTTGTATTTTTATAGTGAAACATCAGAGCTACTTGCTTATGATGTAGCTCAAGCCCAAGACATTGAAAAGGTAAATGTATAATATCATGTATCATTAAAGCTCCATTGGATTTTATTTTAAGCTGTCCTATTCAACTTTTTCAAAGGTGGCAGAAGACATTGAGTACTTGAAGTTTGATAAAGGTCCATGGCTGGAGCAGGATGATGTCTCTTATCATTATATGAGGATGCTGTAAGTTTTTAATGTATCACCGTAGATGTGCTCTGGTGTGATTTCATAAAGCTTTAAATCCATTTTTCAACCTCAAAATGTAATTTTATGTTTTTGGCAGTGTTGAAGACAAACGGAGGGTGGCTACATTGACCCACATACCCAGGTTCCTTCCAGAAATAACTATTGGCGCCCATGAGTATGACGAGAAATACTATGCCTATAGATCGGTATGTTACAGTTTCTATCTTTTAGATATCAGACACAGTGGAGATAAAAAGGAGACTAGAATGACAAAAAGTAATAGCACTATTGGTTTGCTACACTGGGATTACTAGGATGGCAGTTATGTAGGACCTGCACAGTACATAAAAGATCACCCTGACCCTTAAACATATTTTATGTCAAGCTACTGCTCATCTGGGGACACCACTACTTTGGCAATGGTATCTAATAATCTTGTGCGTATAATTTAATTAAAGAATATTGAAAAATTTATAATAATAAATACTTTTTACTTTTCCCATTGTGAACCCGGGGCAGGCCTGTCAACATGATTAAACTAATTCCCATTCCTTAGATGCAAGAAGGCAAATGCCAGATATTCTACAAGGCTCTTGCTATCATCAGTCTCGCAGAGAAACATTGCCTGACCTTTTCTTTTTATTGACTGGAGAGTTTTTGTCGTCTCTTGATGCAAAAAAAAACAGAGCGTACCACATGAGGCTCTGACCTGGCATTTTGTTCTTGAATCCGGCTCCCAGTGGAGAGATGCATGGGTGCTGTGAAAGTCGTAGTGTAATCTCTTTCAACACTTTCGAGTTTACAAAGAAAAGTCATAGAAGGGCAGTGTTTGTAGTACTCATACCACTTTAATTGTACTTGTAAAAATAAAATTATTAGTCTATTGATCCAAAAAGTGCACTGTTTGACTTTAACAAAAGTTTCTTTTGTTTTTGTAGCTCCCTGGAAAGAAGTATGCGCCTGGTTATAATGTGGATATTGGTGACAAATATGTCTGGCTCAAGTGAATACTATATCTCTCAACATAGTTAAATCACATAACTGTCTATATTTGATCTGTCCATTCATCATATGTTGTAAATTAAATACTACGTTTTAAATCTAGGATATGTCCTGTCTTTCTGATTCCACTGGCTGTTGGGAAAATATAAGTAAACAATAATTTACATAACAGGTATATCTGTTAAGCTTCTACTGATTAATTCGCACTAGATAATTGAACGACACATTTTAAATGGCTAAAAAATGAAAACCCATTATTTTTTTTGCAAAAGGTAAGGCAATTCTGTTGTCATTAAAGATTCTGAAAGTTATGAAGAAGTCAAGGGAAAATCTTGATGATAAAGTCTAAACTATTAGCTCCAACAGTTTATATCACTGTGTGCATTTTGACTTTGCGTTTCAAAAAGAGCATTAATGGTCCAATCTCAAACCCTTCGACATTATTACTGTCCCTCCCTGATAAGCTTTTAGAGGCCACCTGAAGTTCTGCTGGAGGGCAAATGGAGCATTAACCTGTGCCAGCCAGATAACGGAGTGCTGAAGATGGAGCAGGAAAGAACCACCCCTTGACTCATCACCTTCACAAATCTCAAGGAGAATTGTGGAAAAGCTGACAAACCTCTTGAAATACCTTATAAAGTCTTGTATTGACTTCTAAGCGAAAGATGAAACTGGTAGAAATAACCACGTTAAAATCCAATTTCTATGTTATTGGAAAGCATGTCATCTCAGAAAAACACATCTTTTAAATTTAAATCTCAAAGTTTCCACATTAACAAATATTACACACTTGTCCATGCAAGTGCCCATCTGCTATAGCGCACCTATTAAGTCTGCAACTCCTTGTACCCGACTAGTTTTCATTGCTATCTTTTAAAATTCTGATACTTATGCTCAGGAAAAAGTGTTTAACATTGATATAACTTATGTCAGCCACGGACTGACAGAGGGAGGGTCTTATGGCCCACAGGTGCATAAAATAAGACACAAAGGCCAGCAAAGAAGAGATGGCTATTGCTCTCTATTGCATTTGTCTAGTTGTAGTAGCCTACTCCAAATATAGAAACAACTGAGTTTCAGTTCCTTCAAACAATTGGGTGAAATACACATGAAAATCAATATAACCAGAGGTTTGACAGATGACAAGACCAAAACATATGCAACAAATCCCACCGCTCATCAAAAATAATTATACTGTTTTAGAGATCATAGAAAAATACACATATGCAGCATTTGTAATTAAATTTTCATGGCTAAAAACATTTCAGACGAAGTCATGAACTATAAAGTAGTAATTAACCGTGACATGTCCTTCATTATCCAGTCACATAAATGAATGGCTGCTTATTATCACAGTGAGTCTCCATGCTCCCAATCCCTTCTGGTTTGAAACATGCTGCTCAAAGCTCTAGGCTTGACATGCTCAATGACACAGCCACTTTAATTCTGCCTCACAAGACTGTCCAGGTTGTCAAAAGTTTGCGCCTCCTGGCTGACAAAGTAGTTTGTAGCCAAGGCTCAGTGATAGAGTGGGGGTCCAAGCCCGAAGAAAAGCCATACCCCTGCCCACAAAGAGCTGCTCCAGACTTTTAGCCTCAAAGAACTTTGGAGGAGGATGAAAGAAGTCTCTTCTGGCCCCAGAATTGATCTTGTTCTTTTTCCAAAACTCCAGGCTCCCTGGAGACACTGAAGAGCCCATGGGGTCTGTTAGAATGCTCACAAACACATCCAAATTCTGAAAAGAAAGTCTGAGCAGCTGTGCTTTACTTCTGTGTTTTGAGAGACAGTTACATCCTTTAGAACAAGCTTTAACTGCCCCAAGTATAAATCTTAAAGCAAAAACTGAACATAGAAATATGAATGCATGTGTTACAAAGTTTATTTTTTCATGTCCCTTGTTTCAAAAAGATCTAAGTATTTAAAGTAAGTGAGATATATTTGAGACTTGCAAAATAAAGCAAGTAGGCAGTCTGCATGTTTTGGCTGAAAATAACTGGCAGCAGCAAAAACATGTGACTCAACAGCACCTATATTTAGGTACGTTAGCTAAGTAATTTAGTATTTTTTCTAATAGAAAATAGATACTCGCTACAGTGCAAAGCCTGCTGCAACATGTGTGACATTCTTACTTCTCTTTTAACTCTTTTCTCACTGGCCTAGATTATTATCAAAGTTTAAGCCAGCAGTGTAAGATTTCAGCTTCTGGTTGGAAGTGTGAACAGTAGGCCTACTTGTGAGGACAGCAGAGTCTGAACAGAGGTCATCAGCTCCACTCCCACAACCAAACCTTACAGATGCTCATTGTGAATTATTTCACAGCTGCACTGCAACCTGGCGGAGCTGTACTGAGCTTATTGATAATGAGACTGGCACTGTGTCCTGGCAGCATGGACAACTGGACAAGACATTTTAGGACTTAAATTATAAAACACCCCAAAATATTGTATTTGTTTTCTGAACTGATCCAGGAGATGGCGGTGTTGCTATCTGCTGTGTCTAACAGCAGTCATAGGCAGTACAGTACAGTAGAGTGGAGCTGTTCAGTGCGGTTCATGTTTGACAATTGTTATTATATTCTCTAGTAGTTAAAACTAGAGAAGTGTTTAAACATTATAAGTGTTTAAACTAGTGTTTAAACATTATAATACAATATATTCACTTTAGATGTATTGTTATTGTTTCTATAATATAATAATGGCACCTTAATGACTTTAAAATAGTATTTAAAAAAGACATTCTTTTAATGACTCCTTTAAAATTAATTTAAGAGAATCTTAATCAAAGAAATGAATCCTCATCTTGTAACTGCCTTTAAAAAAAATATATAAAATTCACAGCTAATCTTTTGAGTGACCACATTTCCGCAGAGGTAATGTGTTATATATGTTAATTATGTCTAAAACATTCAAGCAAAGTGCTTTCTTCTCAGAAATGAAAAGGCTGTCTCTTGAAGAGGAGTGTACTTGTCCAGAATTCAACCAGACTAAAGCTTGTAAATGAGCCATGTGATGTGACCTTTTGGAGTAATGTTCTCCTGACATAATGACTGGACATTATATAAGGACAACCAAAGGTGAGGCTTTGTAACCCAAAGAACACAATCTCAGCTGTGACGTGGGAGCCAGCTTTGCATTATCAGGTTCTTTTTAATTTTGTAAAAACTGTATGAACTTTATCCTACACCACAAATCCACAAAAGAAGTAATGTATGGACACAAAGAAAACATTTAAGGGGAGCAAGTCTAAACCTAGTCCAGTGACGGGAGGAACAGAGTGCACTGCCATACACTAGTGTTATAATTATAACAATAAATAAATGCATGATACATATTCAAAACAGCTCCAGATTCAACAAAGTAAAGTTGATAACTAAACACTTTAGATGAAAATGCATGCAACTGAAAAACCTTTTGATCTCAAAGGAACAGCATCGAATGTCTAAATTAGCTGATGCAGTGTAGCTGAAGATGTAGTGCGTCTGTGCAGGTGAACCAGGCTCTGAACTCAGATTAATCAGACAATGTAGCTTCTCTTTGTTCCTTTTAATTTTGTCTTGTATCCCCAACAAAAGATAAAAATCAAGTAGAATTTGAGAGTACATTTGGTGAGTTTACTGTTATGTGTGAAGTGCACTGTAGCAGGTGTGTCTGTAGAATGCACAGTTAATTCAGACTGATCACAAATTACTAATTCAATGGATACTGCAACTGTTTCAGACAAACGGCTGACTTTATGATTTCAGGTGAAGCTCTTACCAGGAACCTTTCTGATGTTTTAATGCTAATGCTAAATGCAATAAATAATGCTGATGCTAATTGAAATACTGGCACATGACTCTACAAATTGCCTCAAATATACAAAGTTAAGCCCACTGTTCCTCTGTATATCTCTGTGTTTTACCCAAATTCAAGTCTCTGGGCTGAATAAAATTAGCCCTAATGGTTGGTAATACAATGGGGCGGAAGATGATTGGTGCTAAGGTCACAGTGTGCTCGGAATGTAAAAAAAACAAAAAAAAATTTTTTTCTTTGTGGTGTTTTTAAAATTTTTGTGTCAAAAGTATAAACACCATCTTTAAAATCTTTCACAAGTAAACATAAAATATATAGTATTATTCTACTCCAATATGCACCAGTATAATACCATTGAACAGACAAATGCAGCACAATTATTGCATTCAGGATAATCTTTTTTCCTTTTTTCAAAAAACACAGTTACATTTACAGATGAAACACAGCTTTTTATTTTTACTTGTGTAATAATGCATGGGTTTTATGAAACTTTATTGCTCGGGAAATAAATAAACTAATCTTGTAAAATTTTGCTATCTATATAAGCACTATAAAAAGAAATGTCATTCACATTCCTAAAGTAAATGGTAAATGCAATTAGAACTTTATTGTACTATGGATTTATGCATATAAGTTTAATGTACCCACTGAAATCTATTCAATGCTGTTTACAGTGGCAAGTCTTATTGATTTGAGCTAAATGTTCTCAAATCTAAAAGGTCATGGGGTATTATCAGCTTCACTACAGCTTTTGACATTTTAAAAATGGACTCAGCCTAATGGACAAGAAAAGTGTTGGAAACAAGCATTTTAAAAGCCTCAGTTCGTGGGCCATTCCTTTGGAGAATACATTGACAAATGGCAAATCTTGGATTCAGTCGCCCTCAGTCTTCGAGCAGCTGTCTAATGGCACTGACACTTTTCAGTCCACTGGTCGAAGCAAAGCGTTCAGCTGTGCTTAAATAACCACAACTAAAACCTACAAAAATTCAATCAGTAGGAGGAAAACAGCAGGGTAGAATCATACTACTTTTGGTACAAACATTTCAGTCACATGTCTTATCCAAGATCTGGGCATCGTATAACTTCATTTCAAAACACTGTACTGATGTTTTGAAGACATACAGTATATACCACCTTAACTGTTCATGTTTAGATTTTGGTTAAATCTCCGCACATACATGTTCTAAAATTACATATAACCTTTTTGTGTATTTGTTTTTTCTGTGAAACTTTTTTCACTTTGTGTGCATGTGGTGACCACGGAGGCTCTTCTTCATACCTCCTGACAACTCGCATAATAGTGCTATTGACATTATGCCACCGGTGATGCTTTATGTGCTGCGGGGGATCAAGTATGATATTTATGCGAATGCACCCACAACATGTTTCTACTCCACTTGTTGTTCATCAGTAATGAGGTTTTCACACTTTTTTTTCTCAAAGTGTTACTATATTTTACCACATTTTATGCCTTAAAGCAGTGAAACCTTTCTCTAAATATCAAGCCGTGTCTGATTAATTTGAAAAATCAGATCAGAAAACAAATTGACAACTTTTTTCAATAAATAAAAAATATAGCAGCTAACAATGGGTATATATAGTGCAACCAAAACAATACTGTAACCAGAACTTAAAGCCACCGTACATAACATTTAGCCAGCAGAGGGCGCAGATCCCTTTCATGTGCAACCCATGACGAGCGGTTGCCATCTTTATTTACAAGTAGAGACGTTTAAGACGGCATGTTTGGAAGAAAGAACATGCCGTCTGAAACAGTAGGGTCATTTTAGTGTATCTTGTACAAATACGACTCTGCTAGAGTCCAGTGTATTGGACTATTTTATTTATTATATGCGTAGTGTTGTAGGGCTCACACTATGCTAATCTTTTCAGAAATACCACTGTCCGGAGGAAACTTATATTGGAGTTTTCTGTCTAGTACTGTGTCAGTGAGATAGGCATTTTACCAATTTCATGTCATAAATCCATCAAAATGAGAGTGGGAATATAAAAAAAAAAACTAAAAATACAGTGCTGTACAAATGCCTTAAGCCACTTTTAAAGACCTTCCAAATGCAAAAAAAACACACACAAATAACACAGTTTTAATAACAAAACCAAATTGATTAGACAATAGGCCTTTCACGGACAATACTGGCCAAAATAGAGCCCCAAACCTTTTCACAATCTTTTGGCCTTCCTGTCATTTTTATGGCTTGGCCTCTATTGATTCTTCAAATATCGTAACTACATTGTGAATACCAAATCTGATTTCCTATTAAGACCATTCTGATGTGTTGCTCAGTTGTAAGAGGAAGTAATACTAAATACTTGCCACTAAAGCCCAGAGGGGCAGTTTTCTGTGCCATTGTTGCTGGATGCATTCAAATAAAGACACAGAATTACTGTATGTGGTTTAAGGTTCTATAATATAGTTAAAATTACAAATCTGGTGGTGGCTTAGGGCTTATGCACAGTACTGTATATTTCTACACTGATTATGCTGCTCACTGCAAAGAGCCTACATTCCAAGTTTTGCCTGCAAACATTAGGTTACATAATTGTTAATATCTCCTGACACATATAAAGTCTTGTATTCTCACATAAAGGAAATATATCTCAGACTTGAATGAGTGGAACATGAGACGAATGACAATTATCCTTTGTTTCATGTTTCATTCATTCTTTTTTTCTCTTTTTTAAATCTTCCATCGAGACTTTAAAGGAGGTGCAAGTAGTGGACATTGCCCCTGCTTTTTGCATCATCTGAAAGAACAAAGTCCTGGTAGAAAGAGGTGCTGTGTGTGACTGACAACAGGCAGCCAGGCTCTCGGGGCATCTAGTCTTCTTAAATATTTGTTATAATTCTTGCCATAGAAGTGCACTTTTTATAAAAAATGTATTTTTAATGACATTTAAAAAAGAAAAAGGATGTACATAATTTAACACAAAATAAGAGTAAATAATTTAAGAAAGTGATATAATGGACATCTAATTTAGAATTAAAGTACAGCTAAATTACATATGATTTAAAATTACATATGATTTACCAACTAATGTTAGACAGCAATCTTTATTATATCTTCATCTTCTAACCAAAGTTTACAATGCTTTTTGTTTGTTTGTAATTTAACCAAACATTGTCAAAATATAACTACTTTTACTGTTACGTTTCCTCTAAACCAAAGTTATCAAACTTTTTTCAGTGACATACCCCCAATGAAATTCTTTTAACACCAAAGCATTTTTCAGATTTAAACGAGATAAAATACAAAGCTGTGCCCTCAGCGTATAATTTTAAACTTTGTAACTGAACTTTAAATTTCAAAAATTTTATTACAAATTTATACTCACATACATTCAGCCAGTGGCAGTTTTGTACTAAGTTACAGCCCTCTCCAGACCAGCGTCTTTAGAGCTGATACTGGTCTGGAAGTGCAAGGCTATCAGCTCTCAGCCTCAGAAAGGAAAGCCGAAGCATCAGTGTGTTTAGAACCTATGAACCAGGGTACGCATCCAGGGTTTTTGTAGTGCTTTTCTCACACTGTACCCAGAATGCATCAGCACATCCAGGTTAGACAGTCTGTCTCTGGAAAAAAGCAAGGTGGCGCTATCTCCCAGTGTGAAACTCTGAGGCACATAGAGATCTTCACGACTGCGTAGTAAGGCACAGTGATGGGAACGTTTTTTAAGTACAATATGAAATGTATTAGGCTTACTGGGTAAAAATTCCTTTAAAACATAGTTATTTTAAGCCATTTTTGCATGAATGCTATTTTTTGTTATTGTTATTTATTTTATCTATTGTACACCCTGAGATACCTTCAAGTGCTCCTGGGGGTATGTGTACCCTTATTTGAGAAACACTGCTCTAAACCAACTCCTTTAACCAATATGGCCTGTTTTTGAGTCAAATGTAGGTCAGTGGCAAAAACCTAACACTGGTGCTTATGGAAAACCTCGTACATCCTGTATCATGAACTTTACTACACTAGACTACACTACACTACACGGCAGGGGTGGCAGTAGCTCAGTGGTTAGAGCGGCCGTCCTTTGACCGGCAGGTGGGCGGTTTGATCCACGCTCAAAACATCCCAAAACGTCATAACATCCCACTCTCCCCCACATACTTTTGTGTCCTTGGGCAAGACACTTAACCTACATTGCCTCCAGTGAAGTTCTGTAACACTGGTAATAGTTTGATGTACGTAAAGCGCTTTGAGTGCCTATTACAGTAGGTGGAAAAGCGCTATATAAAAATACTTTTACTTTTTACTATTATTATTTTTACACTAGACTATACTACACTACACTAGAAAACTCTATAGTACACTACACAAGACTACGATAGACTACACTACACAAGACTACGATAGACTACACTATACTACACTAGACTGTACTACAATACACTTGACTACACAAGAATACACTACACTACCCTACCCTACACTACATTAGACTACACTATACTACACTAGAATACAACTTAGAGAGAGAATGTAAATTAATGTGATAATAGCAACTGTACACCTAAACATTAACATTTTGCCAAGGCTGTTTTATTTGAGAGGGCAATTTTCATCAAAGCTTAAAACATTAACATGGATGCGTTTCTTATGAGCATTTTTATTTTTACAGGGCTCACACTACAGTCTACTGTTTTAAGTCAACATTTATTTCTTTAGTATGTGTGCACAGCAGCAGCCTCAGGTCAGAGTAGCCCCTTTTTGATTACTATAATTAATAAACAGCATATATGTAGCAATTCTTTCCCAGGGTTTGATCTACTTTGGACCTAGTTTTCTCTCTTTGCCTGAACAGTCACCAATTGAGAGTCAAGGATATTCAAAAGAGTGATCATTGTTTTTTATAAATTTTTCAATTTGTCCAGGAATGTGGTGGTCTCCTTGCCAAGTGTTTGCTAAAAGGCATTTTATAAACTGCTCTTGAGAGCTTTTCTGTTTAATTTAAGGCCAGTTCTTTTAGTGGAAGGAACAAACCTCTACACTGAGGAAAATACACACACAAAGGGAATGCTTGAGCATTAAAAATGAAACACAAGAGACAAAGAGCAGGGATCAGGATTGGACAGGGTCCGAAAGAAGAAGAGGGAGGCAAGACTAAAGGCGCCAACACCCTCAAACTGCTGTTACTCCATGACTTGGGTGACTTTTGGCGGTAGACCTTGGACTTGACCAGGTGTTAGTGAAATTTATCTCATATTCCACCCTCACACATTTTGTAAAACACATTAAACACTCATTTACATGAACATATCCTATGTACATTGTTATGTCAACAGTCTTTATACTTTAAACTGACATGTCTTTTTGTCTTTATTATGGTATACTGTATTTTATTATGTTAACTTATTTATTTACTTTGCTGCACTTTGTGGAGGTTCTCAGTCATTCAGGTACTCAACTACATTACTGCAATTTGTTAAGCACTTTGTGATTTTTACCTATTTTTATAAACTTACGTAAAAACATCCCATCGCTGAGTGGCTAAATAAATAACAGTTTTTCTTTCCTTTAATCAGCAGTGGCTAATTTGTTAATCAACAGTTGGCAGAATGAAAAATGCAGTAACTGGAAAGCACAGACAACACAGGGCTAATGCCCAGAAACCATGCTATTGTTCATCCTGTTATGGCAGGATCCGGCTCAAATGAACCCCTGGTAATTAGATTTTAAATGTGACAAAAGTACATTCATTGCAAATAGCTTACCCCACATCCTTCCGTTTCCCAACATAAAGAAGAGCATCAATAGTGGCAGACTAAACTTAAAACTAAATCACAATCAGTAATGATTTTTACAAAGATATGTGGGTTTTGTTTTTGATTAATTTCTGCCACCAGGCCAGGCACAAATATTAAATACTCACACTGATAGACAGTATCCTAGGCTAAATCTACAAACCTCCATCTGTGCTTTTGCACACAGAGTGTTATACATAATTAATTGTACCAATCTAGCTCAATGGGGCAGAAATCACCCACAGACTGACGTATATCCCATTTAGCAACTGTTGCTCCCCATGTAGAGCATCTAAATGTCTCTTTTCGCTCTCAGGCAGCAAGTGCTGTCTGAAAAACCACCGCACTAGAATCAGTTCAACTGCTAGCATTAATCATGCTCTTTCTTTTTTAATTTCAAGGCCACCTACACAACCCTCGGGAATAGGACTGTAGCATTACAAAAATCAGAGACTTATTTTTCACCAATCTTTCAACTGGTTATGATCCTCATTGTTCTTTCATTGTGTCCAAGATACACAGTAGATTTTATAGATTTATCTGATGCAAAGGCTTGTGCTAATAATATAAGTCAATTTAAACCCATAAAACTAAAACACTTTTTTAAAACAACTTTTTTTTAAATGCCAAACTCATTCATATCAAAGCATAGACAGGTAAAGCTCCTTGAAGCTCATTAAAGAACACACAAGTGAGAGTAAATGTGCTTCATATGAGGGGTTGAAAAACATTAAGGTCTCCAATTATAATAATTTCAAGACTAATCATTTTTTTAAAGCTACTAAATATATATTACCCAACAGATTTACACCACTAATTTGTCTGTGTTCATATTAAGCATATGTTTCTCAGTTTTTTGCTCAGTAATATAATATGTATAGGTGAGCGTGCTGCCACTAATTGGAGCTTAGTGCAGCCAGCTGTTACACAAAAAGAAATGTTATCTTTGTGACTTATTATTTATGTCTCTAGTGTCTTTACTGTCTTTCACATGATGTTCAAATTTACTTTCTTTATAGTTCAGAAAGAGTTAGACATTTTAAGCAACTTCTTCTTTAATGGTGAGTGTATATGAACATAGTTTAATAGTTGCACATAACTCCAGCAGCTTTTAATTTGAATGTTTTAAAATGCTTGATTAATAACATATAAATAATATTTGTGCTGTAAATACACATATGCCCATTGGCCATTCAAAATCAACTAAATGCAATAAACAAGCTTTTGATAGCCTTGTTTCTATCTACAGTATTTATTAATGCCTGGCATATATTTTATGTTATATATAATATACCACTGTAGAACTTCACTTTTCAACAGTCAAGTTTTAGCCACCCACTCAATTTTTCCAGTTTCCAAATGACACTTGGCCCTAATGTTATTTATTATTAAGAAGGCAAGCTACAAAACTGCGTCTTATGATCACCATAGGGGGACGTACACAGGAAAGCTCTGATGGCTTTATCGGGATATGTAATGGTAGCAGTAACAGTGACACATGTAATGCACTGTGGTATAAACCAATGCATTCAGTTAATGTTAAGCATTAACATTGAATTTTATACGCGCCAACAGCTACAGTTTTATATGCAAGAGGCACAAAAAAAAGCCTGGAAGATAAACATTCATAAATCAATAATCAACAGGTGACTGAACATCAAGGTAATAATACAAAATTGGATATTTCCAGACAATAAACACACTCGGGTCATAACAGCTTCAGGGTCGAAGCAAACAAACTGCTGCACAGAACATGACTTTTTGCAGTTCTTACTGAAATTTACAGACGTCTGCGGAGAGAGCTTTAACAAGTGACAACAGACCAAGAAATATACCAAATACCAAATATACCAAATAATGCACTCAGACTGCCTTTTTTCTTTTTAGTTGGGATCTAGCACTGTTGGGGTTTTAATTTTATATTTTTATTTTCTCCTCATTAAATGTTTACTTCTGACTGAGAATAAGAATGACTAAAAGTTTTTCTTTTTGTAACAGATATAAAACGTTTACTCCTTTCAGGCCTATATGGTACAAATGTATGTTATGTATTGGTCACAGAATGCTGAGGTTAGAGGATGACAGGAAGACCAGAGAGGAGGTTTATGGATGTAGTGGACAAGAGGATGCAGGGGTTAGGACTAAATGAAAGCAGATGATTCGTGAACAGCCGAAAGGAAAAGAAGAAAATGTATGTTACAAATACAGATTAATTTGTTTTTATTTTAAAACATGTATCTTTTGATGTGTTTGTGTTCTTCATAAACACCACTCCAGTGCTTTAGCAATGGATCCTATCTTTCTATAAAAACAACATAAGTTTGTGGTATGGATGCAAATTCTTTTAAAATTATGACACCAGCATCATGTTGGCTGCTTGTTTTATTAAAGTGTGTTGGATTTATTCAAAACCATGGAGAATGAACTTATCTCGTACTACAAACAGGCCGACTGGTCATAAAGTTCTAACGTGCAGCCTACTAAATATGTCAGTAAATAAATGTGTATAAAACATTGTTATAGCATTTTTTTGTATTCAGATCAGATATAGTGAGAGTATACCATGCATATAATTGCATTTAAATAGATGCTTTCAAAACCCATTTGATGATCTGTCAGTCCCTTGTGCTCTCACAAAGCACTTGTTGCGTCTATAGCGCCTATGATTGTCTTAGTCACATGGTACAACCAGCCAGATTCTATTTCTGCAGGGTAATGAATGTAATTTACTGTAACCTCACCTCATTGTTAGATGAGTCAAGGGGCTTCAGGAAAACAATGTGTAAATTGGTATTCCGATGCACTGTGGCAATTCCGTGAACTTACAGATATAGATCATTTGAAGCAGTCTGAACCAACCTGTGTGTGTTCCCTTCCTTCTCTCTCAGGTGCTAAGTAAATGTGATTGTGAATGCAGCAGCAACACACACTGCTTCATTTTTCAGCTATTTTCAACCAGAACAAATATATTGTGTTTTGCTATCAGCTCTTATTCTAACTTTACTTTTTGGGTAAATTAGTGCCCTTTTTCTTCTATTGCACAAGATTCCCACCCACAAACAGAGTCCAGTGCGGAGAGAAGAAGAGTGCAGTGAAAGCTATGTGGGTGCAACCAAGCAGCTACTTCACAAGAGGATGTATCAACACAGTAGAGCCAATCCTGGTGGACCAGAGTCTGCAGTCCACCTCCACCTCAAACAGAATGCAGCCCTCTTTGAACTGAGGAGGTGGTCTGAGACACAATCTTTCCTCCATTTACAACTGTGTATTGAAATCCAAATTAATTCAACTCCTAACGACAAAGAAACAGGAGTCTATCAGGATAAACCCCTATAAAACTCAGCTCTCGTATCAGTCTAATTTCTTTCGAAAACAGTCGAAAAGTCTTTACTTCCAAACCTACGTCCAGATGCCTTCTTTAAAACCTTTTCTTGATTCTGGTAAAACCCCACATTTGATGGTAAAGAATAAAATGTGTACCTTGCGTCACGCCTAAAGCAGTCGGTATAAGCTCCAGTCTTCCATGACCTGTAAGGATTAGTACAATGTGTGCAGAGTTTCAGTTCTACTGAAGTCAAGTCAGGATAAGAAGATAAACAATATGTTCCCTTTTATTATTAAATTATACATCTATACAATATATCCTTAGTAAAACTGCAGCTATACAAATCATCAAGAAGAATTACCACATTATTACCCATCGCAATACAACTAAAACACTTGAAAGGTATGTTAATTCAGTGAGAAGGGGCAATCAGCAGACAATCACACTGTCAGACGGATAAAAAGGACATGCGCAGGTAAAGGTCTAAGGCTCAAACCCATGTCTGTCAACTTTATCAGTGTACTGCTAATGTTATGAATGAAGACAATAAATGAAAAATAACAATAAGCCAAGTTTAACTTCAACATGGCCTCAATTTGGCATCATGTTCTCGTTCATAGCAACATTTATCTCCCACGTTTGTAAAGATACTTTCACAGGGTAACGTTTTCTATACATTTGCAATTCATATATTAAAGCATCCTTAAATAATACAAAAAAAACATTAAATGACTTAAAAGGAAGTGATTGAAAATGCATTCCCCTAAATTTTAGCCACATTCTCAGCTAAAAATGCTGCTAAGATTGAGCCACACTACTGCAATCTACGGCTCATTACTGCTATTGGTTTCCCACTGCAGCTTTTATTTCTATATACTGCACTAGTTCAGACAGTAAAGCAAGGTCAGTGACCTCAGTTTAGGATTAGGACCCTTTGCTGTGACGGTTTTTCTTTAAAAAACCTTGTACTTGTACTTGTTACTCTATTCCAGTCTCTGAATTCCACTGCTATACTCATAATACAACAAAACACATGATACACACAAATATATGAAAGGTAAAACAAGGCCAAATATTGTATTTTTGGTGTGCAGCTAAACTGTTCCCAAAAGCTCAAAAGCTTCTATGTCTGGAGCTGGTAAGTCAGATAAAGATTTAAATAATTCAATAATTTTATACTTTTTATTTTGGTCATTTTCATGCATCTTGAACAGTGCAGTGAAAACAACCTATTGGAATAAATATCAGAGTGAACCATGGCTAATGCTTAACGGGCAGATGTCGTGCATGACTTGGAAATTCAAATTCCATGTATCGATGCAGTGTGGGTTGCAGAACAGAATGACAATAAGCTTCTCTATATGTAAATCGGACTGCCTTTGTGGAAATCACACCAATAAATTCAAAAAATGTTGAAGTAAAAACTTCTATGCATATTAGGCACTCAGTATAGGCAGTATCAGCCCTTCCATTCGTCTTTCTTCCCCAACCGTCACTGCAAAGCCCCGGCCTACATTTCCTGACTTGCAACACAACTTTGTGAGTCCCACTTGAAAAAAATGCAAATAGTCAGTAATAGGGAGCAGTTCAGACAAAACATTACATTTTGTGCTCATTCAAATGGGCTTCAGTGCGTTTGCGTTGTCCAGCTGCCAACCCCTAACAACATTCATCTTCCGCCTTACACATTTTGAAATGACAGAAACCATAGCCGTTTTATTCTGACAGTTTGATCAACATCAAAAACACTAACAGCTGTAGAGACGCAGCCACTCGCTTGTTATTGGGCCTTAGGAACGTAAAGTACAGGCCGAAGGCTTGTGCAGTGTTCCTTGGGGACTTCCAGGGCACAAAGATTTTTCTGTCTTAAAGGATGCAGCAGGCGCGTTGCACCCTCCTGTCGGTCCGTTTTTTGCGAGAGGTAATTTAGTGGTCGTTTGGCCCGCGCGGTGCTTCCTGAAGTCAAATGTAGTACTCCTTCATGCTGTCCCTGACTGAGTGGTGGAGGTGCGTTTCTGTTCTGTAGCCCGTGTACATGCTGTGTCTATGCTCCTCTTTGATGCTCCTCTGGGCCCTCCTCTGCTGGTACAGGAGGCGGGTGACCACAGCCAGTGCGCAAACGGCAATGAACACCACGGCTGTGACCACACCTGACGAGCAGCAAGAAAAACACACATTAAAGGGTGTTAACGCCACTGGCAAAACAACAAACAGCAGGTTGCATTTAGGAATAGCTTTTGTTCCTTAGAGACACAGAGGAGTATGTCACATAGAGGTTTGCATATTTGCTCTTTTACGACATTTATGGGTTTTGACACAAGGCCAAAGCTTAATGGAGCGAGTAGACTGCTTTGGGCTCAGTAACAAGCAAAGCACAACATTTTTTTTTTTTTTTTTCATCTGATGTTTTTAATAATCACACAAAAACAACAATGGTGAAAACATGTTTAATTGAACTGATTGGTCCACTCACTCTGATGTGATTCATGCTATCATAAACTGACTGGCTGTACATATGCTCTATAAAAAAGGGGGTATGAATCAACGACTGAAGGCAATGACTGAAAGTGTAGGTGCAGGCTTCCCGTTACAAAAATGCAAACATTTTCTGTTAAATGATCATTGCTGGCTTAAATTTAATTCCAAACATAATTGCTTGAACATCAGTCACGGAAATGAGGTTGGAAGACGACAAAGCTACCAAAAGGAATAGATTACGACTTAAGTAAATGGGCGAAGTGACAAACAACGTACAGCAGGGGCTCATTTTCAATTAGGCAAAGAAAAAAAAACTGGCAAATGGTAGGAAGAAACTAACCTGCTATCACTGCCAAGTCCTTCTGGGTGTCATTACCATTCGGGTCTTTTTCTTTATTAGCGGCACCTTGATCTAAATAAGCAGAAGAAACAATTCAGTTCATTAGCAGTTTATAGGCAGCAGACACGATCAATTGAAGGTAAGCTTTAGTGGCTGTCTATCGTGTTTGAAAGAATATTTGTTTTGTTTTTTTGTCTCTGGACTTTTAAATATCACGTTCAATAAATTATGTGTTTTATCCCTAATAAAAATGCCTGTCCACAAACCCTGTCGGAGTCTGACCCGCATTAAATCCTATTCAGGACGAGGGTAATGAAGTATGGATTTGAATTGAGTGGATCTGAATGAAGGTCCTTTTTATGAGCGAAGCAGATAACGCTCACTGGTTTCATTGTTATTATTGGCAGTAAAAGTTCAACTCTCTCAAAGAACTCAAATAATACAATAAAGTACAAACTATACACATTATTAAAGTGTTTATTACAGCCTTAGAGTAAACAACTCCATTTTCAGTTTTGATTAAGATTAAAATCTGTCTCATTAACCAGAAAAATATCTTTAAATGAAAACAGTTGAGCACAATATAGTAAAAGAATGCTTCCATTCAGATTATTTATACAGTATATTTTTAATCTTTTGCAGAGAATGAGTTCTGGTAATAACAATAACAATTATAATGACTAGTGTGACTATTATAGCTGTGGTTGTCATTACTATTATTAATGGAAAATAAAAATAATCTTAAGATAAGAATACATTATTTACAACATTATATACTACATTCACCCTTACGTCATGGTCTCCATTTCTAAATAAATGCATAAGCAAGGATGCCTTGCAAATAGTATGTACATATGCACCAAGAGTAAGTACTTCAAACAATTAATCAAACTTATTCGATTACATTACTCACAGTCCCTAGATTATGTTACTATTTACATTTACTAACAAAGAACCAGTAAATATACAAAATGCTATAAAAAGTATAAAGTTTCCATTCTTGTTTTCTATTTGACTGTGGTTAAAAATACATATTTATGTATTATAAAGCAACAGCATGTGACTTTTCAGGATTTTCAGATGTGATGGCTTCTGGCTTCTTTAAACCAAGTGCAAAAATATAAACAGTTTTAAATGATATTTTTTTGTGTTAACAGTAGAAATTTTTTTTAACTAGATATTTATAATCTTTCAAAAATGTTCTTTTGCTTTCATAAGACTTTTGTCTTAAGAGTTTTTTCACGTCAGTTACTGCCCATGCAAAAATAGAATAAGTATGGCCTTATAACCCTAAAAGGAAACAGGGGCTAAGTGTGCAGGGAGAAGGAGCCATTAGTTCGGTTGGACTGTGTGCTTACAGGTGGACGCCAGGTGGAGGTCAGGCTTTGAAATGCTAAACAAGCAGCAGTTGAAACAGCAAGCAGAGGCACAGCGCAGCTTTAGGGGCGAGAAGCGAGGGAGCAGAGATGTCGGCAAGCAGCGAGAAGTCGGCAGAGCACTGACATCTTAAGTGCCTGCGCCACCACGGTTAGTTAGTGTGGTGTGGTGAAAGTCTGCCGTATGAATGTAGTGCCCTGCTCAGGTGTTAGAGCAGAGACTGGAATTCACTCCATACCAGCTTATAACACACCCTTTTCAGAACAATAAGGATTTAGATGAAAAGTTACTTACAAACTATGTGTTAGTCTTTCACCAGTGACAAGATAATAACTCACGACTTGATCAATTCTCACTTCCTCTGTTCCACTATTTTACGCTAATCACAGCTCACAGAAAAGAAGAAAAGAATTATATGACAAACAGCCTTCAAAAGCTACAAATAAAAATGGCTATTACTTTCACTCAATGATAACAAAAATTGCCACCAATAATCACCGAGAAATCCAGCATATGATGTCTTTAATGTAAAATGTGTTTGTGACAATGCAGTTCATTAAAAATGTAATTTGAGGGCAAGAAACAAATGTGGTCAAAACAGGCAATGTTTTGTTATTCTGTGGAGAAATGCAGATTTTTTTTTTCCTTTTTTGAAATGTCATAACAGTTTGACAAGACGTCTTTAGCCATACCTCCATGATACAGAGACCTACCCTTCAAAATATTGCCTTCTTTGCTTTCACACAATTGCTAAAATCTAATAATATTGACAATGCTGTCACTGAAACAAGTCCTAATTAGAAATTACCAAACTGAAAAGAGTACCTTTCATTGTGTGTGAGGCTGAATCTGCCAATACACCACAATTTGACTGGACCAGTGGACCTCGGATGGTGACCAAGGAACTTCCCCGATTTGTCAGAGCTGCCTTAAGAGGTGCCACATGATTGAACTGGACTGAGGACAGACAGCCGACAAAACCTTTGGACGCTGCTTGCCTCACTTCTTCATTGAAGTTGTCTTGTCCTGCACAGATTGAGGAGACAGATACGGATACACAGCAGGAAATTACCGATGGAACAGCTTCACACTGAGCAGACGGTAATAAGAGAACTTACTGATGACTTTGCCCAATGTCAAGGATCTGATTAGGAGCAGCTCTGCATCAGATGACAGTGTGTACTTTCTATGGATGTCCTGGTCGATCTGGTTGAGCACAGAGAAATCAAATAACAAGTCGGTTACAAGAAATGCACACCAAGATAACAGCTGCTGCAACATTTCCAGGACGCTATAGATTAGGAATTGCGTTGATGGCAGCTTCACACGTAAACATATCCTCCCACGGTTAGCCATTAAGTGATTTAAACCTTTCACTCCTGGTCTAACGCTCGACTCAGATGCATCACTTGACTCGATGACCTACAATAAAGCATGGCGTGATTACACAAGCTGATGTTTAATAAGCGCTGACTGCGGTAACACCTATAGATCAGCTCTCGCGGCAGCTAGGAATAGATTTCATTTCAGTCGGAAAATTGATTTCAACCCAAGCTGTGTACAATTCATTTAGCTGTTCAGCTTTTTATGTTGTTTGGAGACCATGCAGGAAACTGTAAGATGTTGGGATAAAACCATACAAGATAATACAATGTTGGATTTTAAACTACTTTTTGTAGATGTTATTGATTACTATGCATTCATTTTTGTAATTTGCTGTTTAAATGTAAGCAACATTTACTACAGTACAATAATTTAGTTTGCTTTTACTCGTGTTATTATTATGTAAAAAGCGTTTACGTTTGTTTAAAAAGAGGATTATATTAGGAGATAGTAGATTCATGTGCTAATTATTCTGGTATTAATAGTTTGGCAACATTTGGGGTTTCATTTTGGGGTAATTTATTTCTTAGATTTAAATGGATCCAAAATAGAGATAGACAGTACAAAGACAGCAAGAAATGAGCTTGACTCAATCACATTGACTTGCTCTAGGTAAGCTAAAGATGTAATTCAGTGGTAACTAATCATTTATACACAGTAGCACAGCCACCCACTTTGACTTTTTACGAATGTAGATACATTTAAATTATGGACTGATCAAAAAACATTTGCTTTTACTTGTTAATGTGAAGGTTTGTGCTGTGAAGTGCCATGATATCCTGCTAAATGTTATAATTTAATCAACCCACACAGTACAGTTCAAGTGCCAAAATCCATAAATTATAAGGTTATCAAAAGGTTTTAGAAGTCATATGGAAACGGATTTGTCTGTAGCATTGTTTTTGAATGTTTTCATCTACTTTCTCAAACATAACTTGCCCTTGCACTTTTTGTTGCTTTAGAAAAAAACCATGTGGTGAACTCACTAATGCAGAACCTTCATATACACTGTACAAATACATTTAGTAATAGATGTTTCCCACCTGTACATAAACATTGCTGCTGACTCTGTGGATTCGGATTCTGTGAAGTCGTCCATCTGCCAAATTACTCGGGCTGGGGCTCAACATGTCTGGATTTATACTCGTCTTAAGATGATACCAGATCTGCAGACTCCCTAGACACAAAGAGAAAAAGTTGTTTGAATCCTGACTCTTCCAAAAACACTTCAATATGGCTGCACCAAACCATCTGTCTATTTCTTTTGAGGAGAAGTCTGAAACTTCAAAGATTAAGTAGAAAGATAAAATTAAACCTGTCCTTATAATAGCATATGGTTCATAGCTTTATAATGTTCCATTGGCTGACTGATGTGTCTGTTTACCAAAGCAATATGCATACTTCGTTAGAAATAAACCTCTTTATTTACGCCTCTACAGTTGCTGCTCGGGATAAAAAATATTTATCTCACAGCTCTTCACCCTCAGCCCGAATAAGTCAATATGTGCTCAGTGTTCCTCCCACTCACACTCACAGCCAGATCAAAGAATGAGAACGCTCACATTGTCAAGCAGCGATGGGTCAATATTCAAATGCACAGTCGGTAGGTGAAGAGCCGAGCAGCGCTGTATCTGTAGAGCCGCTGTTTACAGAGAAGTGGGTGGAGCCATTGAAGTAAGATCATACACTTTCTGACAAGATTTGTTGCTACTTCCTGGCTTATTTTAATAGCTACACTGCAAATAGATGTCTGTGAAGGTTCTCAGTCATCCAGGTCGTCTTGAAGAAAAGATTAAAGCAAAGGCAAGAGACTGGTAAGAGAGCGGAGCTTTTATCTTTAGAGTGAGGGGTTTGACTGTTCCATTCAGCTGTGGTTGTCCTTTTGGAGTGAAACTTTCAAAACACTGTTGTTAATACTAGTAACATGAATCTGAGGCTACCTCCTAGAAGAAATAAGAAAGCTGATAAAAGAGACTACCCAATGGTCAAATAAATGTCGTACATACTCATATTTTACACTGGGATCAATCAATCAATGCGTATTTATTGATTTAGGATTCATGGATTATAGGCAGCTACTGTATATCAGAGGCTTAGATGAAAACTGTTTATTGTAACCCAGAGATGCACTGATGTGGACTAAAACTTTTATAAAGGGGTAATGCATGCAAAAGAAATTGACACCAGATGTACAAGTCACTTTCTTGATATTTATCAAAACTATAATAACAACTGAAAATGTGTTCGAACAGAAAAGTCTGTATTAACACTGCATAGAAAGATTTAACACAAATAAAATGATCTTTAAAAGGGTCAAGGCTTCATTATCAATAGTATAAACGTTCAATTATTTTAACTGAGACGCAGGACCAAAGAATTGCAAATATTAATTTAATGTAACTCTATCTGTGAATATCAGGTTTTCAGCACGCCTTAGGCACAAACTATTCACTGTCTGTCTCTTTTCTTTGCTGCTTGTCACCTTTTAACATTTTGCAAATGTTTGTTGAATAAAGTAAGAGATTATGTTGTGTAGTTTTTATTTTTTTATTGGGACGGTGCATGTTAATGAACATACACAAGACACATAGATGTAAACATGCCAGATTGTAGCTGTAGGCAAATTTCCATCCGCTGTCCCAATATTCTCACACGTTCAAACACCAGTGCTGTGTCACTGGAGGAAAGGTGGGTTAAGTGTCTTGCCCAAGGACACATAACAGTTTGGAGAGCGGGAATCGAGCCGCTAACCTTCCAGTTGTACTTTACTGTACGTGTAACTCTCTGAAGCTCATCGTATTTCTCACAAAAACTGACAGGTTATGCAGCACTCAAGTGCATTAGTTTTATTTACATTTAATTAATTTCTTTTTAGAATAAATTCTATGCATCGTTAAAACATCAATGAGTGAACTGGTTCACTTATAAGTGCAGACTATGGAGTGCTTTGACCTTTTGTCAAGTTGGGTTGTAAGCAAGATGATAAAAAAGATAATTATGTTTGATTGACGTCTTATAATTAAGTATCTTAATACTGGTGTACTGTGTTGTTTCATTTAAATAGAGCAGAGGTTCAAAAAAATTCAAGGAAAAACGTATAAGTTTATTAGATATTAGAGAACTTTATCAAATGTACAGCATTGAACCTCTTGTATGAACGTGTTCAAGATGAAATAAACACTCCGTACATACCGTTCTTGGCCAGGATGACAGCGATGTACTGCTGGCTGAAGGTGCTGACCGTCAGGAGCATGGCAGGGATCTGAGTGGTGCTAAAGCTGAACGCAATGTCCTCTCTGGCCCTGCTGATGCTTTCTGTGGAAACACTGGAGGCCTGCGAGTTTCTGTTCTGCATCACAGAGAAAGGCTCCTGAAAGGTGTAGGTCACTGAGGACTCTCTGTCGAAGGACACCGACACCTCTGCACACAGCGGAGCGCAAAAAAATATATCTCTCAGTCTGGGGAGCTCATTTAGGGACTCAAGAAGATTAAAGCCTGGCTCATGGTTCACAGAGGCTGCAGTGTTATTTATTTTTATATTACATATGTATTTTATGTCACGAATACTGAATAAATCTAGAATTACTGACGACTTATCAGAAGACAAACTGAAGGCTAAGAGACCAATTAAATACAAACATATATTCAAAGACTCAAGTGAGTCTTTAATAGCCTGTTAACACATGTAACATAATGTTTCACGTGTACATGTCACATTTTAGCAACACCTCATTTACTTCACATTTATATAAATATAATACCTGCAAACTGTAAGAAAAATACAATTTATAATGTGGATAAAAGCTCCTCTTTGTCTGCAGCTGGAACCGGTTTATACATGGAGGTTTTGTAGGGACTGTTAATTGCCAACTACTGTGACATATACTTTGTATTATGACACTTTTGTGGTTGTTTTTCAGACACTTCTTTGCAGCATATGGTGCTGCATATTTATTAACAGATTTAGATGTTTAAATAAAACTGGAACAGTAGGAAATGAAACAAACTTGTGCAGGTATATTCCCCAATCTAAAAATATGTCAAGCGTGTTGGAGAGGTGGCATTTTAAAGCAATGGCTTTGTCCATTTCATTTAAATACTTAAAAGATGCAGATTTTAAATACTTGCTTATTTTCCCACCATTTAATCGGTGGGTATTACCACTTTTTAAAATACAAATTAGTGAGGCTTCAATGGTGCGAGTCTGTTTTCAGCAACTGAATCAACATACATAACACAACTTGTTTCTTTTTTCATACTGTGGCTGGATGCTGGTCTGCGTCAGCTGTGTGTGTGCTGTCCTCACATTTTGCAGTAGATAATCTGCTCTAATGCATTTTAAATGTTCTTGGAGTCTGCAGCCAGGACAAGTATTAATTGCCTCTTGCATTTTTCCCATTTCCATTGGAGAGGGCTAACTGAATGACCTAGACAGTGATCGATGCTTTGTTTGCTATAATCAGCATTAATCTGCTCAAATAATTATATGAAGTGTGAAGCCTTTTTTCAAAGGGGAGCTGCCGGCGCTTACCTTGATCGCAGGTGGTCCCTCCATATGCCGACTGGGAGCAATCGCAGATGTAGCCACTACTCTTCTCGATGCATCTCCCTCTGTTGTGGCATAAGCTGCTGGAGCCACTGCAGTAACCAGGACAGCCAGAGCTCACCCCCGGAGTCATTTTGGCCCTTTCCTCGAGGTCAAAGCTCACGCCGTTGATGGTAAGAGTCCGAATGCATCCCAGGAAGCCTCTCTGCTGGGATGCTGTTCCCCCTGAGAAAAGGATGACCATCAGTCACACCTAATGGCTGGCAGTGCTGAAAAACATCTATAAGAACGTTCAGCTTTTATGCCTGATTTATGACAAGCGGTTTATTTAATTCAACTGTGTATCTCAGGCAACTTGGGAAGGAACTGAACTTGTGAGACCTCATTAAAAATAAATGTACAATTTGGACTAACAGCCAGCTGAGGAGCGATACCAGTGTCACCAACGATCAGCATGAGCGTAGCTTATGGGAAGATAAAGTGTGCGTAAATATCTGTGGTAAACTGCGTGCAAAGCAAAAACAAGAACAGGAAGTATGTGCAGTATGTAATAAATGCCACATCCAATGCAAGAGTCTGTAATTAACTATATGCAGCTGCCGAATCCATCAACATAACAGTTGCATGAGAAGAAGAAGCTGCTTGTGTGTAAATCTTATTTATTTATTTTTTTTGTGCAGTTTACACAAGAATCTAAGTACCAACACTAAAACAAAAAAAACTCCCCAAGAGGAAAAAGTCTGTTAATTATAATAGAATAAGAAGTTTTACACAGTATATTATGTTTAAATAATAGTGTCATAATTTAACATATAGTAAATGTTAATTAAATTTATTTTCTGAAATTCTTCCTGTGATTTTTAAACGCTGATTTGTCCACATCAACACAGTGCTCAGCTGACTCTATGTACTCCTGTGTGCTTCTCAGGTCCTGAAATCTGACAGGAAATGCTTAAACACTGCAGACTAAACCTTTGAGACTTAAAGACCTTTTCTTTATAAGCCTTTGTTTTCTTTTAGAACACTTAATCATTTATAGTCTCACTTATATTGACGGTGACAATAATTTCATTTACACCCCTTAATATAAATTTCCTTGTGTATTAACGTTAGCTGAATTAAACAGGTTGGATACAGTGCAAAGGCTCATCCTGACATATTCACACATGGAAATTACATTTGCTTCTCAAGAAAATGGTTCATCTGATAGACTGAGACGTTGGCACCTCCAGTACATGGGAAAACTATTAAGGCTCCACTAAATGATAAGTTGCTGAGATTCACAGTGGAGTTTTTTTCTTTCATTTGTCATTTCCCACCTCTGAATAATTATTTAGTAAATGATCCATTAAGTTCATGGCCTAAAGCTGAAAAGTGAGATCACATGAAAAAACAAGCCTTTTTTTAATGATATCTCTGTCCCTCCTGGTGCATTATTAAGAAGACACATTACATATCATAGGGTGAAGTGTGTGCAGAACAAATGTAAGAAGAAAAGCAGAACAGCTTGTCCCAGCACTTGAAAAATAATGAAATAAAGCAGTTCTTCACTGTTGCATAAATGAAAAGTTCAGAGCAGGTTTTTTTTTGTTTTCTGGATGAGTGTAAAACAATAGGACAATCAAAATATTGCACTCTACTAGTAATAAACAAAAGACTGGAGCACTAATTTATGACAAAGGTAATACTGTCACAACATGCTAATGACAAACTCCAGCTAACATAATCACAATGACCTCTAATGGCTGCATTCGCTAACTCGAAGTCATTTGTTATTTTGGGTGCTTAAACAGGGTTTTGTTCTGTGTTTAAAAAAAAACTAAAAAAAAAAAGATTGCCACAGGCTCTTTATTGCCTGAGTTTGTTTATCTCACCCCCAGTGTAAAAATTTGGTTGGTTTCAAACTATTATTACAAATAATATGCTATTAATCAAAACCAAACAGACTACTTACTTAAGAAAAGTTAGAAAATGTTTCTTCAGTTGTTCTTTTTTTTTTATGAGAAAATAGCATATGCAACACCACAAACTCCAACACAGTGTCCATAGCCAGCTTTACTTAAAAGAAAATTGAAACAAGAAAAAAAAAATCGATGTTGCTGTGTGTGTGATGGCCAACCCACCCACAAAGAGCTGGCTGCTGAGTCGTAAGCGCAGATATCCTTCTACCGGAGCCTCCATGAAGCGGAGGGGAAGCTCGTCAACCTGCAGGGAGGCCTCTTTCACGTTGCGCTCTGCCCTCACGTAGTGCCACTGCCGATCATTCAGGGGGAGGTGGGACTTCATGGACAAGACCGCCGGGCCGTTCCCCACATCAAAGGAGAAAGTCACCGTGGACGGAGCTGGGAGGAGAACACACAGGCATGTTATGTTGACGGTCAGGTCAGGCTGAATGTGAAAGTGCTTTTTTTTCTTTCTCTGCTCGCCTCTGTCATCCTTTTCTGATGCAATGTGAGACAATGCTGCTGGGAAAAAGTGGATGACCTGAAAAGATTTATGAGTCGGTTCGCCTGACAGCTTGTCAATATTTCATGGTGCTTGAGTAAAACACAAAGGCTTAAAATATTCAGGGAAACTGACTGCTTCCTCATTTAACACATTAGCAACGTCTCGGCTGCTATGTACACCCCAAACAATCAATAAAATAATGCAGAGGGGAATGTAAAGTAGTTTATCAAACATGTTGTTGTCTAAGTTCCAACCTCAGCCGCTGAATTCTTCATTACACACCAAAAAAGACCCCCTCATGTAAAAATTACATAGAAATGCATCATTATTTAAAAGAACAGTGAAGTGAGTACTTTTCTTTGGAGAGATTCTTAATTATTTATCAGCTGACTGTGTTTATTAAGGGCTTGAACCCCACTATGTTGGTGATAAGGAAATGCTTTTACATTCTCCCATGACAGTATGACAGCGGCGACTGTGTCATTAGGATCACATCATGCTGCGCAGACCTGGCAGCTGGCTTCTCAGGGAAATTAAACTGTCAAATGTGGCTGGCACTTCAATCAGAAAAAGGGGGAATATCACAGAGAGCTTTTGTGGGTGTTCTTACATGCATGCTATGCGGAGGGTTTTTCCCTCTGTGGGTATGTCTTTGTCATGTGATGTGTGTGGTGCCGGGCCTTTCTTGTTCAGATCAGTGAGTTCTGACGGATCACTCACAGCTCAGCTCCACTCTGATGAAGTGCTTGAGGCCCAGGTTTTCCAGAAACACTCCTGATGGAGAACTGGTCTTGAAGTAGAAGGCGATATCAGAGGCGAGTTCTGCTTGTAAAGTGGGGAAATACAAGTACGAGGACTCCTGGTAGAACGAAGCAGCGTTCCACAATGTCTCTGGAAGAAAACGGAAGATAGAGTTTCTGTTTGAGGACTCATAAACAACACAATTATTTTAATATCTGGGCTAGACTATTGTTTGTTAATAATTTGCATTACTCCATTTAATCAATTGTTTTCCTTGTGATACTATATAAAGACTTCAGGGAAACGCATGAACCAATGCACTATGTAATTTCATCAGGATAAACCTTGTTGTTGTTTGTTGTTACTTATATTTTATTGCTGTGTAATTAATGTTTGCTGCCCGCTAATGCCTTTTTTGCCCAGTATTTTACGTGAAATATTATTTGATTTTATCACCATGTAGAAATCTTTTCAGAATTTCAAAGCTGTTTGAAGATGATTTGTTCTCAAGTTTGTATAAGAAGTGCTTTTCCTCTGGTTTTACAACAGTGCTGATGTACTGCAATTGGCTGAAGATAAGCTGCTCAATTTTCTTTGTCCAGAGCTTGTGGAAAAACTCTTTTATAGAGCATACATCTCTCTTCTAGCCCTAAATCTACCCATTTAAAATCCATTAGAAAACATTATGCTGTGTTTATTTGAACAGTTTGGTCCAAAGCAGCGGAGTAAGTGCTCTTAACAAGAGGTAGGTATCATCCGAAATTGTGTCCATTTTAGACAAATGGCTAAAATTATGCTAAGTGCTCTAGTGCAAGTAAGTGTGCTTAACTTT
Organism: Neodontobutis hainanensis; assembly: GCA_024349245.1. Taxonomy (NCBI): domain Eukaryota; kingdom Metazoa; phylum Chordata; class Actinopteri; order Gobiiformes; family Odontobutidae; genus Neodontobutis; species Neodontobutis hainanensis. The sequence goes on along the minus strand of JALDNG010000233.1, from coordinate 89,847 downwards.
TTTTTATTTTTTTATTTATTTACACAGAGCCAGTACAAACAAGGGTTTCAAAAAGGTTCGTTGAAAAGGCCACAAACCCCCTGAGCTACTCAGACTGAGGGCAGAATAATTTGAGCTGTTTCTTCTGTGAATTCAAGCACAAACACTGCATCGGATCAATTCTGCCGCCATCTGCACCCAAATCTGGCACACTGGCCTGTGGACTAAGGTGATCACCTACTGTCTCCATAACAACGCAGTGGACCGACGTGGTAGACAGCCTGCGAGCCCGTCCTGTTGGTGTCTCCGATCACTATCTGGGTCACAGGGAGGTGGTCTTTATACGAGAGGATTCCTGTGTCATTAGCCCTATGTAAGCAGAGACAAGAAATCAAATAAATGAATATGCAAGAGAAAAGCTTCAGGGTGCAATGCTTTTATGAAAGTCCAAATAAATGCGGCCATTCCTCTGCATTAGCTCCGAATGCACAGTAAACACATTCAAATGGGAACAATCTATCACAAACAGACAAGTGCCTGTGGAAATATGCAAACGGAGCTGAATGTGGGAAAGCCGTGGTGTGAATTATCATACAGCAATACAGACTTTGTTTTTTCATTCAACACTTGGAAAATGTGATTAGTCTCAATTGAAGTATAATACACTGTACATATAATTCAATTTGCACCAAACACAATAATATGAAATTAAAATCATTATGGTCTTTGAAATGATATTATACACAGAACTGCAGAATATGTGGTTTAAAATTCAATTCAGTTACAGCAATGGCAAAAAAACATGCGTTCTAGATTTAGCTCCAAACTTCCAAAAAGAAATGCTTATGTACTTTTAATGTCTTAAAACATTTATATCATGTAAGTGGCCAGTAAGCCCACCTCAGTCCCAAAGCAGCTGGGATAGGCTCCAGCCCCCATGACCCATAAGATAATGAATAAATTATTCACTTGATAGTTTATAAAGTACATTTCTTTATATCTTTAAGATGGGGTCCACGTGGAAGTGGTTAGCACTCCTGCTTCACAGTAAGAAGGTCGTGAGTTCAAACTTGAACATCCTCATCCAACTCTTTCTGTGAAGAGTCGGCATGTCCTCCATGTGTTACCGTAGGTTCTCTCCGGGTACTCCGGCTTCCTCCCACCGTCCAAACACATGCTTAAGTTGGCCACTCTAAAGTGTCCCTAGTGAATGAATGTGAGAGTGAATGGTTGTTTGTCAGTGTCTGTCCCTTAATGTCAGCCCTGCGACTAACTGGCCATTGTTCAGGCTGTTCCCCGCCTAAGGCCCAAAACTACTGGGATAGGCTCCAGACACCTGCAATCCCCAATCCAACAAAGCGGTGGAAATTCTTTTTATAAAATGAAGTACTTTTCCTTGAGACTGTAGCCTTACTAAAAGAGAGTTCAGTACCATGTCTCTCTGTCGGCATCACAGTTGCAGAAGTAGTTCATGTCGACACAGTTCTCTTCCAGACTGCAGGAGCACTGCTGGACCCCGGGCAGGAAGCCTCCCCAGTAGCTCCGTTTCTCCTCGGTCCGGTCCAGCCACCAGGACAGGGGGCTGCCATCTAACGATAACACAGCACTGACAGTTAGTGAATGCTGCCAGCAATACAGCAAGATAAGAGCCTATATTTACAACACTATTGTTCAGCTGCATGATAAATATGTTTATTGTTTGCCATCTGAGCAGAGTTATAATCTATCTATTTATGTTAATAATTTTTTTAAGTTTATTTGCATCTGTGTTTTGGCATTTGTCCAAGAACTGCTAAAAATTTTTTTTTATTAATTTGGCACAATAGACTTTGATTTTTTTCCCTTGTGCTGTGACTTTTTACGTGTGCTCTGTCTTCAATTAGTAAAAGTTAAATCTAGGTTTACTCAGGCTTTTAAAAGATCTAGCCACCTGTCCTATAGTTTGCTGTATTTTATTTCCATGAACATCCATCCCATGTCAACAAAAGTTTTTTAAAATACTAGTATAGACGGAAACTTGTGATATATTATTTACAATTGCAGTTTAATTAAAATCTTACATTATGTCTTTAACAAACAAAGTACTACAAACAGGACACTAATGGAAAAAGCACCAGTGACCATTCAAGGTACTGCATTAAAAACAAAACTGCTGACAGGACATGATTGTCACTCATTAAAGATAAATTACCACCACAAATCATATTGTTCATTTACATCATTCATCGTTTATTTATGGCTTGACACAAGCACAAGCAATAAAATGAATGCCACAACTTCATTCATTCTTTTGACCTTTATCTCTAAATTTTATCTCTAGATTTATCAGATTAATTATAGGTGTAAATCTAAACAGAAAAAAGTGTAAACATTGCCAGTATATATATATATATATATATATATATATATATATATATATATATATATATATATATATATATATATATATATATATATATATATATATATATATATATATATATATATATATATATATATATATATAATTAAATAAAAGATGATGCCATTAAATATCTTCACATGGCATAAAAGTGCTGCAATCCAAAACAGTTCATTTGTGGTGAGCAGAAGGAGCGTATTCTTATGTGTTATTCTGTCACAGAATGAAGTCTTTGTTTGGAGCCTGTGTTGCTGTTTTTATGACTTGCTGCCTGTAAGTGTCAATAAGGCTGCAGAAGAGCTAAAGACACGATTCATTACCTGCACTATGAGCCTAAGTAGCCTGGCCTCAATCATCTGTCACACAACGTGACCCCGTATCGGAGATGAAGCCGGCGAGCAGGATGAAACCCATTAAGCTACATGCCACTATACATAATCAAGTGTCATATGGTGCAGCGCTGTTTTGCTTCCCAGCATACATTACTGCAGCATTAGGATAAGTATATGTATGGATACACATCTGCCATATTATTGTTAGGCATGAAGTGGCACTGGGAAAAGAAACAATGACCCATTTTCAATAATGAACTACTTTAGATTCACCCATATGAAGTTATTTGTGTGTGGCATCCTCCAAACAGGATCTGATACCCATCAACTAACAAGCCAATTTCTTTGAAATGATGTGCATATACTACAAAAGAGCCTCCATCAAAAGGTAGACAGTCATGCTTTTGTGACTTAGTTACAGACGGTGTCTTTTTATTTACACCACTCTATAAGCAGAAATGCAATATCACAGCCTTATCTTCAGTTAAAGAAGTCAGCCTGGTTTAAATAAACTACTAAACACACATCACACACACACTTTGACTGGTTTCATTAAGCTGCCCTTTGGTTTGTAGGCGACAACTGCGATAATTATCAAAAAAAGGACAAAATTTACAAATATTAACACTTCAAAATGTAAAAAGTTAATCAAAACTTGCATGCATGGAGTGCTGCTTGGATGTAAAATTATTTGTTTAAACAGGCCTTTTGGTGCTCTTCAGTGCAAGGACCAGTCTCATTAGTGATGCAAAAAACAGTGTACGGAGGCACTCAAAAAAGCATTTATTAACACTTGTGTTAATAAAGGCTTTTTACCAGTTTCCTTTTTGAGTGCCTCAGTACACTGTTTTTTGCAAAAAGGTAATCTTTACAGATTGTTTTAAAGAAATTACTTATCACTAATAACTGAAAAGAGGTACATCTTACTTTAACCCTCTTAGACCTTCTGATATAAAAGCTGTGGCTGAGTGACATGTCTAAATCAAGCCTCCCTCCTGGAACTTTAAAAGGTCCTCGAGTAAGGGCGCCATCACACAAGCAATACCCAGAATATACCGCCGTCTGGTACAAAAGATGGCTCTGGTCTCTAGAGCTAAGTATTTACTACATGACAACTTATGTAAAATTTTGATTAATACGTCGGTTTATGCTATCAGAAAACTAAAACTATTGTTTTACAATGCAGTAAAAGCCAAAAAGCCTGGATGTAACCTCCATTTTATTGTCCTGTAGTAAGTACAATATTGGTGAATAGGGGACCAATGGGCAGAAGTTGTCCATATTTATACAGTCATTGGTCTAACTCCTAAAGCTTGTACTTAATGTGGCAGACTTGGTGGAACAGACTGTACGCAAAGGGGAAAGACTGCAAACCTTGTACTGTTCACTGTCAACCACAAAGCAAGTGAGTCTAGTGATAAGAAATAAAAAACACCGTCCCTTTCATAATGCCTCAGGATTGTTATCTTATCTGCAAATAAAATCTATAATGAAGTTGTTGCATTGTAGGGGCATGGCTGCAGGAAGCAAAGATTTAGATTTAGAAGACTAATGGGGACTGCTGACAGGAGAGTACAGTCTCAATAACGTATATGCTTTTGTGCTCTGCTACCACTGACAGCTTTTTCCTAACTAAATTACACTGGGAAAATGATATGGGTCTAGCCACACTGGGATGCAGCACATAAATAGCATACTACAATTTACAAATAAGAATAAATACAGAGTTTTTATTACAGCTTCAACAATACATTAGTTGATAGCTTGTGCAGGGATGACTTGTTGTAAAAAATTTTTTGCAGAAGGTTGTGAAAATGTTAGTGTAGCATAGCCCTGTTGAATATTTTTACAGTGTTGGGTGTAGTGGACTGATTATTGTCAGATATCTTTTTTCATCATTTAAGTGAAATGTTCCCTACCCCAAATATTAACAAGTTTTCTTTTCTAGATCCTTCCCAAAAATATTTATAGAGTTCTAAGACCTAGCTTTTGCTATTTCCAATTTACCCAAGTTAAGATCTCTGCTGGGATAGGCTCCAGTCACCCATGGCCCCTAACGGGACAAAGAGGTAGAAAATGAATGAAAAAAAAAAGATCTTTGCAAAAAAAAAAAAAAACGGGTTCATTTGGGGATGATTTCTTATGTAATTTTCCGACATTAGCATCACAAAGGTTGAAAATAATACTACTAACAAAGAGGCTTGTGTTGTGTTTCTTCTCCATCGCTGTCCTTGCACTGGCTGCAGCTTTCCCTGTTTTAGGACTCCACTCAGGCACCGCAAAGGTTTACAAATAAGAAATGTCAATCAATACTTCTTGAATTAGAGGTCAGTCCCCGTCCGTCCCTCAAATTGTCTGGATATTGGCAGGACCAATGAGAAAACAAATTCATTTCACTCCTGGTGTCAATCTCCCTATTAAAATCTGACACGCACTTTTGTTTTATGGGCCAACGTTTAAAGATTTCTAGCACGTTTTCTAGCACCAAACCTAACCACACAGTCAAGGAAAAATACGAGCCTGTAAAATGTTCAGATGTCATATATCCACATTTTTGGTTATTACACATCCATATTTGTGTTTTGTGCCCAAACACAAATAAATAATGAACATACCAACAATAAGGTCAAGTTTATGAGATTAGTAACACAAGGAAACATCATCAAAGCTGCAAGAGGGCAAGTATCTTTATATTTTCATGATTTACTGTGAACATAAGAGTTTTTGCATCTTGTGTTCCCTGGTATTTTGCATATTTACCATCATTCTGTGTATTAAGCTATTGTTTTCTGAAAATTTGTAATCACAGAGCCCTTTACCATTTGCCCTGGATATATTCAACTTTATACAACTGATACCACCATAAAAATGTGACAGTTTTCTTGTATCTTTTCTCACATCCGTGCATCCATATCTTAGTTAACAGAGCTGTCATCCTGCCCCTGTCACACCTTTTTTAAACAAGGCCTCAGATGTACCCACACAGGGCTGTGATGTCCTACATTTGCCTCCTCCTGTGCTTTTGAACAGCAACAATTGGTCATTTTAGCAGTCAATGGCTCCTCTTGCATTTCAAATAATATAAAAGGATGGCAAGGTGAACTTGAATCTTTAATCCATTTAATCCACTTAAAAGGCAAAAATAATCAAGAAGGTACTGGATTTCCAACAGTTGGAGAATACATTTATCAACAGGAACTCTCCTGTCGACATTGGTTCTTTTCCCAATAATCAGGTCTAAAGTGGCTAAAAGCAGTTTGTGCCTGATTTACTAAAGTTTTTCATGTATGAAAATTCAAAAACAATTACCCTGTGAGACTTTAAAGTGTAATAACTGATTTACATTACAATATAAACACAAATGAACGTCTAAGAAAGTTTTTAAAGACAGCTTTGTAGTAACAGTGAATATTCTAACATCTAAGTGTCTAAGAGCAAAGCAGATATCAGCAACACTTAATGACAACTATGACAATTGACACTTAAACAGTGCAACAGCTTTCTTGTTAAAGTGAATCATAAATGTCATCATATATATATATATATATATATATATATATATATATATATATATATATATATATATATACAATTTATACGCTTCCATTATTCACTTACTCCACAGTCACACACTGGTGGCAACTGGGGAGAACGGGAATTAACGGTTATAGGACGACTGCTCTACCACCTGAGCCACGCCAAAGCAGCGACCAGTAGGAGTGACCACAAAGGTTACAGCTATTTGTAGCCATCAATCAATACCATGTAACTCATCATTAGCATGGACATCTTGATACTATGGTTACTGGCAACTTCTAACAGAGCTCTAATGCTTACCTTTTGTGTTAAAAAGGCGGGACTTCCTGCAGCTGTAAACCACTTCCTGTTGGCAGTGCTCAGACCCTTCTACAATGGCTTGTAGTTGTTGGATGGAGGTGCTGTAGTTGAGTTTTGTAATGTGTGGTTTTTGGATTGACGAGCCTTGGACAGTGACTGAAGCTGAGCTGTTGTGAGTCAACACTGTCCACACTCTCTCTTCTGGAATCACAAGAAAACAAAACATGTCAGCAACTATTCACAAATCATCCCATAATACAACCTAACAGATTATAGTCAAAAACAGACAGTAATAAGTATAATAACCACTGGTTCATCAGGTCACAATGGTATTTAACATTTGTTTTATCCAGGAATATCCCAATGAAATTATCAATGTCTTTTGCAGGGGAGTCCTGGCCCCATGAGAGGGAGGACTACTGTACATGGTACATACTTTAGTAATAGGGGAAAAAACAAAGTATCTGGAGAGAACCTATGCAGACACGGGGAGGACATGCAAACGCCATACAGAATGGCCCTTGGTATGGTAAACATGTGGTCTATTTTATGCACATGACAACTTGGATAACATTAGGAAACAATTAGTTTGAAATGAAAAGTCCCTTCAGCCTGAATGCTACATGTGTATTACCACAAAGCACACACAGGTTTGATGGTGTAAAATATACACTGTTACCAAACTGAACACTGCACCAAAGCCAACCTCCTCTGAGACAATACAGGACTAATAGACATAGTAACTATCTTTTCATAGAATGTTTTATGTGCAATATAAACTATAAGCATTGACATTCTGCTCTTTACTACAAATGCATACATTGGCATTGAGTGGAAATGAATATGTGGGTGGTTAGTGTGAGATGAGAAAATAAGTGAGTATGATATTTGTTTTCTTTATATAAATATATATATATACACCTACTAATATTTGCATATTATAATATTATGACCCTGATTGTTGCAATTGAACTGCTAATACAAATTATTTTGAAGTGGTGAAGTTGGTTTTGACGGCACTATGCACCACTGCACAGGAGATAAAGTAATAATATGGTATAAGATGATTCCAAAAACACTGAATTAATAACACAGACCAAACGTGTACAGACAGTAGCCCTATATGACAAAAATGAGTCATTACTGTAATTCCAGTCAGGCATACAGTCTTTTCCAAGCACTAAATCAGAATTGAATACATTAATCATACACGCTCTAAATACAATTTCTCTATATTATTACAGTTAATTTTTAGGGGTGCATTCTAGTCCACCTCTGATAAGCTTTTGTCCTAATACACAATACACAACAACGAGTGGAAGTACTAACATCCATTTTAAAGTTTGGTCATTGTTGGTGAAAAGTCCTCCACTTCAAAAGAGTGATTTGATGTGACTGTCCATTTTCCCCTGTCCTTGGGATGTCACTGAGTAAATCCTGCCTTTACACCTCAATGCCACCATCCCTTGTTGTCCTCACACCAACTTTTTAGCACTTTTAGAAATTGGATGGCAGTGAAAGGAGATAGTGATAGCATGGAGTGAAAATATAGAACGGTATGGACGTTTTTTAAAAGTTATTAACTTCACACATCATGAAGCATAATCTCTAAGAAACTGTGTGTTGGTGACTTTAATGATTTCTCACTGGACAGAAAATTGTGAGAAAGCTGTTGTGGCCCAGAATCAATGCGGCTCAATCTGTAACTGAGTGGACACTGTACTTTGAACTCCCAATGGAACGAGTAGGAGTGACAATGCCAGGAGTTCGGCCATCTCACCTGTCATGTTGCAGTATACCTGTGTGGGCCCCAGGGGACCACTCCCATCAGGATCAATAGAGTAGAAGCCTGACGAGCTGCCGATCAGTTTGTATGCCTCACAGGATGCCTCATAGATGGCTGCAAGTGGCAGAGTGGAGAAAGAAATCAGATAGCTCTTGTACTGCTTCAATGATCTGACTGCACATAATCACCCAAAAATTGTCCCCATTCACGAAAAGTGAAGAGATGCCTTTTCTTCATGGTGTTTCTGTTAAGTACAGATGATTACTGAAAAGCTAAATCTGACGCATTCTCACAAGAAATGCACATTCAAACTTAAAGGTAGATTTGAGCTGTGTTTTCTGTAACTTAACACAAAATCTTAATCAGAGAGGTTTTTGTGAAAATTGCTTGTACTCAATTCAAGAGACACTTCTTGTATCCGTCTGACTTGACTTGCAAATGGGACTGTGTTTGGCAGCATATAAACAAGAAATCAGTATTCTAGGGCACTGGAATTTAGACTCCAGCAGCTGTCTCCGCTGCGCATATCAAGGAGACGTTGCAGTAAGTCAAAAAAATGACACCCGCAAGGAAAAGCTCCTACATGCAAAGTCAGTCGAAAGTCATGTGGTAAAAAATAGATACTACGACAAATTTTTAAAGGAAGACTCGTAGTTATGATGTTAAGACTGCGTCGAGTTAAAGCAGAACATGAATGTTCCTTTGCCTCTGAGCTGCGAAAAGTAAAGATAATCTTTGAAGGAGACAAGTGAGGATGTGTGTGCTGATTCCAGTAACATGATGGAGCAGGGCTATATGGGAAAGTTCACAAGGTGCAATAGCAGGTTGGAGACGAGGAAATGACATAAAAGTCAGACAGACTGCTCACAGTTGTGACAGGTCGCTCCAGAGTATCCTGTTCCCGAACAGTCGCAAGAGAAGGAGCTCCAAGACTGAGAACAGCGGCCGCCGTGTTCACACAGGTTTGGAAGGCATCTGAGAAAACAGGGGCAGGGTTCAATTAACTCAAATGCTCAGGTATGTACTTCATTATGTATGTAAACATTCATTACCCCAGTGTTGAGTTTGAGTTCAAGTAACTTTTACGTCCTCAGTGTTCAAGTCCGAGTCCAGGTCACCAAAGACGAGTCGAGTTATCCAAAAAAGTCAAGTCAGGGCTGAGTCCTCTTTAGTTAAACTGAAAGTCACTTAAAAAAGGTCCAAGTTGAGTTCAAGTCACCAAAGTGAGTTACAAATCTTAAAACTGACACATCGATTAAACTCATTTAATGGAGTTTTAATTGTGGATTATTAATTAAGGCTGAAGCCTATATAAGCCAATATGTTATTTATTTATGCTCAACTTCTGAGTTACGTTTAGTGGCTTAGAGTTAAATAAGAGCCACTTGTCCCGCTATGACCACATGTTGGTGTTGACCCCAGGACTCAAGTACTCCATGTCTGCATTATCCCAATATTTAGTCTTTTTAGAAAATGTGGCTTGTCTTAGCAAACCTTTTTATATGAACTTAATAATATGACACACCTGCAATTTAACCTGACCTTTTTCAGCAGAATTTTTAGGTATAATTATTTATTTATCAATGAGGCAAGGTTACTATTTTCTGTTGTTTTCTGACATAAACCCTGGTTCAGGTACTTATTATAAAAAAAAGACATTTGCTGTTTATTATAGTTTTGTGAAGCTGCCTCAGAATCTGTAGAAAATGGTGTTTTATACCATGCCCTTGTCACAATTTGAAATAGCTGACATATCTGTCTGCTTCCCTAAAAATAGGTGTCACTGTCACCTTGCGCCTGTTTATGGGATTTTACCACAATAAGCGTTTCACAGAAATTCCAAACCACACTTTGCTGATTAATAGTCCCTTCCTCAAGCCTCCTTCAGTTTCACATAATTGCCAGCCTTTCAAGCGTGCATCTATAATTTCATGCACTTTCATCTCTCACCTATTAACTGCGGGGGAGCGGGCCGGCCGCAACTTGGATAGGGTTGCAGTCACTGGTTTAATTACCATCAAGCAATTCTCTTTTGTTGTGTTCATGGGTGCACTTATGAGTCGTAAAATATCAGCAGTATCTGCGTGATCATTGGCCATAAAGACAGTTGTGGGATTTAATTGGACACACAGAAAAGGCATTAGCTCAGATAAAGGATCATAATCCTCTGAAATAAGAAAAACAAGTTGGATGTGTTTGTAAAAATCCTATATACTATCATGCTGGCTTTAGTCATTGGCCTTCACAGCTCTAGAGATTTGTGGCTCCATTGTGGTGTGGTCAATGGAGCTTATGGACCGTAAAAATACAATGGAAAGTGGTTGGGCCCCTCATAGAACAATATGGTGTTTTGAAAGTATGAAGGACGTGAGCATTGGTGTGTGAAAATTCAATTCACTTTACATAACACAATTAACGAGTCATTCAAATTTTTCTTTTAGCTAATGAAAAGATGATAATTGCTTTTCAATATTGACTTTATTTCCAAAGCCACCAATGAAGTAATCTTTTACATGTAAACTATAAAGAAAGGGAGTGTGTGCTAAAAGGTAGTGTGTTATAGAATATTACTTTGTTGGAAGTGTTAAGCTTAAAAAGTTGTGTGTGGGCTTTGATCAAATGTCACCAGTGGACACAGGAACTTTTGAGAAACATGTTCTTTCCCATTAGATGCTATGACTGATGGAGCTCTAAAAACTGCTAAAAGTATGCATACAGATAACTGAACCTGGAAAAGGAAGTTTTTTTTTTTTTTATATTAGTAGTTGCTGCTGTTACAGGCAATAGTCATAGAAATCTAAATGTACTCTACTGGGTAAATGGTGGCAGAGTATAGCTAATCATTGCTCTGAAGGTGTTCTGTCAGTTGCAGATCATGGCTCTTTTGGATCAGTGGTCCTTTGTTTTAACTACTATTGGAAGTGATTGCTAAATACTTACAACAGTCCACAAAAGCTGCAGTTTTAGAGATTCTCTGATCGCTTCATCCCAGTAGAGCCCTTCAAAGTCACTCAAAGCCATTTGCTATGTGATCTATTTCCAACACATCAACTTCAAAAAGTGTTAACTTGCTGCCTGACCTTCAGTTGTCATGGAAACAAGATTCTTAATTTATTGACATTGTCATCACGTGTTATAATATTATGGCAGGTTAGTGTGGAACATTGACTCAAACATTTAAATTGCTAAACTGACAATTTAATGAAATTATATAAATGAATTACTTTTAGTGGCATTGATGTTGTGTAACCCTCAGTTTAAAGATATCAAAAAGAAAGTCCTCCTTATATCTATCAGTGCCCCATAGCCCACTGACAGGACAGGCATTGTGTTTGCTTGCCCACTGACAGTAAGCAGTCTGTGGTGGGAAGCAGGTATTATGAAATGTGACAACAGAGCAATGGCCTGAAGGCAAATACAAGAGGAGCGTCTGCTCTTGTGTGTTTGTCTCCTCCCTCTGAATGTGCCACAAACAGACAGTTATGAGGTTTGCAGGTCTGTCAATTGTGTTTACAGAGCCCAAAGCCGTGCAGGGTAATGAGGGTTAGCATGCCATGCAGGACAGTGGGGAGCAGCTTGTTAGCATAGTCCTCTGCCAGGGAAGGTGTTACCAAGTTTCTGTTGCGATTTAATTGGATGATCCTGTCAGTGTGTTTTTCTCTCCAGGACAAGTTGTCAGTGACTTTTAGGCAGCTCTGCAGACAATACACTGTCATCTCTAAATTAACAATGTGGGCACAAATGACTCTCTGCTGCCAACTTGAACAGTGCTATACAGACATCTATTTCTGACATGCTGACTGTTTGACTGAATGTTAAATTTCTCACCAAGGTTTCTGTTCCTGCATCAAATAAAACTTCAGTCTACTTTACCTGTCTCTTATATTGCATGTGTGAAACTGAAGCTCATTATAATTTCCCAGGAGTCCTTGCTGTACGTGACTGAGATCCATTGTCTGGCTGTTGTTGATGAATATAAGCTGCATACAGCCCTGAAAGGCTGGAGTTGTGCGCTGACACTCCACAGTGGGGCAGCCTGAATGGAAAAATATATACATTTATATTCAGCATATTACTATAATCTGTATTAACATATATTACCATCTACACAAGGTTTAAGGAAACATGAGGATATAATTAGTTTTACATTTTGTACAAGACTATTAGGCCTGCAAAAGCACTGAAGCAGAAAACAATCACTGTAAATTAACTTACACCAGAATGTACTGCAACAACCCACACAAACATTTTTAAGTCACAATTAGAGTGACCAGCTCATAATGAACTAAATGTGGGACAAAAAGGCTGTTTATGTGGGACAAAGAGAGGACATGCGGGACACCTTAAATAATGTTGTGTTAACCGACAAATGTCCCATAGACTGCAGGAACAGAGAATTTCCTCTGAAATGGCAAAAAAAAAAAAAAAACACGTCTTCTCAGACTGGCTTTTCCCATGAGCCATAATCTTTATGGTCCTCTTTGTAGCAGCATCTTCTTTTTTAGCCATATTTTTTATGTTTTGTTTAAAATAAGAAATTCAGTTCCTGGCTTTGCAGTGTGGTTGGAGCTGTCGTCGGCGAGTCGCTGCCGAGCGCTAGAGCTGTCAATCAAACTGCAGACTCTACTTGGATAGTGCTGATTGACTGGCAGCTCTGCGATGACGCGGCCTTTCCCATTTTGTTACAAAACAGGTCTTTCATAAGTTATGTACAGCAGTGAAAATGTGGGACATAGAATTCATTTGCGTGATGCAGGACTTTTGTTCAAAAGGCTGAGCAGTCCCACACAAAGTTGCACATCTGGTCACCCTAATTACAATTAAAGTAACATCCCTGAATTGACCCCAAACTGTCATTGTGAACAAGTATTTTATGGATTTCTAATACTAGTCACAAAGTGCTAACTATTTAGAGAAAAGACAAATAGTGTCTTCTGGTACTATTTTTTGTAATTGCCACTAACAGATTCAATATCCACAAACCTCCAAAATAGATGTTGCCTTTTACTTCCAATTGTTCCCATAGTTCAACAGTGGAGGGCAGCTCTTTGTCCACTGTCACCGTGATGTGCAGGTTCTTTGTGTCAAGCTGTACCGAGTGCCACAGACCATCATTAAGTGTGTGTCCTATAAGAGAAACAATATCAATTGAGTGACAGTCAGGAGCAGGAAGTATGCAATACATGGAATTTCAACATAACTTGTTTTTGATTCACAAGAGTGGCTATGTATAATATATTCCATAAGTACATCTCCCATGTAAATACAGTTATGTTTGTCGTTGTCACCTTTTTTTTCTCTTAAGTTACTTCTAATATGTAGCTAATGAATTTTATGTTCAGACTCCTGAAACAAACGCCAGTTCTCTTCAGACACCTGCCAGCCACTCAGCTCGTTCTCACTTTTTCTCTGTGTTACTTGTCAACAGCACTTCAGTGGCTTTAGTTAGTTGAGCTATTGTGTAAATGAAATGTTGAAAGCTACTAAATCAAACATAAGTGATTTGGCCAACTCAAATAGTTTACATTCAAATAAACTACTTGCAACAGGCTCAACAGACATATTTAATGTTTACTTGATGCAATGTAAAATGATGTATAAACTCTTTTCCATTTGAGACGTGGCACATGTTTTGTATGCAGTAGACGTTATTTTTTTTTCCAAAGCTATAGCTTCTTCACTGAATGTATTGCTGCTTATTGTCGTCAGCTAATCTTCTTTTTTTAATCCCAACAGAGAAATACAGTATCTGGGAATTCTCTTACTAATTGTTTAAAGTCATCTTATTCTGCACAATTCTGTAAAAGCCCAAAACAACAAGGTCTGGGAGCTAATTCATCTTAGCCAAAAGGCATTTCTTTTTAATCAACGCTGACAACTAACCTCGCAGCTATCAAGAGGACAACGGCATGATAAAAAACCAGAGCCACACTTGTGCTTGGACTAAATTAACATCTAAATGAGGCCGCGCTGTAGCTCCGAGACTCCACACTGGACATTTTTCATTTAAAAAAAAAAAATAAAATCTGATCTGTCCAAAAGCTCCAGGGAAAACTTGAATTTCACTCAGACTCCACTGATGCCTGTCGCTTACAGCAAACCCTTTTATCCCAGAAGGATGCAAGTGCCATGGGTGTTTTTTTTCCACCTCATTGACTGTTTCATAGAATAACTACATTAGCCTCTTGGGACAACTGCCAGGCGCCGATGAGAGATTTTTTTTCCTTTAAGGTCATGTCTTTCTTGGCATCTCCAGTGCCTCTGTCCAAACTTGTCAAATTAAGATGTCTAATTTGTGTAGTATAAAAATACCCCACAAGTAATGTATGTAAATGTTGTTCAACATCAACTGAAAATATAACATTTGTCATTTCCTGTCTGAGAACCCCACTGCTGCCTCCAGGAAATACCAGTTTTAATTTGACAGAATGTGTATTGTAGCTGTCTGGAGATGTTAAGCTGATGTATCATGCAGTATATTCCCTGATCAACAATCCCATCTGGATGTCTAGATGGGGGCAATGCAAATTAAACCACTTCAATGTCAATAGTCTATATTTCTTTAGTTCTAGGAAAATATTCTACCATGTGATATAATACAAAATAATTACAATTTTGTCTCTATAATGTTGTTTTTGAACTCAGCAGGACATTACATTTCCTTTGAGAGAATCAAAAAAATGAAGTAAATAAATTAACAAGAAGGTTGAAAAGGACAAAAATGAAAAGATTTTTGTTTTTGTTGTTTTATGTAGTGCTGAATGCTGTAAATGTGCCACATGTTGCTTTATTCATTGTTGCCAGACATGGAGCCTTTAGACAAATTCAGACTACCTAATTCAATTTGAATTAAAAGTCAAACCTGCTTCTGGAAATTTCACAGAACTAAATCAAAAACTATTATACAGTTATTAATTTCCTCTCTGTGTGCTGCAAAGTTATTAGAAATAAATTTAAATGTACTTCTAGTAAGCTCATGGTCGGAACACAATCATTTCCATTCTGAAACAAAATCATAGAAAGTTTGCTTCTTGTCTTTGTGTTAAACACATTATGCATATTGATTTTATTTTAACTTTTTATATTCTGTATATTTTAAAAAGGCCTTTGTTCTTGTCTGAACAAGTGGGCAACAAACACTGGTTGATTTCTTCTGTTTGTTTGTTTTAAACTAAAATGGAACTAGTCTGGACAAAGTCATTCTCATCTAGGTCTACAGTAATATATAGAGGAATATAGTGTGCAACATGTGTTTTCAATATGACATGTAAACAAGCTTCTGTACAGTCACACAATAATGTAAAAAACAACACCTAATAAACCAGCTCAGTCAGCCCATTGTGGGACTGATGCAAAACAAAATAATAACTACTGATTCACTAAATGTAATTTCCAATGCATAATATCAAACCATTAATAGATAATACATATGTTATTAATGCACTAAAAGAGCCACACACAGTGGATGAGCACTGTGTGTGTATATACTGTATATACTGTATATACTGTATAGATATAAATACCGTCTGTACTGACCAGTAAAGACCTCCGACTTCTGCTGTGCTGAACTCTGGAGAGTCAAGTGCAGTCGAGAATTACTGATGCGCAGCTCTAGTCTCTGGGGCTCAGGGACGAGCGGTACAGACAGGAGCAACCCGTCTGCGTTCCATGTCCTGAAGTGGAAACGCACTGAGAAGCCCCCTGTTGCTGACGTTGTTGAAGGAAGTGACAGGAAGCTGCTGGTGGAGCTCAGGAAGGTGCAGGCCCCCAACTGGGGCTGGGAACACGAGAAGGTCACGTTACCCTGAGGAAGGTAAATCAAAGGATGGAGTTTATCTCACGCTTCATTCTATGTCAGAAGAGCCTCCAAGAGAGAATACTGTGTGAGGTGTTTAAAAAACAGTGTTAATCCATGTGTCAAAGAAAGATCGCAGTTAAATGACTGTAAAAAAAAATTAAATACCTAAAAGTTCTTGATTGTGCATCAAACAAGGTAAAGCATAAATCCAAAGACTCAAATCAATCAACAGCAAGGGGAGTGGTGTACATAAAGTACCTCAAAATCAATCTTGTATTATCTCTGTTTAGTTAACTTTTGTAAACTATTTTTTCAAAATCTTAATCAAATCATCCGTGACTGTGAGGAGTCTGCATGTCCTCCCTGTGTTTCCGTGAGTTCTCTCCGGGTACTCCGGCTTCCTCCCACCGTCCGAACACATGCATGTACAGGTTAATCTCTAAAGTGTCCCTAGTGAATGAACGTAAGAGTGAATGGTTTTCTGTCACTGTCTAGCCAAAGCTGCTGGGATAGGCTCTAGTCACCTGCAACCCCTAACGAGACTAAGTGGTAGAAAATGAATAACTAGATGAAATAGAAAACAGCAGTAAAGCAATAAATCAACACTATTAATAATGTTTTTTAGCTTGGTTAGTGGGAGACTGAGATAAAATGCTTTTACAGCTGCATCGGACGTGATTCAAAAACTTTAGCATGTGGTTAGGATGTCATTGAAAATAGTACTGAATAATATTTTGATATATATTTTGAAGATAAAAAAATATATCAATTGTATATATTTGAGATATCAAGGCCTTAAAAATATTGTAGGCATACAACTAGTAAATTATTACCTGTAATTTGGACCAGAGATCTCTTCTAAAATCTACAGAGATGTTTCCATATAGTCACACATTGGGAATAAAAAGCTATTATTATGTTACATTTCACCAAAAGTTCCACCGAGGACTGTTTAAATTTATAACTAACCTAGATCCCTTGACGATGACGTGAAGGTTATGTGTAATAACGTGTCACAGGTTTCAAAGAAAAACTGGTAGTTTCCTGTGTTATGTTTGTCCTAAAACAACATGTTGAAATTAACAATGTAATAAAACTTTAATTTGGATGTTCAGTGGTTTAATTTAGCAGAGAGCTGAGGTTGTGTCAGGTGTACAGAGTAAGGTCATGGTCCTATCAGTGCCTGTGCCTGTAGGGCAGCACTAAGCAATCATCACTCTTTGACTCTCAATGGAATTCTCTCTTATCCACCTCAGGGAAAGTGTCCCATTGAAATTCCATTACAGGCTCCATCATGGCTGCCGCCCTCGCTCCACCTCCCTGCTCCAGTTGTCGGTAAAAGTCATTTTAACACAGCAATCAGACTCTAAACGGTGGGAGGGGAGGTGTCTGTGATTAGATGTGGCTTGTGGCACTTTGGCTGACCAGTGTAATTTATGTGAGGGAAAGGTAGACCCTTCAAATGAATCCATTCATACATGTAGTAATAATATTGCTTTAAGGATCATTTTTGTACTCTCATTTGCTATTTCTGGTCAACACAGACCTGACTGAATAAGAAAAAAATAAAATTAACATAAAAACTATATTTGAAACCAATAATATTTTCATCAAAAACTGAAGGGTAATATAATCTATAGTTAGTAAGTATAGTATATCACAGTGACAAACCCAAAGCTAATTTGTTTATACTATATGCCATCTTTAATATTATTGTTAAAGGTAATTTCAGTTGCCTTTCTCTTTCCTCTCTGTGATGCCCACATGCACAATCCCACACTCTTCAAATATCTAAGATCCATTTCCGTGCTTAATGGATATCATGGGCGCAGTACATTAGCTTTTAACCGCGTTTCAACATGCCTAACCTAGACCTAACCTTGGTTTTAGAACAATCTCAGCTTAATTTTGTTAGATGCATCAGTGTGGGCTTAACCTAGACCAGCTCTAATAGATAAATATACTAGATTTTTAGAAACAAAATTTAAAGCTAAATGCCGGGATAATCTTTAAGGGAAAAGTTAATTATTCAAAGATAATGTTTTCCATAAATAAAACAACTGTATTTTCTGCCTAGAAAACCTATACTATACACAGGAGGTCCTTATAATACACTATAACTTTCTGAGCACAACCTTAAAAGGGAGCTCTGCTGAATTTTCTATGTGAGATGGATGCAACAGACTCTCCAAAAGTGCACACAGTGTGATATGAAACACTGCTCGGACAATCAGAGATCTTATCATCTCCAAAGGTAACCTACCACACTGTGTATCTGTGGCTTGCGTCTCTTTGCCAGGTCGATGATATTGATCCCGTTGTAGTAGAGGTTTTCCATGCAGCCTTGGAAGTTCTTCCTGAGAAAAGTACCGGGTTTACCAGGCAGTGGGATGCCACCGAAGCTCAACTTTAAACAGACAAACAGAAGGTGGGCCTCTTAATACTGCACCACATGTAGAAATCAACACCAAAGATAGAATGACACAATACATTCATATGTGCTTTCTTAGAAAAAAAAACTGTGAAGTTCCAAATGTTCTGTATTTGAACCATCACTGTAAGAAATAAACCACTTCCCCACTGCATGAGCCGCTGAGCTGAGTGAGCAAACAGCAGGAGATGATTTTAAACCTTTGAGTAAAGCCTCTTGGCTGGAATTAAAATCTTAATGCTACAGCATACCCCAGAATTTACCCTGCACGCAGCGCAGCAGGACATTGTTTTCAATTGTCTGTCAGTCTGACCCAACCAGCCGTCTGCAAAACTGCATTACTGGCCCATTATTTACAGGATTTTAGACGATAAATAGAAGTGACCCATGGCAGTTCTTTTTATATTAAAAATATCTGTGAATACAGGCAACACAGATTTGCCCACTGCTTTCCTAAATGTTGTCAGTTAGAAATAGAAATAAATGCAGTGATTACCTTTTATTTAGCATCATATTTCAGACTTTATCACAATTTTTCAAATTTTTTAAAAATCTAACCATCCACAAATGACATATATATTGTGAAATATAAACATTAATATTACAAATGATTAGTATGCTGTCAGTTTCATTTTGGAAATAATTGGTGATCAAACTTCAATGGAAGGCCAGCATTGTTCACAAACAACAGACATTTAACAAATTTAATAAATCTAAAAAAGGAGCCTCCTTTAACCTGCTGTAGCAGCTGGACTCTCGTTAGATTTGTGAGTTCACAAACTCCATGCTGATCATTGCTCTTATTGGTTTACCTCATGATAAGGGGTTAGGTTGGTTCATTGCCTCCAGGTATACACCCCAAGTACTCGCCTTTTGTAAATACTTTCTAAAGAAGCCCTCCCAGATAGTTTTGTGCAACACACCATCTGCTGAGTCAAGTTATCAGGTTCGTCCTTTAAAGATTATTATTGCCCATAGAATTTTTACATCCGATGAGTGATCATTTATATTCAAAATAAAAAAAACTTCTACAGTATTCTTGTTCTTGTTGGTTGTTTGAACAAAACCAGGTCTTTGGATTAAAACAGTATTGTCCTGATTTAGATTTAGAGCATCTTAAAAGCCCTCAAACACCCACCCACACAGTCTTGCTTGGACACGAACACCGCTCTTGTCCTCAACACTGTGTGCCTCATTTATGCCTTTTTGGCCAAATGGGAACAAATCCCAGCAGGCAGGATCTTCTCATGTGTCTTGCCAGAAAAAGTGGAGGTTGTTACAGCGGCATAGCCCATGAAATGATCAGTCCTTCATTTATCTTAGGATGCATATTTTTTACATTCAAATTGAATTATTATAATTACTCATTACATTACTGCATTAAGAAATGTAAAATGCAATGATTTTTGCAAGAAACAATTATTACTCTTCTGTCATTAAAACAATCATCATTGGTTCCAGTTCTATAATTGTTCTTAAGTGTTTAACTGATTTTCTCTGGATGAAAAACATCTTAACACACCTTGATGGTACACATTTAGTGCTTATTGACACCTCTTTCTACTAGAATATTAGATTTCAGGTTGAACGCTCTGCTGAGAATTGCATTCTTAAAGTGCAACCTCCTTTTTCAGAAAAGGATGTCTGTTCTTGGCAGTACCTTTGAGACTTCAAAAATAACTTTACTTCAAGGTTCATCCCTCCTCTTTGTTATGTGCTAAAAAGGTTTTCTTCTCATGAACTGCAACATTAATTGCTACATGCACATTTTTAAACGGCTTTTGTGATGCCACCCGGAGGTTATGTAACTCCACTGTGATGTACGTACCTCATAGTCTACCTCCAGAGAGTGTCCTTCGCCCTTGGCTTGAAAGCGGTGTGTGTGGGAGTCCACAGTGAGGTTGACCTGCTTGTTGAAGCGCTCTATAAGGACAGAGTGCCAATGCTGGTCATCTAGCAGACTGCCCACTGTGACGGCAACACGTCGGCTGCTGAACCTCAGCCTGCTGTCATCTGGAGAAACGGATAAAACAGCAGGAACAGAATGAGCAGCTGCAAACCTTCCACTAAACCTGTAAATGAGTGAAGACAGCGAGTCAGAGCTTGGCCATGGAGTGAATGTCAAGTGTCAACAGCACATACACCAGCACACGCTGACAACAAGAATGATATACAGTGGACTGTCAAAAAGAAACAAGTGAGGGCATATGAAGGTATATGCCGCTGAAATTATTATCTTGGCAATAACTCACTTTGTTGACAGAAAAATGATCATCAAACTGACAATCACATTACTGTCATTTAAAAGCCAAAATATTCACTCACAGATTAGCTTCTTATCATTATTATTTAGTGTTTAGAAAATCCAACATGATATGTGCCACTTCGAACTGTCTTTATGACAAGAGGAGTATCTGAGTACAAATAAAGTAAACCAATCACTGACAGTTCTTAAAGATGGGCCTTGAGCTGATTTCTGTCTTTAAAGAAACATAGTGAACATTTCTCTAATTCCACACCTCGGGCCTAAAAAACATAAGGAGGTCAGTTTGCTCAAGCACTAAATTGAACTGTTACTCTGTTTGGCATGGTGCTAAATCAACAACAACAAACGCCTAATGTTCATTTGAGCATTAAAGCCTGGACAGAAATTGTGTTATTGTTCTGGTAAGCAAAAGTAACACAGACCTGCTCAGTTTTCTTTAGTGACTGCATTTGTTTATTTTGTACCTATAGAAAATATGTACTTTATGCAGCCAGGAACAGAAATGATGTCCCCGTAATGTATCAAAAGTGCATATTATGTAAATATTTTTTTTTGTGCTAGAGAGAGACAGTCAAAGTGAACCTAAGTTGAGATAGAAATCCAGTTTTCCCCTGTGCAGCTCCAGAGTGATGTAGTCTCCTCTCTGTCCCTCTCCATGCAGCAGCACGCCCTCGGCCTGATGACTCTTGAACCTGAGAGAAATCACGTCCTTCACTGTCGACATGGACTTCTGGTTGAACCGATACAGCAAGGAGCTTCTTCCATCAAAGTCAGCAACATAAGACTCTGGAAAAAGTAGAGTTTGTTTGTGAAGTCTGTTACGGTGCCAGTTTTCAGTAGAAGTCTGCACATTTCAACAAAACACACTGTAATGCCCAATTAAAACGCATGCATTACGAGACTGGATTTTGCTGGACCATTGTTGTTAAAAGTACAGATACTTTGTTTTGAAAAGGCAAACATATTTTGTGCCAAAATTGTGGAAAGAGAAATCTGGCAGTAAATATGTGAATGAACAAGTAAGTGTATGCTAAACAGTGATTGTACAAAGGATAGACAAGCATTAAATCCTGTTGTATCAAGCCAGAAACTCTAGGTTCTGGAGCCAAAAATGAAATGTTGTAGCACAGATTGAAATGCACAGACTAAAAGGAGAACGCTGCACGCTCAACTTGTGTCAGACCTTTTTTGGTGACATACGAATATTGGAAATGATGCATTCAATATATTTGTAGTTTGTACTGCTGCCAAATTGTCATGAATAACAAGGGTTGCCAGCATGATACTTGGTTTTCATTAAAGTATCAAGTATTTCACATAATTTTGTAAAGCAATAAAACATATTTCATGTACTTATTAGTGTAGCATAACTTGTTATAAAATCTGAATTGGAGCAAAGCTATTGAAGTATTACCCACATAGCAACATACATGCCATTTATGATAACAAAAATATTGATTCTTTCCTTCAACTACACTGGTGACTAATAAACAAGACATTATTATTAGTAACTGTCATATTTTAAACAAGCTGCTTAGGTATCAGGTTCAAATATTTATAATCTATATTATTAGGAGATATATTTTTTAAAAGATCCAGGTGTGAACAAATTGATTACTCAGACCACACACAAATACAGTCTCAGAGAAAATCTTAAAATTGTGATTTGCTGCTTTGAAGTCATGTAAGCATTCTTTTTTTCATAGATGCTCATTTCTGGTAATAATCTTTGACCTTTGGGCTTTGGGAAATCATGTATTTGATTAAAATGGTATCAATCTCTGTGGTAAATTGAAAAAAAAAGAAGAAAAAACACATTTTGACTGGTGACTTTTGGCACAATGTGCAACAAAACAGTGAAACCCTATTTAAACAAAAGCCTCTGCAGCCTGGCCACAGTGACGCCAGGGAAACTGCAGGTGTATCCATCTTTATCCCGACTCTGCAGCTGTGTTAATCGAATGTGGTCACACTGCGGCAGGACTGTGAGCCGACCTGTTCTACAGCAATCTGAGCGAATGAGGGGAAGTAGCCCTGCACACAATCATGAGGGTCTTTCTATTTACAAATGTCTTTGCTCTACTTACAGGACACAGCAGCAAGCCTCACTGTCAAAACTGATTGAATATCAACTCCTGCCTATTACACTCCCCTTGTTTCACTGCCTCCCCATTTCAAGACAATTGATTCAAAATGGCTCATGGAGAATGTGAGCGAGGTCTGTTCTTTAAGTTTCACCTTCAGCTGGAGAGCATTGATTCCACTCTGTATCAAAGTAGACAGAGTTATATGGCAACGGAATCTGCTCGACTGTATTTAATAAATTGTCTTAAGTATTTTTATTCTGCATACTGAGGTGCAATAACCAAAAATACAAAGAAAAGAAAAACAACTGGATTGGTAGGATTAGTGTTGTAGTTCACTCATCCAACATGTTTACAGCACGCTTGTGTGTGACAGTCAGGCATCATAAAATCGCTCACTGTGGGATATTCGGATGGGCTTTTACGGCACATTAATTCAGCGAGCCCTCCAGTTAGTGCTGCTTTACAGTGTGTGAGAGCTGTTTCAGTGACTCACCATTAAATGTGCTTTATCAAGGATTGTTTTGGATAAAATGCTGTAGCGAATGCCCTGAACAGTAGCACCACAGTCAGCTGCAGGGATCCTTTACATCTTGTTATTTCTGAATGATAATTAAACTCAAATTCCATTGCGACTAACCTATTTATATAAACCCCATGCATTAGCATTAGCGACATGTGTCACGCCTACACACGCTGTTTTCCAGGAGCCCACACACCCGGTGGCAGCTCGCTGTGCGTTACCGCTGGCTGACATGTGATTACGTGCAGCTGAGGTCACAAGATTATGAAAAGAAGTTGGAAACAACGTAGAAAATATTCTCTTTATTTATGTATCATTTCGGAGAGTAGATTTAATTTAGGTTTGCCAAACTGAACTATGATTCATACAAACGTTTGTAGAAGCGACAGCCAATAATTAAGATGAAACTCACATCAAGCCGTCCATCCCAAATACATGTTCTTACAATTTACTAGAATATAGGTAAAATGTATGTGTCATAGGGGTTCTTTAGTAAGACAGCAGACAATGTATACTTGTGGATGAACACAAAATAACACTATTTTTGGATTCATCCAGCAGCCAGCTCATTTTATTATTGATCAATCCTGTCCATAGAGCAGTGCACAAGAGTCTGGTATCTATGGGCACAACTGATGAGTGTGGTCTACTGAGCTCACAACACAGACAAGGCTTGTTCCTCATTATCAGATAAACACAACAGACCTTCACCTATGTTTACAAAAGGGAGAGCATGCTGGAGGGAATGTACACGCTGTATCTACATTCTACATTTTACTCATGCAACCCAACAACACTAATGTATCCTACCAAAATGGTGTTACTGGGCCAAGCTGTAGGTAAGAAGATATATCTACAGTAATCAGTACTGCTGGAGATTTAAGGTAAGTAGAACATTATACATGTGTTTAACCCCCAACTTGTCCAAACAGTAGGACAGCTGTAATAATCTGTACTATCCCATGGTTTCATTTTAATTTTCATTTTATTTTAAAGAACTAGTTATTGCAGTACAGTCCTTTCAAACGTCATGCTCAGTGGAGATTTTATGACTAAAGAAGGCTTTGAAGTCTTCTGTGTGGGTTTTGACTGACGTGTGATTGCCAGCTCTCTGAACTGCTCCGTTGTAGCTTTGTGGCTGTGGACATTTTACTTCACAAACTTTTTATAAGATTGCATTTTTAAGCACTTAAATAACTTAAATTATATAAAAAGTAATTAATTACCCTGTATGGTGCTTTAATAAATCCACTTTGGGGAAATAGTGAGACAATTAATGTTTTTAGCAAGTTTTATCCAGTGATATGTATAAAAAGAATATGGGTAACACTTTGTTTGACATTACACTTGATACATTGTATGGACCTCATTCAGTAGGCCTACAATGTATTACACAGTGTAACCAACTGTAATAACATGTAATGTACATAGTGCACACACCTAACCCTTTGTTACACAGTGTGTTACATTGTTAATGGGGTAAAGTGTAGTGTAAAATAATGTGTGACCAGAAATTTGAAATGACAAGGTGTTGTTTGTCATGACATCTTCTAATAGGTCTCATTTTACATAAAGGTTTTTGACTAAAGGTCAATTTTAATTGCACATTTATAAGGAATTATTTTAAATGCCTAAGACTCTTGTTTGTTCACATAGCTCTAATGACTTCACTCTACAAGTCTTTCTAACATAACAGGATATACTGACATGTAATAAAACATCTATATGTGTGTGGCTCTACAGCCAAAGAAGGGTTTACTCACTGTAGGAGCAGCCGTACACCTCCACCCGCAGGCCCATCCAGCCACTGGGGTTCCAGTTGAAAGGTACAAAACGTAGGAAACGCGTTTTTATGGAGTGGGTCAGCTTGTTCACGACGACAGCTTCTGAATTCACATTGCCGGCAAATCTCTGCAGGGCCAGAAAGACACAGTGTAATAGCACCGTTAAACTAAAGTGAACTAATGTGAAGAGGCCAAGGCTGCAGTAAGAAACAACCAATCATCAGATATCTACAGAATGTACATTCATATTTTCTCTGGGGAGTAAAAGAGTGTGTTATTTAGCTAAGTGCTTGAAATATAAGAGGATAAAATACACTAAATCTTTGAAAAAGCACATAACGACCTATAATGCACTGACAATGCATTTTCCCAACATACTATTGATATAACGTGATAAGAATCGGTATGTGACGTGGAAATATGAGAGTATCTATTCAAACAGGTACATAGCGGACAAAGGCTGACAAATGAAATATTACCAGTGTGGTCGGCCACTGGCCAAATAAAGCTCTTATGTTGTGTTTTCTCCCAGCAGAGCTAAAAAAACAGTACTATTGTGAGATGTCATCCTTCTTTGTTCTCTTTCAGGCCAGCAAAGATGTGACAACAACAGGGAGACAAACAGCATCTCATCTCAGCCATCAAGTGACTGATTAGCACTGACTTCATAATGGATTCGAGGCAGGTGACCACACTATAAGGAGTCATAAAGAGGCATCATTGACAGTGGAGCTTCAAGCCTTGGTGGATCTAAAACAAAGACAGCCAAGGCCAATAACTCAAGCTCCCAAAGCAACAGAAACACACTTACAGTAGGAAGAAGCAGAACAAAGGCTGTCCAATGTTTTTGTAACAAGGCAGCAGAGGCATCATTAAAAACACCAGGACGATGCTTCTTGGTAGATAATCAAGGCAGCAGTGCGACTGTTAAAGCTGTAATTGTGATTTATGCCACCACTTTCCTATTTCCAGCAATTTAAGTGGAGCCTTGTGGATGAATCGTATAACAAGTACCAGGCAGATACTGTAGGCTAATTTATACATGCTCTGTAATTTAAATCCACCAGTGAGGTATCGACCAACTCCACTGGGCTTTACAGTTTTGTTTTCAAGCATATTTGAGGCATGTTGTTGAGTTTGGGACTATATTCATTCAACAAAAAAATGTTAATGAAACTTATGCTAGTGTTTTATCCAATGTGTGTAAGCTGTCTCTGTAATATTAAAGTGGTGTGTGTTAAATAAAGATCCACTGCTCCAAAAATAGTGCCTCACTTTTGTAACCACATTATTTGCTTGAGTTAGAAAAAGGCTGTGATAAATAATGCTACTGGGGTCAAATTGTAAAGAGCGTTGGATTTTTAATATTTGATTTACTTATGAAGCCTTGCATATAAATGCTGAGGTAGGAGTCACTAGAAGATAATGCAATTGAATACAAACACACTTGCTGCATTGTCTTATGCACAACTAGGGCTGCTCAATTATGTTAAATATTCATAATTGCATTTATTAGTACTTTGTTATTATTTTATTCATTCATTTATTCACTGTCTAACGCTTAGACTGGGTTTGGTTTATTACCACAAGTCCCAAATAGTCCACCATATATCTGCTCCTGATGCTATTTAAAACGCCCGACTAGTAGCCAAAACTGCTGCTGTAAAAACCCTGACTGGCATTCATACAGACAGGCTTTTGTGTTGATAAGACCAAAATTATTATTGTCATTAGCTTAATGTGCTGTATGTGTTAAATGTAATTGCGCTGTATGTGTTAAATGTAATTTTGTGACTATAGCAAGTCTGAAAAATGCAGTGAATTTCAGTCTGCGCCATAACTCTACAGTGAACTTTTGACATTTCTACTACACACAATTGTGTTGGAATGCACATTTACTCCTGTTAAGGCTAAACTCAATATGTAGCCAGAACATCATTTCTTTTGACATTTCAGGTTATTATTTATTGCTGTGTTTCTAATAAACACCAGAACTTTCTTTGCCAAGTTTTGGGGAAGTCGGGTTGAGTCACTGAGTCTAATTGTGAAGCTGTGTTTGTGTTTTTTCTTCTTTGGAAAAACTTGCGACAGAGCATCTTGTGTGTTCCAACTACGAGATGAAGTGAACTCCTTAAATAAAGACCTAAGGGTGCACAGGATTTTCCATTATGTAGCCAGCGGCCTAAGATTGGTCCTTATCCACACAAACAGCCCCAGCCCCAGAGTGACTTCATTATGTCTCTTCGTGCGTCTGATGCTGTGGAGCAGCTTCCCTCCTCATTCATTAAGACTCTTTACTCTTCCTCTCTCGTGATGAGCTCCCTTGTGTCACTTTTCCTTTCTGTTGCATAGAGCACACGCACATTGGTTTATTCTAATCTATTCACAAGAGAATAAATCCTGCTGCTGGCAATGAAGAGGCAGCACTTTGTTCCAGAAGGTCAGTATAACAGCCTAAAGGTACAAATAATGAAGCCATGGCTAGGGAAAGCAACTGTACAGCGTGACCAAAGGGCATTGACCGGGAAGCAGTCACCTGAACACAATTAAAAAGGTCTTAGATGTTTCTGTCAGCTCATAGTTGTTGGTGGTTATTTAAAAGCATCTTTGTATTTCTACTGAAATAGAATTATATTATGATATCATGCCTCCAAGTTGCTGTTTGGTCAAATTTGAATCCAATGAGTTAGTTTAATGTGTAAGGTAATATAAATGAGGTAAAGTAGTGGCTTAGATCCTTACTTTACTCGGTATGAGCGCTGTGTGTTCTTAAACATGGTAGACCTGAATAAATATATGGAATGAATAGCAGCTGGACCTTTTCCATCTGTTGGACACAGAGGATGTTTCCAACTGATATTGTAGATCACAAATTAATGACATGTGCTGTTAAGATATAATATAAAAGATAAAAACCAATAAAAAAAACTAATATATAAACTGAAATAAAGATAAAAACTTCACTGACTTGCAATTCTCGTCAGGGAAACAATTATTTTGACATGCTCATTGCAGAAAGTGGCCACAAGAAAACCACACAAATATCACAACACCTGCATAAACCAAAAAAAAAATTGAACAAAGCCCCCTCTTTACTGCTATAACATTTTGTGAAGTTTTTATTTGTATTTTGCTATTGAAATAAAGATGAATGGTTTGCTCTGAACAATTCCACTTTTAGAACAGATGTTAATGTTTTCACACAGTTCTAAACGAAATGTAAAAATGTTAATATTTTTCTTTTTGTCAAAGCTGTTACATGCTGGAGCTTCAACATCTAGTATAGCCCAAATAGAAAAGACAAACTTCTTAAATTGCACTTTGTTTTAAGCCACATAAATTTCTATAAACAAATTCAATTTTGAAATAAAAAATCAATAAGACTGATATTATTCAGATTCTTATGTTAACAAATGAAAATCATATACTTAAACCTTCCAGAGGTTGACAAGAGGATGACAGGGTTATACATTTGGGAGGATATTTTGAATTAGACCACATGCTATTGGTTTTACTGTTGTCACTGTAAATGTTGTCCAAATCCAATAAGGAAATTGATACCAAGATTAAACAGGAAAAGGATTATTTGAAGCATGAGACTAGTATCATTTAGTCCTCTGCCATTTCATATTTACACATTATATGCCATAAGGGAGGCCAGTGGGATTGGTGATCATTATCTATATTTGTACTGAGCCAATTTTCCATAAGCCAATTTAGCCTGGCATTGGCTCAGGCTGGCAAGGACCACGCCGTAATACCGGCAGCTGCTGCTCTCTCATTAGACCCTCTCAATGAGTAGTTACCTTTGAGCTTCACTTGTAGAAATGCCAGACGGATGTGTGTTAATATCAGATCCTGATAAAAGCTGCTGTTACTGAATGAGCGTGAGTTTCATTAGCAGTGGCTGATTTATTAGCTGCCAGTTCTCCTGCACTATCTATAAATCCACACAAATGCTAATAAACAGAATCTAAGAGGTGCAGCCTATAAATGTGTGTGATTTATCAGTAAATAAAGACCAGTCACATCCAGTCCGAGGAGGATGGTAGCAGTTTCCACTGGTAAATTTCACAGTGTCTTGTTTCTGTGTTTCCCTGGGGTCAGTAACTAAGGATGTGTATACAGTGAGAGTCGAGGGTCCTGTTTCTGTTGAGGCAGAGTGTGTAATCCACTAGACTACACCTTCACAGTCACCTGCAGACTGGTATTCTCCGGAGGCACAGCGCATGCAAGGTACTTAGAATGTATGAGCTGATTTCCTCAGCCACACAAGTTATGTATGCCCAAGTGCTTTACAAAGATAACAAATAACTATCCTGGCACTGGGAGAGTGGAAACTTCTGTTTGCAATCTTATGGTAAAATGAAAAACAAAATAAAATGTAAGCTAGTTAAATTTTTTTAATATAAGAATTATGTTTTTAAACTATTTTTGAAAACCCTTGAAGTGACATTAAATATGAATTACACACTTAAAGCAGGGTATTCTCAAGTTTTCTATTAAACTGTGTACTGATTATTTTTTTTATGTTTTTAAGATTTTCAGCTACTAGAAAAATAAAAATGAGTAGGAGACTCTAAAATCCTTTTAGCAATCTTAACTTGACCAAAGTGCATGAAGAATTAATGACACGTGTGATAAACAGGGTATTTTCTTGTGTGTAGAGGCAGGTCGATCACATTCTGGTGTTAAGAGGAGAATGAAAATTGCTGCACAATCGGTCAGGATTCATTTGTAACTCCACAAAGCAATTATGTCTAAATCTGTAGACGACTGATAACAGTAGTAAAGAACATTTCACTGAGAGTAAGGGCAATTTCTACTTAACAATAAAGTTAATGACAAAAATGGTCCATACACACAGATTGCAGCACCGTGCATCACAGCTAGGATTATGTAAACTATTATTTGTATTTTGAGTCTTCTTATTAGAAATTGTTTACATAAAAGGTATCTCCAGATTGTCAAATGTTTTTAGATGAGAAATTACAATCTCATGGAACTTTCATTGCTTCAAATTGGCTTCATGTAAGACACAACACGTCTTCTTTTTTGTTTGCTGCCCACGTACCACAAATATCTGAGACTCAGACTGCTGATAGGACAATTAGCACCTCCTCAGAGAACATCTGCAGACAATGCACACAGTACATTTGATTCAATAGGCCCTGGGTGCACTCCTTCCCCGTACAAACAGCAGATGTGTGGTGTTGACTCACCCCTACACCGTCCTCCTGTCTGTACTGTTTCCAGCCCCGGCCTGTGTCACTGTACAGCAGCAGATAACTGCTGACCCAGTCCCAGCTGTCATATCGCCCCTGTGTGGCCACAGCCGTCACCTCCATCTGCTCCCTGAGGTCCACCTGGAGCCATGGCTCTTGGTCCGTCACCAGCGGAGACCAGCCCCCTGCGCCTGCACAATAAACGCCATTCATTTTGTAGATGCAATACACTGTTCTCAGTTCTCTCAACTGGTCTCAGAGGACTGAAGAAAACCATGTTCACCAGGAATTTGTCAGTAAAGAATGCAATTAGCTATCTTATTTGTATTTAGATATTGTTTTGTTTTATCCTCTGAAACAAGTTTAAGTCAGTAATATCATCTGTTAAGTTATTTATCTTACAAGCTTTACACCCTCATTGTATATATTTAATGTAAATTTTATCAAAAATTAAATAGCAACTGCCAAATATATTTTTGAGTATATTCTTCAAAGTACAGACAGTAGAGCTCAAATATAAAGCTTTGAAGTAGGATTTAAAATTCTTAAGGCAAAACAAAAATAAGTCAATACAAAAATATACTTGTTGTTTCCATCTAAATATGTGAAAAAAACACACAAATAATCACATTTATTATCACATGTCTCCCCTGTAGGCAAACATGATAAAAGTGAAATGTATAAAATGTCATTCAAGTTAATTGTATTCATAAACATAATGTCTTGTATTGTGTTTAAAGTATAATGGAGAGTTCATTAACAAAGGACTCTCTTCAGGCAGTATAGTTTTATATTCACATCAACACCAAAGTCGTGACACGGCGTGGTGTAAGACTTGCATTACAAATGATCTCATAAAGGTCTTAAAAAGCCTGCTGAGACCAAAAGACTTTGTACTTACCATCTCTTCTGTTCAACTTGGCGTTATGTGCAGCGTAACTGGCAGAGGACAGGGAGGAGCTCTGAAAGGAGGAGTGTGGTAACGTAGACACCAGAGGACCATTGCAATTATCTGTTGAAGAAAGAAAGACTCCAGCTTCAGTTTTACATGCAGCAATTATTCTGCTTCGAGAAAAGAACATTTGTTTGACTACCTGGGAGAAGGTTTAAATTTAGATGTACTCTGTTTCTGACAGAAATACGAAAAATATACCCATACGTCGTCCAAAGTGCATCTTTACCTGTCAGCTGTGGAGTTGTTAAGGCAAGAACTGGGGAAAATAACAGGGCCGCCTCACTTATCCAGTTCTCAGATGCTTCAAACAGTCTATTAACCCATGCAGTGACCCTTGAAAACTGCACAGAAAATGCACTGGCTCCATGTGTGTATGTGTGTGTTCTCTCAAAGTGTTAGTGTTAGTTTTTTTTTTTTTTGTGGGATTACAGCACTTCCAACCGGCGGGAGCAGATTAAGAGCCGGTGATCTAAACCTGTCAGTCTGGCTTGATCCGCCACCATAAGAGCAGTCAGTTGTACTACGGCGGCCCTGTGCTTGTGTATTTGGCCAGTGTGGGGCTACATTTAGGCTGGTATTGGGCAGTAATGAAAACTGGCACCAGACTGATTACAATTATGCCCATACTCTTTCTATCAGAGTCAGTTCTGGTGAAAGGCTGTTTGCTATTGGAAACCTCTCTAGTTAAACTTCAGAGCACACCTGTACTGTGTGATTGAACATCCATCTGCTTGACAAGAGCGCGGGAGGACTGACAACACCAGCCTTTTTCTCCTTCAGGGCGTTCTGCTGAATTTTGGCTGACCCGATTTGACTGCTCTCAGATGAGTTGCCAAGAGATTTTTCTAATCCTGATTTCAAGTGTGACTAAAGTGGATCAAGCTGTTTTTGTTCAAGGCTCAAATTATGTCTGAGCTGCAATGCAGTTGCACATGTTTGTTCGGGAAATCAAAACTCTGGCAAGTTGAGCTACTGAAACAGGGTCTGTTATGCAATATAGCAGTCCTAATCCATCACAATCACAAACATCCTAACCCTAACTTCTACTCTATATGCGTCTTTTCCAGAGAACTATTCATCCATCACTGTGTACTGACATAACATCTCTAATCCGTGATTTAACCAAAGAGAATGCAACAAAACAAGCACCCACCGCTTCAAAAACAAGCCAGTGATATTTTATTATAACACGTGTTCATAATAAGAGCCATCACTTACACAGCACGTGAGGGCAAAGGCACTTTCTCTGTGTGCGTAATGTGCATCTCGCAGAGCCTGTTGTTGTTTACCGCCGGAGACTCCAGTCCTGCTGTTGAGCCGACGGCCTGCCTATCGGTCAGGAAGACTTATGGATGAAGAATGATTTGTCTGTAAAGCTGCTCCTCAACCACTGGGATTGAACTGAAAATCCCCCGAAGCTGAGTCACGATTGCTATATATGCGAAGTTTGGGGCTTGAATCCCACAGTTAAATGAACCTGGACATAAACACACTCAGAGGTACCAAACTTCAACTAAGAGGAAGGTAATCTCTCATGAAATCATAAGTACATCACCTCCTGTAGTGAGGCCTTCAGGCTGTTATTGCATGGTAAACACAGATTCTCAAACTTGAAGTACACCAAAAGTTTGACTTTTTAATTTGCAACATTTGAGATAAGAAAAGTAATGCACTTAGTCCGGTATGTGGAGTCTAATCCACTTTCATTTAGACATATCGATTCCCACATGTCCTCTGTGAGGGCAAGGTTGACCTGAAGAAAGACAGTAAACAGGCATCTGACTGTGTCTTTACGATAAGGCTATATTTTGGTATCTCATTAAAATAATTGTCATTCATAGCTAAATCATTCTTATTTTATATAAGGTCGGATCTTAAAAAGTTTAAAATACTCTGATAGGTTTTACATTTTTTTTAAAAAGAAATCCGTTTTAAAAACATAATTTAGGTTTTAGTATGTAACACATTAAAGACATTTAATGAAGAGAATGGAAACTTCTCAATAATAAGCATGAACGCGTAACGTTCAAATGATGTTTGTAGTATAAAAGCCCTTTATATACTATAATTTATGGGAAGAGCAGATAAACCTTACATAGACTTTACTGAGGGTCACATATATAGAGATGCCACCTACTATATATTTTCATAGAAAGTCAGAACAGTTTTTTTCACACAAGTGAAAGCCTTTTAAAGGCTACTTTTAATCCTTTGACATTTGTTAGTAAATATTTAATGGCAAGCATTTATACAGAGTTCTTTCGTACTCTTTTTGGGCACACAAAGCATTTCACACGATGCTTATATTCACACACATTCACACCTGGGGCAGACAGAGAGGAGGGCGCTCATGGTCTCCTCTGACCAGCACCAGACTCTACAGTCACACACATTCAGACCTGGGGCAGACAGAGAGGAGGGCGCTCACGGTCTCCTCTGACCAGCACCAGACTCTACAGTCACACACATTCAGACCTGGGGCAGACAGAGAGGAGGGCGCTCACGGTCTTCTCTGACCAGCACCAGACTCTACAGTCACACACATTCACACCTGGGGCAGACAGAGAGGAGGGCGCTCACGGTCTTCTCTGACCAGCACCAGACTCTACAGTCACACACATTCAGACCTGGGGCAGACAGAGAGGAGGGCGCTCACGGTCTCCTCTGACCAGCACCAGACTCTACAGTCACACACATTCAGACCTGGGGCAGACAGAGAGGAGGGCGCTCATGGTCTCCTCTGACCAGCACCAGACTCTACAGTCACACACATTCACACCTGGGGCAGACAGAGAGGAGGGCGCTCATGGTCTCCTCTGACCAGCACCAGACTCTACAGTCACACACATTCAGACCTGGGGCAGACAGAGAGGAGGGCGCTCACGGTCTCCTCTGACCAGCACCAGACTCTACAGTCACACACATTCAGACACCAGAGCTGTGGCACTGGAGCCAAGGAGGGTGAAGGGTCTTGCCCAAGGACTCGTCTAGGGTATGAACTGGAGAGAACGGGAATCAAACCGGCAACCTTCCTGTTATTGGACGTCCTGCTCTACCACCTGAGCAAATGAGTCCCAATTATAATAGTAATAGTGGATCAGTTGAAAAATTCTTTGTCTTTAATAATCCAACTGCCTTCAAAAAAGGAACACAGTGAGACAGCATTTTACAAAAGGTAACCGCATGCGCTTGTGGGCAACAGCTGAGCCACAAAAAGTAGACACTGGGTAAATACTGTAACAGTAGATTAAATCCAGCCACTGGTGAATTGCTGAGTCACCGTGAAGCCCAAGTAAATTTTTTGCCTGGACTTTCTTTATATCTATTATTGGTTTTGTAATTTCACATTTATATAGATTTGTGAATCAATGACTTTCAAAAGATTTGGCTTTGTGGTCTTCAGTAAATATCACAGAAACATGAAACACACTGACGAAACAACTTGC